>OZ010787.1:384785238-385164426 GCA_963932465.1 Maratus speciosus | reverse complement strand
TAATGAAGAGTGGCATATCTATGTATATTCCAAGTCAAAAATGAATGATGCTCTGACTATGTAAAGGAATACTTCACGATATAAATCTTGTTTTGAATTTTAAAAGGTTACTTTTACGAACACCTGCTTGATAACAACAGAACAAAGGGAAATGATCTATGCCAGACGTGAAGCATTTTGAAAGCTTAAGTACCTATTGAATCCACTCTTTAAGTTTCAATAGCAAAATATTCATGAGTAGACTCAACAAGTCACTACAAACTCAATGTGATAAAAATAATGCAGGAAGTTAGAATGTTAAAAATGATATGTAATATTTATTTACTTACACATTCGTAAATATTTTATTGTTAGTTTAAAACCTTTGACAAATGAGTTTTTCAAAATCCTACAGGTGTTTCTTTATTTCCCTGGTTATTGGCTTATTATTGACCTTTATTCACTTTTTATTTTCTTTAAAGAAACAGCTTACGGATAGTTTGTGGCAAAATGCTGTAAAATGCACACACACAAGAAAAAACTCCAATTATAATATATCCAATTTCAAAAGAAAAAGATTAAATATCCATCTCACAAACTCACAGAATCACTGCAGTATTTAATTTTGAGACTATAATAACTTTTGTTTGTTTATCTCCCTGTGATAAAATGCCTTGCAGTTAGCTGCGAATTTGTGGAAATTTAAATTTAAATCATTATCCTTATCAATCTTTATCCATTCTAACTGAATTAGTTGTAAATACACTGCTCTGCAAAAATTAAGGACGAGATGTTTTTTCGAATGTAAAGTCGTGCAGAAGTTTTATTACATTGACCGAAATCATACCATAAGATTTCTAAGATGTAAAAACATGGGACAAGTAATCAAAACCATCTAAACAATTTGTTCAGTTACCTTGTTCGGCTTTTATGCTAATTTATCTGCTTCGTTCTTAATTTTTCCACACTAGTGTACTTAAAAAATACTAAAATGATAATGTTTCTAGTGAAACATTTTAATAGAATGTTAAAAAAAAAAATACCACGAAGCAAAAACACTCACGATATGAAACATTTATTTTGTCAGCAACATCAAAAGTTTTCAATGAGCTCAGAGAAACTGTATAAAGATTGATTTTCTCATACATTTCTCTACAATTGCATTCCAAATCTATCTATATATTTTACAATACAAATTGAATTCCTTGTACATCCATTCTTCATTTTTATTTCATTTGCTGCTTTAATTTATTAAAGTTTTTTTTCCGACGTATAAATCATTGACCAGTGATTCAGAAGTTCATATATATCAACCTTCAAATAATACATCCTTTTCATATTTGATTAATTGCTTGTCATTATGTTTTTTATCATGCTCATCAAAAACATTGAATCCACTTCCAAGACATTCTTTAATCCTTCATTTCAACCATGTTTTCACTGATGAAACATCTTGAAAACAACTTTTACCCTTTTTATAATATCGGTTCCATAGTTATTCGGCTGTGCTTCCTTTTCTTGCTTCCTTTCAACAATAATTCTTTTTTGTAAAATGGTTTGATTATAAAAAAATATATATATCCATTCATTAAGAGAACGTTGTTTTTATTTGAGCAATTTACAGGGTGTCCAGCGAATAAGACCCTGATTTCAAAATTAAATATCTCAAAAACAAAGATCAATAGAATTATGCGGTAAACGGTTTGTTCATTAGCTAAGCTGTAAAAATGTTATACAGAAGTTTCAAAATTTAGTTGCAAAAGCCGTTAACAGATGGCATTGTAATTGCAATGCCTATAAATTATGCATCGAAGTCCAGAGCAATAGCGTCTCATTCCTAGATGGCTCCCTATCGAAGAACGAAAATTGGGAAAGATCATTTTTTCGTTGGGGTGATGTGCAGAAGTGGAGACATCTGGTCACAGGATTATTGCATCACCTTTAATTTTAGAGAATTTCAATTAATAAAATCTTCAATAAAATGTTTAGCAATCATTATATAAAAACACATTATAATATTTTATTTGGGTGATGAGCAGAAGTGGAGACAGAATTGAGATTTGTTTCAAATTTTGTTATAAGCTACTTCGGTCCCGATACCAGTATCTCTGTGGTATGTCTTTTCTCTCATAATTGGTAGATCGCGGAATCGAATACAAGTAGAGGAGGATTTGAAAAAAATGGAAATCTTACTTTTTAATATTTATTTAAACTGTGAAAAAAAGTATGAATAAAAAAATCCAAAGTTTCTGGTTTTAAAATTTCATTAAGCTAAAAGAAACCCCTTTTTAAAAAATCATCGAGCATTTATAATAATGATTCATAAATTATTGTTTTTAAATTGTAAAAAATAATTTGAATAAAAAAATATAAAGTTTCTATTTTAAAAAACTTAATTAAGTTAAAAAAATCATTTTAATTTAACTCATTTTTATTTTTTTTTATAATTAAGTACAGAAGTATAATGCAGCTTTTAGCGATATGATCCGAAGTGTTGGAAAGGAATGCAGCCTCCAAAATACTTTAGCTTCGACTTTGATGATATGACTTATCAACAATTCCTTTTAAAAATGAAATAATTTAATGCACAATCTCTGTCTCTAAAACTATGTTTACAAAGAAAAGAAATATATGTGTTGTGGTAAAACCAAAATATTATGCCGTGATTTAAAAATAAATGAAAAGCGCAAAATTACTTTTTTTATTTATAATAATTCAGGTATAAACAATAATACCAAAATATTATTCCGTGATTTACAACTATAAAAAATAAATAAAAAGTAAAAAATTATCTTTCTAAATATATGCATTTTCATTTATATGGCATGAAAAATTGAATTTAATAAAATATTTTAATAAGTTCTTATATAATGTTTTCTAAACTTTTTATTGAAAATTCTATTAATCGAAATTCTCTAAAATTAAAGCTGAAGCAATAATTCTGTGACCACATGTCTTCACTTCCGCACATCACCTCAACGAAAAAGTAAACTTTACCAATTTCCGTTCTTCCTTAGGGAGCCATCTAGGAATGAGACTCTAATGCTCTGGACTTCGAAGCACAATTCATAGGTATTGCTATTACAGCGCCATCTGTTAACGGTTTTTGAAACTAAATTTGAAACTTCTGTATAACATTTTTACATCTTAGCTAATAAACAAACCGTTTACCGCATAATTCTATTGATCTTTGTTTTTGAGATATTTAATTTTTAAATCAGGTCTTATTCGGTGGACACCCTGTATAATACTTTTCAGCATATTATTAAATGATTTTATGAAGAAAAGTGATTTATTCAAGGAAAATGCATTTCTTGTAATGAAATTTTAAAAATAATAATAATTTAAAAAGATTTAAGTCAATTTTAAAACCACACTTCTTTTAAAATTTGCAATTTACTTTCATACATTTCTACAAGTGTGCTTGTCAGTCTTTGAGCTGGATATTCTCTACTTCAAGACACACACTGACAATGTTCACTGTATGAAGGCGTGAATTATCATTCATAAATCAAAATTCTAGACTGATTGCACCTTTAAAAAATGAACATATTTCTGAACAGTCGTATTTTGATATATTAGGTCAGTAACGTTACTATCAAACTCAAGGGTATTTGAGAACCAAACATAATACCAACCCACTTCCGAAATAATCATATTAAAACAATTTCCATTGGTTATATTGAGCTCCACGTACCCTCCAATATGCACATACTTTTAAGTCTTAGTATAAATATAATCTAGTTTTTTTTTTTTCAAGAAAACACACGACGTCACTAGCTTCCAGCTCAATCTCTGAGATTTCTACATAATAATAAGGGTATTCATCTCTAGCTTGGCGACAACAGGATGCCTGATTCAGGCCTGCAAACATACAGGCAATATTCCTGTAGCCATCCAGAAACAGTGCTACATAATAGCTGAACTACAGCAGCTGATGGAAATTTTGCGCTTACGTCCCCTGATGGATGTCTGTGGTTGTCTTTTGGAAAATAAACTTAAATAAAGGTCCTGTATTAAAGTCGAAAAGCAATGGATCTCCTGTGCTATGTGGTCGGGAGATATTTTTAGTCATCAGAATCTTTTCTAAATGCTTTCAAATTCGTGATTTGGTAACATAACACGTTCTTAGGTATATACGACGAACTGTAATACGCTTTCAAAAGCAGACTTTGTCGGTTTTTCTTGTAAACAAAAACACCATATACAACATTTTCCATCCCAGAAGAATGTGATTTCAATATGTGTCTGGAACGAACTTTTGTGGTGCTACAAGCTCCAGTAATGTAACTATGCTAAAGTGAGCCTCCTATATAGTCTTGTCCATAGCTATAGGTACCGATTTAACGGAGGCGCTGGGGGCAAATCAGAAAAACTACGACAACTAATTTTAAAATGTTATTTTTGTATTAAGTAATCACAGTGATTAAATAGGACAAAAAACTTTATTAAATTAGTGGTAGAAGTATGCCTAATTGCCTATTTCGCCCTTATTAAGTCGGCTCCTATGGTCTTGAGTATACACTTAAACAAAAAAGAAGAGCCTTGGTGGACTCTTGAGTTTAGAGGAACTTTTTTCGACCTCGTCCACCTATAGTTACGATATTAATTATCGCCATCCACTAATAGTAAAAATCGTCACATATGATGAGCTAATTTGCTATTTTTTCGGTAAGCACTAAACTGTTTTTTGTATGTCTGAAATGTCATGAACCTTAAAAAATGAATATGATTTTATTTTATATGCTCATGCATGTGCATGTGCAACCAAACGATTAATCCTGATTTTTCAAGTATGTTATAATAGGTTTATATGTTATTTTACGACCCACAGTTTTGTACTTCAAGTAAGAAAATATATTTTTTAAATATTCATAAAGTTTTTAATTTATTTTTTCTAGTTAAATTTATCGAGTCACTTTTACTTTTTGTTACTGCGAAATATTATTTCTATGATGTCTTTATAATGTATATTGAATTTCGCAAATCTCTCTATAAAGTACTCATGCTATGCATGAGGCCCTGTAACGACCGAAAAACCCCGCAGTTTATTTTGTTTCGTAAGTTGCGAAACTGGTTTTGTCCAGCTACAGCGCATAGAAGATACAATGTGGAAAAACGGCTACAAAATAGTGCTAAAAAATTGAATCCCATAAATGTACAACGATGCTGAATAACAACATGTCGATCGTAGCGCCATCGTAGTAATTTAAAAACGATAGTCATTCTAAAAGAGACTCTTTAACCTATTTTACGTCATTCCTTAACTAAATTAGCTTATAACAGATCAAAATATCTTATATTTATAGTTTCCGATATTTAACATTCCATAATTTTTGAAAACACAGTGTTTATATTGAAAAGAGTTACGAGATGGCGCTCGTATCAGCATATTGCCGCTGAGCATTGTTGGAGATTTATGGGATACAAGTTTTTAGCACTTTTTAAAGCATTATAGGAATAGCCGTTTTCCACACTGTATCTTCTAGGCGCTGTAGTCCAGCGGTTGTCCCTGAATCGCAGCCTAGAGTCAGATCTTGTCCACGGATCGCAGCCTAGAGTCAGATCTTGTCCATGGATCGCCGCCTGAGTTTCGGAGACTGATCGGCCGTGCTCTCGTATCGGAGAGAAACTTTTTCGATATGCGGAAAGAGAGCTGAAAATGTTAGGTGAGAGGTCAAGTGAAATGAAGAGAGCTAGTGGCTTGTGAGATGGAAATGCAGTTTGAGAAAAGTTTGGCAGATAGTGTCCGAGCTGATTTTGTGTAATGGAAAGAGAACGTTTTTTTTTTTTTTTTTTTGTAACCGGGGAACGAGTGTGGACATGGTGGTTTTTATTGGTTGTGTTTTAAAGTAATGTATTTTAGAGAGAGCTGAAAAGTTGTGCCTTTTGTTTAAGAGTGACGATGTATTTTTTTATGGTGGATGAGATTTTATTTTGAAGTACAAACTGTTAAATAAAGTTAATATTCAATGTTAAATCATTGTTTGTTTAGTGCTACCAGGGAACCAGATAACATCGTTACAGTATAAAGTGATATGTATTAAGTGGAGGTTCTACCGAGATTGGTCTTCGGTAGTGTGAAGAAATAAAAGGTATGTCTTTCCCCTTTCTTCCATTACAGTACTGTGTGCCATTAGAGTTTGTAGTTTTAGATATTTATAATTTGGGAAGTTGAATTCATTTTGGTAAAATTTTGTGCCAAACTGGCCTCCGGTATTACATTTATATAGCGTTCGCAAATGCCAGCCGGTAATTTATATGTTTATTCAGAAACTCTAAATTTTGGATTTATAATTGTAATGAAAAAGGGAAAAAATGTATTTTATGGATTCAGTAAAATTTTGAAACTTGAGATATTTATGAACTAAAGTGTTTAAAACCAAACTGGTTAATGGTTGGAAGAAATCAAACTGATTTCAGGGTAATTGTGTTCTGTATTTAAAAGATATAGTGTTTAAAACCAAACTGGTTAATGGTTGGAAGAAATCAAACTGATTTCAAGGTAATTGTGTTCTGTATTTAACACTAGAACGCCCGGAAGGAGTCGATTCGACTCCAACCATATGATTAAATGTCAATTGGAACCAGAAATTCTTTCACAAAATAAGTTAAGTTTTAAAAACACAGATTTACGTTAAATAAATCAGTCAAATAATTTTAAATAAAAATTCTGGTGTAAAATATTTTTATGAAACTTGTGTAAAATTTCCGGGCGTTCTAGTGTTAAAGATATAGTGTTTAAAACCAAACTGGTTAATGGTTGGAAGAAATCAAACTGATTTCAAGGTAATTGTGTTTTGTACAAAAAAAGAAATATGGTGTTTAAAACCAAACTGGTTTAAAATCTGGATGAAATCAAACTGATTTTGAGTTAATTGTGTTCATATTGTGTAAAAGTATAGAATTGCTAATACCAAACTGGTGAATTTATTAATTGATTTGAATTTGTGTAAAAGGTGGTTTAAGGGGTTTGTGATTTCAGAAATTGAAGTATCGTCTTGAAGTTTTATAGAACTTGTGTGTAATTTTTTTAAAAAGAATTGGTATATTTATGATTGAACTGATGTGTTTTAAATATTTTACTTGTTTTAAAAATGTACTTATGCATTAATTTGGTGATTTTTATTATTCTGAGTAAATGAATGTTGATAGTGTACTGATTTAACTTTGGTTAGTTGGTTGGGTGTCCGTTGCTCTGAGAGAGTGTTTGAATTGCGTATTAGAGTGCAGAAACCGAACTTTAAGATGGCTTACTTTGGAAAAGGCCGAGAAGAGGACCTGAAAGTTGTAGCAGTGGAATTGGGGGAGGAAGTTAACGATAGTATGCGAATCATTGATTTACGTGAACTAATAATGAAAAGTGTTAATTACGATGAAGATTTTGTAAAAGAAATGCTTTTGACAGCTGTAAATGAAAGAATTAAGCGAGAAGAGGTGGAGGTGGAGGAGAAGGAAAGAGAGAGAGCGGAGAGGGCAGAGAAAGAGAGGTCGGCTGAAAGAGAGTTTCAATTAGAGAAACAGAAATTGGAGTTACAATTAAGGAATACTAAGAACCCTGACGATTCGATTAAATCTAGTATAGGTTTTGAATCGAGAGTGGAGATTCAGAAATTGATGATGAAATTTGACGTGAAGGAAGATGGATCAGTTTGTTCTTGGAACTTTTTGAGCGACAAGCAAAGGTTCTTAAGATTCCCCCCGAAAAGTGGGTTACTCAATTAATTGGTGTTTTACCGTCTGAAATTTCACAATTGATAGCTCTTGAACCTGTGGAAAATGCTAGTGAATATCAATATGCTAAGACAGTATTACTGAAACGGTTTAAATTGAGTACAGAAAAGTTTCGTCAGAACTTTGTAAAAACTCAAAAAGCAACCGATAGTACTTGGCATGACTTTTACTATGAGATAAAAAATTATTTGGAGGGTTGGTTGAATGGATTGAATATAGAGACTTATGATCAATTAAAAGACTTGATGATTGTTGATCAAATAAAAAAGAGGGCACCGCCTGAATTTAAGGATAGATTTTTGGATCACTGGACAACTATAATTTCGCCAGTTGATCTTGTAACTAAGATTGAAGAGTTTGAAGATGTGAGAAGGTGTGTTCATAACAAAGATTCGATGAGTTATGAGAATCGAAGTGAGAAAAAACCATGGCATTCGAAGCCGTGGAAAGGAGGTAACCAGAGAAATGAACGTGTGCAAGATGTAGAAGATAAGGAAAACTATTTTAATGGTCGGAAGCCTGAACCCAATTTTGTTAGAAGACAGTTCTGTTGTTTTGAATGCGGGGATTCAACTCATCTTAGGCCTCAGTGTCCTAGACTTAAAAATAAAATTGAAACAGGAACTGTAAATCATGTTCGAAATAGAACTGATGCTGAAATATTTGCACCGTACACGAGTTCTGGAAGGATAAATGGGATTCGTATTCCAATATTAAGAGGCACTGGAGCAACAGTCTATATTGTGTGTCAAAGGTATGTTTCGCTTGAAAATATGACAGGAAAATATGTGTGGGTGCAGCATTTGTTGAATCACCGAATGACACGTTTGCATGGCCGAAGTTGAAATTGAATGTGAATTGGGTCATGTTAAAACTAAGGCAGCAGTTATTAGAAATGGTCTGGATCCGGGGAGATATATTCTTGGAAATAGAACTGCTGCATTGTTGAAAGAGAATTTTCAGTTTTTAGGTGATAGTGGAAAGAAAAGAGGAACTGTGAATGCAATAGTGACAAAAGCACAGTGGCGAAAACCACGTGCTGAAAAAAGAGATTTAGTAACTTTGGAAGAGAAGAAGCTAGAATTTTCGGAAGAGACAGAGGTTGATGGAGAAGTTGAAAAAGACCTTCCGGGTATAAAAGTTAAACTTGTGGAAGAAAAACTATTGGTTAAAGAGGATGTCAAAGAGATGGAGAGGAAAGTGAATTTGCCTACAGTTCTTGATTATACGGATGAAATTTTGTTGGACCTGGTGTGTCTGTTTAAAGAAGATTTTGAGAGCGGACAGATAAAATCAAGTATTGGTGGTGTTGATAAGGCAAAGGAAGAGGAATTGGTGAATGGTCAAGAAAAGAAATTGGAATTGATTGCAAAATTGAAGGAGGAGAGAGATGAGAGTTCTGATGTAAATTGTAAACTTTTGCCGAAGGTTTTGGAAACTGAAACTATTTTGGATTTGATGAAAGTGGATTCGAATAGATTTGCTGTGGAGCAACAGAAGAGTAAAGAATTGGTTCCATTGTTTACATTGGCCAGAAAGACTGAAACGGAATTCAAAGAATTTGAAATAGTTAAGGAAATAGAGTTGGTAAAAACTTGTAATGTTTACCGGAGAGCGGGAAAACCTAATGATAAGAAAAATGCTCCCTTGGCGTTTGTATCCATGGTATCTGAAAAAATTAGCGGGATAAATGTAGATGCTTGCGGAACTTTACCGGTCACATCAAATGGAAATAAGTATTTGATTGCAGCTATGTGTATGGCATCTAGCTACCCAGATGCAGTGCCAGTGGTGAATGCTGAATCGACGTCTATATTTGATGTAATATTGCAGATATTCAGTCGAATGATTTTTCCAAGGGAAATACAGACTAAACAGGAACTTTCATTAATGAGTAAATTGACTGTAGAGCTTTTCCAGAGATTTGGAATTAAAACTGTGCTGAACTTGTCTACTTGTAGACCGAAAGGGCAGGCTGCACAATGCAGGAGACCGAGCAGGAGTGTTAAAAGATTATCAGAAATAACAGATGTTGTTAATTTGGAGAGGAAAAAGGTAGAAATGAAATCGAGAAAAAGAGAATGAAGAAGCATAAGAAACGAAGAAAATTTCAAAATGCAGACACTCTGAGTAGGTCCCACACCATAGGCCATACTCATATATTTAGTGCTATTTATTAAGTTATAAATTCTATATATTAAAGTGGTATTATTAGTATTAAAAAAGGGTGTATATTAGGGTGGGCCGAAAAAAACTTTTTTTTTGATTTTCGATGATGGGTAGTGCGGAAATGTGGCCACTAGTGGCACAAAGTTCACAAAAAAATTTGAGATTTTTAGGACAATTCCTATATTTGCCGCTTTTGGCTTGAAGTTTTGCAAAAAGGCTGATTTTTGAACTTTTTTAGCAAAAATTTTAAAAATGTTAAATTAAACTTATTTTAATCGTATTTACTTGAAAAAGCATATTTAATGTTCCAAATGTATAAATAAGCTCTGATAATGTATTATATAATTGCTATGTGTATTTTAAATTAGACGATTTTTATAGCCTTTTCGCGTTTAAGTGAGCAAAAGTTGCAGGTATTGTCTGAATCTTTCAACGGTTTCTCTCTTTTGTCTTGTTTATGTCCCTTGGTCTTCCTTATTTTTTTCGATGCTTTAAGGGTCATATATTTGGGTGACGGACAGCAGAATCCCTCAGAAACAGATCTGGAAGGAGAGAAGGGGGTGAGGCGAGAACTTAAATGAACGCAGTGACTCCTCGCGATTTTGGGGGAGTGAAGGAGGAAATACAAGGGGTGAGAAAGTGCGATAAGGGATGCTTATTATTTTCAGTGCTCAGTTTCCCTGAGACATGGCAGACGCAGTGTGAGACAGGAATATGTGTTTAGCTTTGAAGGGCCAGGTTCAAATTCAGATTCAGTCAAACTGCTTGCTTGAAAGCTCCCACTACTTGAATCTTCCAACAATATAACTGTCTTCCATCTGGATCTAACTCCACTTGCTGAAGGCTTTGTCGCAGAACCACTATTCCTCGTGGAAATTGTATCCAATTTCATTTTCCGCGATATTTTCTTTGCAAGAGTTTTGCTTGTTTTTAAATCAATATTTCTGATAAACATTTTTCGAACAGTTCTTTGATCATTCAAGAAGTTCACCTCCCGATGTGGAACTTTATATCTGATGTCGCAGCTACAATTGTTCACCCTCTACACTTACAAGCTGCAATGTCAAAGAGAGAGGTTTCCGCATTTCGTACGAAATCTTCGCGGATGGCCTTGCCTTTAACGCCCGTATGATTACAAGATTTCTCCAATGTTCTACACACATTGTAATAGTTTTTAATCTTTCCGTTAATTGTTCGTTGATAAACCACTGATATGGAAGATTTTATCCAGATTTCGGAAACTTTTTCACCTACCTTTTTAATAATATCATCCACTGGTTGAAGATAAATATCTCGATTTTCTTCTATATCGCTTCGCAACCAATAGTAGTGGCGCATGATGTCAGCATTAGTTGGCAATTGCAAGTCTTTCAACTTGCACGGTGCCCCAAAATAGCTACTTTTCACGTTATCACATGTCTTTACATGATCATGAACTTTCGCACTATCCATTTCTAAACTCGTCGTAATAAAACGAACAAAACACAGTAAAGGTACGTTAAACGATCCAAAAAGCAATGTATTGCACGAGAAAAAGATTTTACTTTTACACTGAACAAATGTCACAGGGAAACCGAGCACTGAAAAATAATAAGCATCCCTTATCGCACTTTCTCCCCTCTTGTATTTCCTCCTTCACTCCCCCAACATCGCGATGAGTCACTGCGTTCGCTTAAGTTCTCGCCTCACCCCCTTCTCTCAATCCAGATCTGTTTCTGAGAGATTCTGCTGTCCGTCACCCAAATATATGGCCCTTAAAGCATCGAAAAAAATAAGGAAGACCAAGGGACATAAAAAGACAAAAGAGAGAAACCGTTGAAAGATTCAAACAATACATGCAACTTTTGCTCACTTAAACGTGAAACGGCTATACAAATCGTCTAATTTAAAATACACATAGCAATTAAATAATACATTATCAGAGCTTATTTATACATTTGGAACATTAAGTATGCCTTTTCAAGTAAATACAATTAAAATAAGTTTAATTTAACATTTTTTAAATTTTTGTTAAAAAAGTTCAAAAATCAGCATTTTAGCAAAACTTCAAGCCAAAAGCGGCAAATATAGTAATTGTCCTAAAAATCTCAAATTTTTTGTGTGAACTAGGTGCCACTAGTGGCCACTTTTCCGCACTACCCATCATCGAAAATCAAAAAAAAGTTTTTTTCGGCCCACCCTAGTGTATATATTAGGTTTATTTATTGTCAGTATTAGAAAAATATAGAAATAATTCTGAACTATTAAGTTATGATTTAATGTTTAATATTTGTAATTGTATGATTATGTATTGAAGTTGTTTTGTCAGTAAGAAAAAAATGCTAAATATTTTTGCTTTGTATTTCGTTAAGTTTACGTAAAGAAAAAGAAAAAAAAATGTTGATTGTATTGATATTTTAAGAAAAATTACTTTACTTATAATTTTATCTGAAGTTATAGGAAATTTTGTGTATATTGAATTGTGGTAAATTAGAGTAACTTTTATATAGTGTAATTTAAGTATTTGTATTATTACTGGCATGTTGTGAATTGCTATATTTTTTTTTGTTTCAAAATTGCTAGTAGCTCTAAAATTTAAAGAATCTTGTTTAGGGCGGCACATGGCTGTGATGGATTGGGAAAGGGCGAAGAGACATGTTTGTGACAAAATTACCAAGTTGTTCCTGAACATTTTGGAAGAGAGAAAAATTTTAGTTTTCAGTGGAACTTGTCGCAACTCTTTCTTCCTGTCCATGACTCCGTTTGGACATGTCCAAAATTTGGAGGGGGGAGGAGTCTGTAACGACCGAAAAACCCCGCAGTTTATTTTGTTTCGTAAGTTGCGAAACTGGTTTTGTCCATCGGTTGTCCCTGAATCGCAGCCTAGAGTCAGATCTTGTCCACGAATCGCAGCCTAGAGTCAGATCTTGTCCATGGATCGCCGCCTGAATTTCGGAGACTGATCGGCCGTGCTCTCGTATCGGAGAGAAACTTTTTCGATATGCGGAAAGAGAGCTGAAGATGTTAGGTGAGAAGTCAAGTGAAATGAAGAGAGCTAGTGGCTTGTGAGATGGAAATGCAGTTTGAGAAAAGTTTGGCAGATAGTGTCCGAGCTGATTTTGTGTAATGGATAGAGAACTTTTTTTTTTGTAACCGGGGAACGAGTGTGGACATGGTGGTTTTTATTGATTATGTTTTTAAAGTAATGTATTTTAGAGAGAGCTGAAAAGTTGTGCCTTTTGTTTAAGAGTAACGATGTATTTTTTTTATGGTGGATGAGATTTTATTTTGAAGTACAAACTGTTAAATAAAGTTAACCCTAGAACTACCGGAAATTTTACTCAAGTTTTATAAAAACATTCTACACCAGAATTTTTACTTAAAACTATTTAATTTGTTTATTTAACTTATTATTGTCTGATTTATACATTTAGTTTGTTTTGAAGAAATTTTCTGGTTTGAATAGATATTTTGAATATACATGTCGGGTCCATTGGACCCTTGTGGTAGACAGAGGGTTAATATTCAATGTTAAATCATTGTTTGTTTAGTGCTACCAGGGAACCAGATAACATCGTTACAGCCCAGTTAGCCCATAGTTTAGCATGCTTGCTAGCCATAAATACCAATAACTTGAACCTGAAATCGCCGTTTCGAATCCGTCCAGCTTGGTTGGCGTTTCTAAGTAATGTTTGCGGAGACTTCTGTGCAATTTCTATTCGAATTCTCTCCCTTAATTTTCTCGTTATTACACAATACGACTAAAATTTACTCATAACTATAATAATGTCTCCCTCCTTAGCATACATGCGCCAGATTTAAAAAAATTGTTTTTATCAATATTTCGAGAGATTGTACGCATACAAATGTTTCTCCAAAGATGTTTTCAGATTTTATTAATAAAAAAAAAGTTTTTAATAAGAAAAAAAGTGTTCTATCTTTTAAATCATGTTAAACATTATTCTTTCTCCCGTCTTAAAGTTTCAATTTCTTTACTGGCATGTTTATGGCAGTTTCACTAGAAAGAAATTAATGGAAAACTTTATGAATATTCAAATTAGATATCTTTCATTACCTTGACTCAAAATGTTATAGTTAAAATGACATAAAAATAATAGTAAGGTAATTCCATATATGACGGAATGACATTTTGAGTTGTAGAATTACAGCTAAAGCAATTACCTTGAAGCTATTTTCACACAAAAATTAAGTTTTCAGTTTGCACATTACTGTTATTGATTAAAAGATTAAAAAATATATATGAAACAATTTTTTTACATATTTTATTCTATTTTTGAGTAATTTCTTATTGTATGACGGAATGACATTTTTGCAACCATGACTCTAACCTGTTATTTAAAAGTGGAAACATTTGTGAATTAGGAAACCATTCAGATTTTAAACTAATACGTATCTTAAATATGATGTATAAGCAGTACAAAATTATAACTTAGAGCAACCTATCTGTACTACGGTTGAAGTTATTAACTGTCATTTGACGTGACGGAATGACTGAAAGTTTCTTAAACGTTTATTTAAAAAAAATGATTAAACTAATAAATTTCAGAAAGAACGTAAGAAATTACATTGCATAACTATGTATTCCCTTTTGATAGTTTTTCAAAAATATATCGAACGCGATTACCTACTATTTGACATTTAAAAAATTCACAAAAACATGTGACAGAATGACACAACACAAGGCTTTATTTTGCATGCATTATTATCAAGAATATGACTTTAAAACTATTATAAGCCATTAAATATTACACTACATGCATTCATTTATTTAAAAAAATGCAAAATAAACAACAATTACTTTCTTTTTCCAAGTGTTCTTCAAGAATACTATTTGTACACAACTGCAAGCATTTTACTTTCCAGCCATTTTGTTTATGTAGACTATTGCCAGTTGCAAATAAAATAAAAGTTTTGAGTCTAAAACATTAATTTGAAAACTTGGAATATATTTCAATGTATTTTTTAACTTAATTTATAAAAATTATAAAAAAAATATTTTTGATCAAAGCTAACACTTGTATGGAATTGCCCAGTAATTGAAACAATACATCAGTCATGGTCATGGATGATTAAAACTCTCAAGTAAACAGGTTTTATAACAATTAAATTGGATACATAATATAGAATAAGCATTTAATAATAACTTGCTGAAAAAAAATGTACAACATAGGAAATGCATAACACATTACTATAGATAATGGATGCAAAAAATATTTCTAGAATGAAAAGCAGCTCATGTGGATGTGTGTGGATGTCATGTGTATGAAATGCTTAAAAATGTGCTTAAAAAGAATAATAGTTCAACAGCCAATTGTTCTAGTCTAACTATTAAAGTATTCGGTCATAAATAAATAAACAATCAAATCTTTTTCAAGCTTTGATTTATTAAAATTGAAGCATCTGATTTTTTATTAATGGTACAGCTATGTTATTTCGGCTAGTATTTTTCAATAATATATTCTTGGAATTGTCTTCGAGATTTTTTGTTTTTTAACAAAAGTTTTGAAAATATTATTCTCGTAGCAAAAAGGTATGTTTAAAGTACCGTTTTGCTCTTTTCTTTCAAAATTATTTATTTATTTTGTAAACCTGATGACAAATTAATATTTATTCCTTTCTGTATTTAAAAATGAAAGAAGTATGCAAGAAAGTAATTCTTTGAGATAATATAAACAAGGCTAAAATTTAAAATTTTCCGTTTTTAAAAATTAAATTTTGATTTTACTTAAAGATTTCGAATAATAAAAGCTTTTCTAATATTAGTTAGAGTTCAATAATCTATGAGTGACGAATGATTTTTCTTTCTTTTTATTTTCTAAAATTAATGATAATAAACTATATATCATTAAATTTGTTGATGAATAATCAATACGTTAATAAAACATGATCAACAATTCAAGGTTTACGTGTCATAATAATTCATTCATATTTGAATAATACTCTCTAAGTTAAGGATCGATTTTAAATATTTAAGGCAGCATTTCTCAACATGTAGAGCAGGGGTGTGGCACGCCGAATACCACTAAAATTTCATAAAAAACTCCTTATCTAATCATCGAATACCTGCGAATCACGAAGTCGACTATATCTTTTTTTAAAATAGTGGTTACGGCTTGCCACGGTTGCACACACATGATGTAGAGTATGCCCAGTATGGGACTCAAGTTATTTCAAAGAGAATGTATAAAATATGTGTCTAACGATGACAAAATGTAGTTCATCAAATTGCTTTATGTACAAACATTTAAATAAAACATGATAAAGAATTTCGCTATGCTTATTTTTACATTTCGAGATTTGCGTGCCATACATTTGCGTGATGATACATTTATTTATATATTTTTATAATACACTTTAAATTAACAATTTTAAACATTTAAAACAGCATTTTGCAACATGTAGCGCATGCTCCAATGTAGGGCTTAAGCTATTTCAAAGAGAAGGTTGAAAATATGTGTCTAATGATGGCAAAATATAGTTCATCAGAATGGTTGATGCACAAATAATATTTAAACAAAACATAATCAAGAATTTCTCTATAATTATTTTTATACATTTCAAGGTTTGTGTGTCATAATGATTCATTTATTTATATATTTGAAAATTACTCTTTTAATTAACGATTTTAAAGCATTTGAGATAGCCTTCTTCTAATATGGTGCAGCACCAATATGGGACGCGAACTATCTCAAAGAAAATGTAGAAAATATGCAGAAATATAAAGAAATATATTGTGACACGTACACGGTAAAAATATCTAACAACAAATACACACTTATAAATCATCTCTTTCAATTAGAGTAGTAATTTGATACAATTATTAAAAAGTATAATACAATTATATTACCATCGATTATACTGCTTTTTATGTCTATTTTATCGTTTTTTTAAACAAGAAGAAGTGACTAAAAAGTACAAAATATTGGTATATACAGCACAAAAACAAATAAGGACAAATACGAAAAGTTTAAGAATCTCTATTTCAGAAAAAAATAACAATTTATTTTGTACGTTCTAGATACAAACAGAAAAAAACTGTAACACAAAACTACGATCAATCATTTTTTAAAAGTTCGATCAATAAGTTCAATGCCACAAAAAACATTTCTACTTATGTCATCGAAATAAGGTTTCCTAAAGAATAATCCTTGAAGAAATCAAAATTTTAATCCATCCACCAACAGTTTAATCTGTTTATTATTGTCTCAGCAATTGATTCCTATATTCACTTTTTTTTTGGTTAGAGCCATTAAACGCTGGAATGTTTCCGGCCATAAAATTTCTTCCCTACTGATGCTTCTCATTGATTATCCCGAGAGTTAATTTCTATCATACCGAAACACTTTTTTTATGCTCTTAAAGCCATAAATCAGCTGTTTGTATAAATTACAGAGCCGACGCGAGGATAATATAATCACTTTACCTCACGATTAACAGTTTCTGCCATGGTCAATTAACTGCAGGTTCTATCGTCCCTTTTTAAGATAGGAGACTTCGTATACCATCAAATTAAAGTTATGAATTTTAGACCAGGATGCGTATTTGTTTTAGGAGCAATTATTCAACAGAGAAACAAATGATATGGATGAGAACGTGTGTTTTTCTGAAACAATGAATTGTAAATGGTTTAATTGCATATCTCGAAGTTTCTTCTTCACATGTCAGTGACCAAACTGCAGCAACACAATAACTTATAATTATAATTAGTTTGTTCATTTCAGTAATAAAAGATCAATCTTTTCAAACCTACGTATTTCTATAAAACAAACAAAGAAAATGGAGAGTTTAGGGAGCTAAAGACATATAAGAAGCACATGAATAACACAATTTTTTAATCTTTTTAAATGTACGGCTTCCGAAAAAACTAACCATCCGATGCAATTTTAAGCACCATTTAAGGTAAAAGAAAATAAGGTCTCCAATCAATAAGGCCTAATGTCTAAATAATAATGTTAAATAATAAGCCTGAATTAATCTTTGGGGGTCATGTACATATTAAAATTTAAACTCACTTTTAAATTTTCAATAGAACACCGAATATTGTTAAACTATTTTTATTCTATGTTGGATCATATATGCTCAGGTATCAAATATCAAATCATTTCAGAGTTGTCTCTATGGACTGTTTATTATTATCTTGTCTACCGTTGTTTCAAAACAATAATCTTTAAGATAGATTCTACTAATCTTCGAGTTAGATTATTATTTTTTTAGAAGTAGTGTTAAGCAACTTAATAAAAGAAATAGCCCTGCGTTAGTATCAAACATTTTAGAATAAAATCATTTAATAATAATTTAATAATGTTTTGACACTCGACTGTTGCATTAATTTAACTTAATGTTATTTACATTTCCGAAATTAATAATTTTCCTAATTTTATCATGCTAATTTCTTGTATGTACATAAAACTGACTTAAAAAGATTATTTAATGTCAGAATTAAAATATAGCTATTATTTAATATATTGCTTATCCCTTTATGCCCCGATGGTGCTTTAAATGTACCATTGTAAAAAAGTTGTTATAAAATTCGTTTAATACATCGATTAGTAGTAATACAGTTTAGAATGAATTGAAAATACTTTACTTTATCTTGTTTCAAAAGCATTATTGGTTGCACAAATCAAAAATATTTTTAAAAGGCTGATTTATCTTTCATTTGCATCTTTTCCGCTTTCTTGACGTTGGATTATTGTGAGTTAAAAGTTTCAGTTCTGAAATATATCTATATTTCTATTGTAATATCTATATTTCTATAGTAAGAGCATTATATTTACACATTTACTAGTCCTACAAAATGCTAGAAAAAATATTTTAATTAAAAGATTTGAGTGGAGTTATAAATATTGCAAAACATCCCGATAAATTAAGATTTTGTTTCTTAATTTTAATTGACAAAATCCTTCTAAAATTTATTAAACGATTCTGTAAATCGTTTAACGTAGTTTCAAAAATTCACGACAAATACTTTAGAAGATGAAATTTTCATCAATTAACAATTTGAAACATAAAAGGCTAAAAATTAATTTATTAAAAAACCAAACGTCGCATCGTCTATAATTGCATTTTATTACGTTTTCGGAACTTTTACAGAAAATATATTTAGTAAATATCGTTTTCTGCAGAGATAAAAATCGGAATAAGATAAATTGTTTAAACAGTGCCTTTTTTTAAGCATTTAAGCATAGCAAAATACTTTATGGTGAATGGTTCAATTATATGTGTGCTGTAACATTTACATCCAATTTTCTCTTTTCTCTTATGACAAGTGTAACAAATGTGAAATAAGACTGACTTCTATTAAGCGGATCTTGCCTGCGGCCTCTGCATTCCCATCTTTCCATATTGAAAAAATTTAGGAGTGATTGACAACGTCAGGAAATGAATGAAAAGGAATTCTGTAACATTTTTTGGAAGCTAATATGAATTATTCATGGCAATTCTAGTATTAAAAGGGCGAAAGACTACAATGTAAGTTACGCCTCGCTGATTAAAATTGCTACTGTATTCACCACTATTCAACGCATACTTAATATATTTGATTCTATTTAGATAAAGTGCGCATAAAAACCAAGAATAATAAATGGTCCCGAGGCAAAACAAGTATGGGAACAACTTCAAAGTTTAAAAGATTAATTATACTTGTTAATGAACATAGAGGAGAGCGATGTCTAATAAGATGGGTAAATTTGACAGGGTTTGGTTAGTGAAACATAAAACTTAGTATCTTTCCTTGCAATGTGTGATGCCTAATAAGCTGGGTATCGTTGGCAGGGTTTGGTTAGGGAAATATAAAACTTGCGAACTTTCTTGAAATGTATGATGCCTAATAAGATGGGTAGAGTTGATGGTTTGTTCCTTTAGAGCCGAAAAGTTTAAGGTCGAAAATCATTAAGAGGGGGGGAATGTAAGGGATCATACAGGAGTCGCATATTGTCGACGTTTAGTTCTGAATCCCTGTGAATTCGAACAAAATCACGAAGAGTTGCTTCATTCTAGCCCCCATCCCCACTTTTGGTCATTATTAATAGGGAAGATTTGTCTGAGCCTAAGAAAAGAACCCTGTGGGGTTTGATGTCACGGATCATGTTCCAGCAGAATTTATCGTTTTATTGCTTTTATCAACTTATAGCTCAGTCGTGTTTTACTATGCATTGTATCATCTAACCAATAAAAGGGTAACAAGACAAAAAGATCTAGCAAATTTTGTCAGAATTGTCATCTCACAATTTTCTCAAAAAAAGAAAAGAAAAGAAAACATAATTTAACTTTATAATCAATGATTATTGGAACTTTAAAATTTTTCTGTCGATTGAAATCTATGTCGAATTACTAATTTGTACGAATTATTTTTTGAATTCTTAATTTTTAGGCGTAATTAATTTACAAATTCATAATTAGTGTCCTCGAAGAAGAGAGAATTGTAAGCAACAGCAACAAAGTACGTGTGCTGTGCTGCTACTGAGGTTTCTTTTATTTTTTTTTTTATTATTTTCATGAAGTTTTTTATTACAATTTTTTTTATGTTCTGAATGCCATCTGGCTATTTTTGGAAAATATTTATCTGTTTTTCTGGTGTCTCTGTATGCGTTACACAAATTTTGTGGGTGCTTTAACTCTTTTTAACAATTATAAAGTGTTTAATTGTTTTGTACTATTTCCTTATTTATTGATTTGTTTCCTTTTGTTTTGTTTGCCTATTTTCACATGAAAATCATTTGAGTAATGCTTTATTATTTTAAACGTTTTGACAATGAAATTGAGTTTTGGCTGAAAGCAAAATCTTGCTAAGAAAGGATTCCATGTAGAAATACTTTAGTTGTTTAGTCTTTCAAAGTTAGTTGGAATTGGTTGAAAAATATGGGCCAGTGAAATTGACATTATGTTTAAAGGAAAATATAGATTTTTCATTCATAAATGTAAAGTAAATTAATTAAATTGCATTGAATACATTTGTTTTTCTTTTTATGTTCTAAGATTAAAATTCTACTGTTTACATATTATGAAAATATGCACAAAAAATAAATTTTTAAGTATATTATATTTAAATATACAATTATTAAGAAAAATAAACGAAAATTATGCCACTAATAACACAATCATGTTGAGAAGTTTTCTGTGAATATTAAATTTAATCCATTATTTAATGTTATTTAAATTATTTAATCTGCATTTATTTACATTATCTACATGTACATATATTTCAATGTATGTGAAAAAATATGACTATAATATTTTCTCATGTGTTTAAAATTCGGGTTTAAAAAAAAAAAAAAAAAAAAAAAAAAAAAAAAAATTATCCATTGAATATCACATCACTGTTGGATATAAAAGCATGCATTAAAGATTCCAATTTAATATAATTTTATCAAAACATTTTTATTTTCATTTATCTTATTTAAGCTATGGCAACAAGAAAGAAAATGGAAGACAATTTTATATTAAATATATCATTTGAAATAGTTATTCAAATAATGAAATATTGAGATTTATGAAAATTATATTATAAAGAAATTAAAAAGGAGCCTATATCCTGTTCGCTATTTTAAATTATATTTTGTAATGTAAATGATATATTTTTCTTCATTTACTTTTATGAAAAAGTAATATTCTAGATTATTGTCCACATTTCGATTCCAGGAAAATATTAATACACATAAATACCAGTTTAAGCCTGATATCCTCTTTTTATGGAGCCTTGAGACAATTGATACATTAAACAATTTGGTACATTAAATATATATATATATATATATATATATATATATATATATATATATATACATATATATATATATATATATATGTATTATATTGCTTTTACTTTGGTTGTTTACTTTTACAAATCCATTGTTGATAATACCACAGTAGTTTTTACATTCAGTTTATACAGTTTTAATTTACACGGGAAAAGTTTTAATTCTCCCCTTCCCTCTTCTTTCTTCGCTGTGTTAGTGTCTATATACAAAAACATTATTAATGCAGTCATTTATAAATATACTTCACAAAAGCATATATTTTTATCCTTACATGTGCATATACGTCTTTTTTGAAAGAAAAAAAATCAAAGCAGTTTTTCAACCACTTTAATTAATTGTTTTTCAAGGAATAACTACAGGTATTTATTCATTATTTACTATTTTGTTATATTGATTTCATTTGTTAAAAGTCAAAATGGTTTATTTTTACAAAAAGTTTGACTATATATATATATATGTGTGTGTGTGTGTGTGTGTGTGTGTGTGTGTGTAATAATAAAAATTTTCGCCTTTTCTTTTCTTAGTAAAACTACTCCAAATTCTTAATATTTTTCCTTTATTACCTATCTTTAATAATATCTTAATATCTTTTGTCTTTTATTTCATGCATTTAAATTTGCGTATTCTTTTATTATTCTAAAAACCTTAATCCATTCGTCTAATCTTATAAAACCCATTAAATTACTTTTTCATTTTCTTCTAAAAACTAAATTCTTTTTCTTTCGAATGTTTTTTTAATATCATTTGTTCTTTGGTGTTCTATACCCACAATTCCATGCGCCCGCCAGCATTTAATGGCGCTTTAATTCTGACGCCGTATAAAGAGTTCATTATCGACGTCATTCCCTTCCCATCGAATCATAGCTTGTTTTTTGTCCCATTCCTTCCCATCTCCTGCTGGCATTGGTTCTCCACTTTTCTGTATCCGTCCGCGTTCTGTTGCTTGTAGTACATATATCGTTACATCGGCGAGGAGCGAGAGAATTTACGTTTTTCCGGTTGTTTAATTAAGCTGCGTCGCTTGAAGTGAACGATTCTAATGTGTAGATCCTAATCTTGTAACATCTAAAGTTTTATGAAGTGAATGATCGATTATTGAGATTTGATGAAACAGCTACTGGGAATGTTCGATATGTTTTTGTCAAATAAACCAGTTTAAAGTTACGATGACTCTATTCATTATGTGATGGGAAATTCCCAATGTTTATTAAGCCTGTCTTACTCGCCACCCTGACTGCAATCCGATATTTTCATGATAACGGATGGTTGGCCTTGATTGCTCTACTACGTTTTATTTCGAGATGTACTAGTGTCGCCGAAATGTCTGAAAGTCGATAGCAAAATGTCGCATATATATATATATATATATTATATATAAGAGCAATAGAGATCCATGTCCATTGCACATATAGTTCCAAAATGTTTAACATTTAATTTTTTAATTTATAAAAGAGAAGCATTAAGAAAATTAAAAAAGAGAGTAAATATAGTAAAGTAGGGATAGATGCTGCAGGTTTACTTTTCTTCTTGTAAAATGTACAATAAAGCAAAAAACAACAAACTAAGTACAAGAAATCATTAATCAAACCCTTTAGAATCAAATTTCTATGTTAAACAAGTTAAAGCCCTCTTAATAAAGCAGGCATAATTATTTTCCCAAACGTCTTTTTTTAACATCATTTTTCATGTGCTGGGTAAGATGACGCATAGGGTGTGGTACAGATGCCGCATGGAGAAAAAAGCTATGCTATTTACTTTTTTTCAAGTAAATCACATTTTTATTTCCTCAAACTACTTAAAATGAAAATAAATAACAGTAAACTTACATAAATTATATATATCACTAAATTGTGAAAAGTTTAACGAAATTGCAAAAGTGCAAGCTCAAAAAATAAAACTTAAGACAAAAAATGAAAATGAAAAGAAAAACATTTGAATTTACATGAATGTACAGCATAATTATTGGAAACAATAGACAGCATAATTACAAAAAATACATAAATCACTGGTTTACATCCGGCGAACATTGCAGTTTGCTCTTAATGTAAGTATTAGTTCTATTTAGGCCCTAGCTTGTTTATTTTTTGCCTTTCTTCTCATTCTTTGATTTTGTATTTCCATTCGTCCACAATCACACCACACTTCCCGTTGCAAAATTAAAGTGATACTTTTTCATGCAGCTATCGATTGAATTTGATGCACTGAATCCTGTCCGCTTTAGACTTTGTTTTTTGATAAAACTCCAGACACTCAACACATTCAGAGTCATAAAATGCCAATCAAATACTGCCATCAGAATCCATAAGAGGAACTATTTACTCATTGTCAGAAGATGGATCATATTTTAGTTTCTTCCTCAAGTAAGGTGTTTTCACGTTTGATCTTTCCCTTCCCTTTTTTGCACATTTTACTTCCGCCAAGCTGAAGTTCTTTGACGCTTTCTAGTTTCTTTTGCTTTTTATTTTCTTCTTCTTTTTTCTTGTTTATAAACTCTGTGCTTGTAATATTTGCATCCTTTTGCTTTCTCTTACTTGTCTGTATAGGTCTTTTGACCATTGGGATAGGAGATATTTTGCTTAACAGTTTAGACGGTGAAAATGTAACGGTGAGTTGTAAACGGCCTACGGTTTCCTTATTCACACATGGTGAACCAACATTGTTGCTGACAGTATTTTGATAAGTAGCAGAATGTGCTACTATAGTTTCACTTAAATGTAAGTTCTACTTAAATCGCTGTGATGAATTTATTAAACGGAAAAACAAAAATATATTTTGCGGCATCTGTCCCATAGTGGTGGGTAGGATGCCGCGCCGCCATTTTGTGTCATGGGAGCGACGTGAGAGAAATGCAAGCACGTGTCTATATTCTACGAGGATCTAGTCTACAGTTGCAATCGGTTTTGGGATGAAATCTCTGTTTATTTGGCTTAAAATATGTAATAAATCTTTATTAGAATAATTTTAGCAACTCACCACTCAGGTTTGAACAATAAAAACTGGCATAAATATGTAAATACTGACAATTAAGCGGTGGAAACGCATACAAAACAGCACATAGCACTTTGGCACACAACGAAATTCTTAAATTGGTGTAGAGAGCACTAGTTTCGCGAATGCAATCTCTACGGCATCTGTCCGACCGCGGCGTCTGTTCTCACTTTACTATATATGTAATTTAATCAATCAAAATAATCATAAAAAATTCTTTAACTTGTTATTCTAAAGCCCTTATTCAAGGTATGCATTCGTTTAAACATTTTATTCATGTAAGGGGAGATAAAAAATAAAATTTTGATAAAAATTATAAATTAAGTTTCACTTTAAATTATTTTTGATTTTTTTCTAAAGTATATTTAGACAAGAAAAATATATGTTCAATTTTTCAATACACTGATAAGTATATCACTTTCACTAAACCTATATTATGCATTGAAATGTATTTATTGAATAATGTGGTTTATCTTTTGCGCCATGCTATCCAAAACCTTAACAAAAATTTATGTAAATTGTTTCATTGCGTCATATTATCCATTCGCATACATTTCACTTATTTTGGATACTATGATGCAAAATAACCATTTACATGTTAGGGTCAATCCAGTTCAAATCACCCAGTTTGTGTCGCTCGACATTTTTAATTTTCCTAATCTTTTAACAAAAACTTCTTCATAGTTTTCTGAGTTTAAAAACATGACTAAAAATTTTTCTCGTCATATATTTTTTTGGAGGGGCCATTTTTAACAAACTACACAGCCATTTTTGGGCGAGAAAAAGTTTTACGGAAAATGCTGTAACTGCTTTATTTTTCTACCTATCAAGAGGAATTTAAAAACCAAAATGTTAAGCATAAAATTGTCAACATTTTATGCAATTATAAAATTTTCATTAGACTTAAAATTGTCGACATTTTATGTAATTATAAAAATTTCATTAGACTTAAGGATCTAAGCCAAAAACATGATTAAAAACTGGAGAAATAAAAGGTAAAATACCGCATTTCGCTGCCTTTATTTTTTATGAAGGAAATTAGACTCACCTTAAATAATTCTTTTATAAACAGATCTCTTATAGGACTACTCATTTTTATAAATTTCAATCCTGAAAACCGTTTCTTTCTTTTTTTTTTTTTTCAATCAATAGCTCATCAAAAACTGTGCTAAGTGTGTTTTTGGCAATTTTCACTAATTAATATCTCAAAAAGGATTGACTAAAAAATTCTGAAAACTTAGGATAATAAACATCTTTGTAATACAAAATTAAATTGTAAATTTTATGAGTGAGACTTAACTGGTTTTTGAATAACAGTTCCCTAAATATGGAGCACCCCCCTACCTTATTTTCCTTTTTGTTTTGTTCCAGATACATAGCATTACAGGTACTTTTTGCTTAGGTACGTTCAAATTGACGATAGACACAAATTTTACGCATTATTGCTTTGTTAAATAGGGCAGTGGCACCTTTTCAAAACATTCTTAAATTGAGGCGGGGTGGGGGCTTTGTTTTTATTGTGCACATCTGAGGAGCACCTGATACAGTTTTATTCTGACATTTTTTGAAATTAGCCTAAGTACTCACTCGCTAAGAATTTTGTAAAATATCTCTTTTGCATACGCCACTGCCCATTGCCTTTTACGCATGCTTGCCTTTTGCCCCTCCCCCAACACACACACACACAAAAAAATACTGGTTATTTGAATCACTAATTAATCACATTAGCAACTTTTATGAATCAAATCTAATAATCTTCCATAAAATAAGATTATCTAATGGTTATTCGAAAAGAAAAAAAAACAGTCTGTGTCTTTTGCATTTCAGTACAGTTAAAGGAGAAAGAATAGCGTAACCTTCGTGACCCCGGAAATAAAGGTGGAACCGGGGTGCGGAGAACAATAATGAGACAGGATTAAGAGGGTGAAAAGGAAAGAAGAAACTGGAATCCTTATCTCTGTTCGGTATTTTAATTTTTAACAGTCCACTCTACTTTTCGACTTTAAACTTTTCGGCTCTAAAGGAAGTCATGGAGTTGGTTACTGGGTTTGGTTAGTGGAATATAAAACTTGGGATATTTTCTTGCAATAAGATGAGTATAGTTGACAGGGTTTGGTTACTGAAATATTAGGTTGAGCAAAAAGTTCTGGGAAATTTTTAATCTAATAGTTATCAGAATTTGTATCGTATATAGGAGTACTAGTGGTACAGTCCAGACGTGGCTCCATCTGATTAGGGCCTCTTTCGATCAATGGAACACTTTTTCAAGGGCCGTCTATTTGAATCCTTTAATGAAGTTGAAGAAGCATGTCAAGAGTTTTTCGATTCCAAGGAGCCGCCATGGTACTTCCAGCAAATCCGGAAACTGGCAGAAAGTCGTGGACTATGATGGTCTCTACTTTGAAGAATAGTCCTTGTTGCTTTTGTTGTTAATTTGCGCATAACAAAGCAAACTTTCACAAATTTCCCAGAACATTTTGCTCAACCTCGTATAAAACTTAGGATCTTTTCTTGCAATGTAGGATGCCTTAATAAGATGAGTATAGTTGACAGGGTTTGGTTACTGAAATATAAAACTTAGGATATTTCCTTGCAATGTATGATTCCTAATAAGATGGGTATGTTTCACAAGGTTTGGTTAGTAAAATATAAAACTCAGGATCTTTTCTTTCGATGTATATTGCCTTAAGATGGGTATAGTTGACAGGGTTTAGTTAGTGAAATATAAAATTTGGGATTTTTTCTTCCTTTAATTTTGGATAGATCTACAAGGTGCGTACAGCTCTACCATAGTTATTGAACAGAATTTTTGACTTCATTTAACCCGGGAGGACACGCGCCGGACCTGATAGTCCCAGAATGCGTATGGATTTTACAATTGCCACCACTATCTTTTTAAAAGTAATCTTCAACTTATTTTATCGTAAAATTTTTAACAACTGTCTCCGACTAAATAGGTTTATGATTATTACTTGTATTTATTGGTGACAAAGTAAAAACCATTCATGCCCTGGGTATGCGCGTGTTCTCCTGGGTTAATCGCTGAAAAATATCAGACATTCTGTAATTAAATTAGGCAATCACAAATTCTACGATTTAAATTATTAAATATAAAATTTCTAATTTGAAATAATGGTGCCATACTCCTTGGAAATTCTAATAAGTGTACGCATCTCCCATCCAACACATTTCTGGAATTGGAAAAGCCCGAAAAATGATGCCTCACAATAATAATAATAGTAATAGTAATAATAATAATAATAATAATAATAACAACAACAACAACAACAACAACAACAACAACAACAACAACAACAACAACAACAATAATAATAATAATAATAATAATAATAATAATCAGGTACGTATGCTAAGCACGTGCAACTTGTGCAAACTTCCATCCGTAACTTAAAATAGCAATTTTCGCCTTCTTTATGTGTGATTAAATAAGTTAAAAATTATTATTCTGAATTACTGGTGATGTTTTAACACGTGGAATGTGTTCAGAATGTGGAGTTGATGATGATGACAATAATAATAATTATAAGAAGAAGAAAAAGATATTTCATGAGAAAACAAATCATTAAACTATTTACGCATATAAGACATGTACTACAGCACGAAGAATACGAACGATGACCATTGCTCCAATTTTAAAAGTCTCAGAATAAATCAGCACGCAGAATAAAAGCTCCTTGTTATTATTTTCTATAATATTATTAAAGTGAAATTTGCTTGAGCGGTCGTCTACATATATTTAATTTGTAACAAACTTTTCAACACTAACACCTAAATGTGACATTATGCTTGTTTTACCTTCAGATACCTTCAGCTATCAAATGAGGTATCATTCTGGCAAGCAGTTTAGGAATTTAAAGTTCGGAACTCCTAATGTTAAATTCGTTTTTAATCTTTGCTAAACAAATTGCAATGTAAGGTAAACGGACCAATAGTGGGCAACTTAAGAACATTTATCTAATTATTATTGAAGTGTTAGTGAATTCCAAAAGATGTATATTTTTTAGCCTAGTCTTAGCCTTCATGTATGACATCAACATGTCAACATTCAAAGTCATTATATCATCAACATTATATGTCAACATTCAAAGTTTCAAACTGTATTCTTCGGAAAAAATAAAAAATAAAAATGTGTAGCTTCCTCTATGCTCACGTAGTGGGCCTAGTAAATTTCTGATGCATGAATATTAGACAATTGCAAAAGATATATATTTTTTACCCTTGTCCTAACCTTCATGTATCAGAATAAACATTCAAAGTTTCAAAATATATTCCTCAGAAAAAATTAAAAATAAAAAATGTTACCTTCCTCTATGCTCCAGTAGTGGGTCTAGTAAATTTATTATGCATGAATCTTTAAGTTTTTGGCTTATCCAACAAATTATTTAAAATTTAATCAACAGTAGTTTAATTTAAAATAAAACATATTATTAAAGAAACAATGATTGAAGTAAAAACTTATCTCTTAATGAAATCTCTATGAATTTGTCATAAAATCTGTTTTTGAAGACTCTCTAGAAAATAAACAAATGTACCATAATTTAAAATTTAGTGGCCTATCTAGGTGCATTTACCTTAGGCAGTTTTTAAGCATAAATCTAGAAACTGATTTTTGTTTTAAAAAATCAAAATTTATAATTCATCAAGGATGAGAATGCTCCGTCTCAAATGGTTGATTGTCACCACTAAATTTTAATAATATTCCTTGCTTTATTAAATCTCAGAAATTCTGTCATTAAATAAGGCGAGAAATACTATAAGAATTTAAAGGTAGCAGGTAGTCATTTGGGGCGGAAAATTCCCATTCCTGAATTCATACAAGTTTCGAAAAATATTTTCAAAATATATATTATTTGTATTAAAAAAGAAAAACTTTATGATATATATTGACGAAATATTTTTTCCAAAATTTAAAAGGTAATTAACATTAGAAGTTCCAAACTTTAAAATCTACATAATTCCTAAGCATCTCAGATCAGAAAGACCGTTTGATAGCCGAAGGTAAAATTTACCAGAGAACTCGAATATTATGTCAAAATTAGTTGATAGTTCTGAAAATTATACTGTTGTTAATTACATTGCATACAATTTCAATCTGTACATGACCACTCAAGAAATTATTCTGTAAATTCACTGTTACAGTATTGTAGAAAATAATAAACAAAAAGCTTTAGTGCAAATAGAATTATTCTGCAACTTTTGGAATTATACTACTAACTATCAATCTTTTTCTACATACTAAACATACGAAAAATATTTTCAAAAATAGAAAATAAAATGCATGAACATAGAGCTAGAGGTCTGCACGGGCCGGAATTTTCAGGCCCGGGCCCGGCCCGGCCCGAACAAAAGCCATCTTGGCCCGGCCCGTTTGCTTTTTTACAGTTCTCGGCCCGGCCCGTACAAAAATCAGTAAAAGCAGGCCCGGCCCGACACAATTTCTACAAAAAAAAAAAAAAAAAAAATCCGTTTTTTTCTCAATATACAATTAAAATTCTTTTAATGAATACTACATACATATTTATGGGAACATTTTACAGTAATATTTTACATTACTATGATGTTCTCAAAACAGAAAACACACAATAGTAAACATTAACGATTACTTACAGTGTTTTAGTCATCGTGTCTACAGACATTTCAAAATGGAAATAAGGATTCATTAAAAGATTAATGTAGTTCAGAATAAAGGATTAAAAACATGATAACTTTTGAAGCTGTATAATAAAAAGTATATTTGTGAAAATATTTCTCTCATTTTTAAGGCTTTACTCAAATCCAAAGGTGCTACATTTCGACACATTTATGAATTCTTTTCTTTTCGGAAACGCGTAAGATTGTCAGGTATTCTTAGTCAGAAGCTATGTAAATGTCGTTTTATTCATAGATAAAAGCAATATATCTTTCTGAAAATACTGTCAAAGTTAGCGTTTTGAATCGAATTTCCGGAAGCAATAGCACAGGAAAGGAGAAAAACGTACAGTCACGTGACAGGAATCTCTGTTATCTCTAAGTAATTTATCAAATATGGAAAAAGCTATTCATTTCCAAATGCCTTCAATAGGCAGGCCTGTCAATTTTATGCCTTTATAGTTAAAAAATTTGTCAGAAAATGTGTCTGAAAGCTTCGCATTGTTGAGCAGTGAATATGAGAACCACCTTACGGTATATTTCCAAAGATACTGTTAAGAGAAGTTCATTATCACTATTAATACTACAAAACACAATGACTGTTCCACACATCCTGAGATCGATTAAGACCAGTTCCGTCCCGGCACGAGTCTGCTGAAAAAAAATTAAACTCGGAATCAGACATCTTGTAACTGTACGATGCCGATGTCTACGACATGTTACATTTCTGTATTGGTGTTGTTAAACTCGCATCGGCTCGTGACGCACATTTATACTTCTCGAGAAAATCATATTCATTGAAAATGGCTCGTATTTTATCTGCTTCGCTTAAATTCTTATATCGGGCCGACAGGCCCGATTAATTTTTTTGCCGGCCCGGCCCGGCCCGTTGGAAAACTTGTCCTAATTCTGCCGGCCCGGCCCGGACCGTTTTGAAATTTACCTTCATTCCGCCGGCCCGCGGGCCGGGCCGGGTACGGGCCTCGGGCCAAACCCGGGCCCGTGCAGACCTCTACATAGAGCTTAGCTCTGCAAAAAAAATGGCGTCGGTGGCGCGACCCGGCGTGGATTTAAAATTTTCTGATAGAGGTTTTCGGTTATAAAAGGAATGGCGTTTTTATTTATTTTTCGAGACGTGGATTTAAAATTCGGGAAAACAATTAACTTATATCTAAATACTAAATGTTAATGTTATTAAGGCTAGAAAGATTATGGAGAGGGTGTAGCGAACATATAAATATTATGAGCAATGCCAGAACACATTTCTTTCAGTGGTTGTGATAATCCCTCTGATAACTTTCTTAGGAATTTCCTAAGAAGCTAAATTGTATAAAGCAGAAATAGGATAAATGTGTGCCAGTTTAATAATGCAGCCATTATTTTTTTTTTCATTTTTTTATTATTTTCTTTTTTATGTACAGTGGCGCATAAAAAGAAAACATTCCATTCTTTTTTTTCTCCAAATCGTCACGGAAATAGGTGGAAATAGATATTCAAATGGAAATTATATCTTATTTCAATTTATGTTACAAAAAATCTCTGCCGGCGGCGGAGGTAGATTTCGAAGTTAAGTACTAATTTCACCAACAAAAACTAAATCAAGAGTAGAGATAAACCCAGTTTAACAATTTTATCTGGCCGCTTTGTTTTTAATTCCATGTTTCTGTAAGAGCTGGTTTTATCAGAATCATGTTAATACGATACTTTTTTTTTCACCCCCCTATTTTTGTTTAATTTGTATTTGCTGTAAAAATTGGTACTATCAAAAACTTGTCAATATAAAAGTTGTAGATTAAGAAGATTTATAATAAGTTTAAGTGAATTTGATATCTTGTGAATTAACGAAGTTTATGAATTTTTTTCTTTTTCAACTCCCCTTTTTTTCGTTTTAAATTTTTTCTCTGTTTTTATATATATATATATATATATATATATATATATAAGAGTTGGTCCTACCAAAAATTTTTCAATATAAAAGTTGTAGATAGTATTAAGAAGATTTATAATAAGTTTAAGTGAATTTAATGTCTTGAGAATTGGCGAAGTTATGATTTTTTTTCTCCCTAAAACCCTATTTTTTTCGCACCTTTAGCTCATTTTTAATTTTATCAAAAACCTGGATACATAAATTTTTGGCCCTTTTTCTAAAAGTAATAATAAATTTAAACTGATTTGATATGTACTATAATTAAGAAGATATAGTGTTTTTTCGGTTTTCACCCCCCCCCCCCCCTAGTTTCAACCCCCCTGGTCTGATTTTGTCCATTAACGAACTTGACCGAGATTTTCTGCCCCTTGATTTTATATATCAGTTTGGAAGAATTAGTGCAGAATTATGGAAGTTGTGTCCAGAAAAAAGGGATATATATATATATATATATATATATATAAATATATATATATATATATATATATATATATATGTATATATATATATGTATATATTTGTATATATATATATATATAAATATATATACACGCATATATATACATACATAAAGTTTTGAACTGGTGGTAGTTTTGGGTTCTAGGAGTCATGATCGGAGTAGATCTGTAAAAAAATTTCAGAATTTCCAACATAGGGGAGAATATAATGGGTAGTATTTCTTACGAAATCTACCTAAAAATGAGCTTAGAGGATTGTCTCCATACTGAAATTGTAGCAAACGCTAAAATTCTCTGTACAAAATTTGCAATTTGTGGAACATTTCACCCTAGGATACCAAACGGGAAGCCATTCAATCAAGGATCTTAGAAATTATAAACGTTTAATTTTTGAAACTCCTGATGTTTTAAATTCAGTTGTAATCGTTCCAAAACGAATTGCAATGCGGCTAGTTTTTTAAGCACTTATGTCTCTTGGCAGACATCGCGTGACCATACTTAGATTCCTGCCTTCAGATCACAGATTTGAATACTTGCTTTAATTTTTTGTTACTGAACGGCTATGTGCTTAGTGGTTGAATGGTTAGAGCGATGCATTTCAGTCCAGGTAGCCTGAGTTCGAATTCCACGTCTTTTTTTTATTTCTAACTTTCCTTTTAGATCTTTATTTAAAAATGTTTTATCGTTGAAATATTCTATTTCAGTTTTATTTTCAACTTTTTTATTCAAAAATATTTTATCGGTTGCTTTATATTTTTTTTATGATAAATGGAATATTTTTAATAAAAATAAATTTTGACCTTAATAACAATTATTTATCTACAATTATAACAATTATTTGTTTGGATTTATTTTTATTTTTAAAATAAAATACTTACTTAAATATGCTATTTCAGAATTTTTTTTTTTCTACATTTTGATTTTCAAATGTTATGCATGGAATATTTTAATAAAAGTTAATTTTGATATTAATGACAACTAGATTTATTTCAATTAATAAAATAAAATACTTATTTAACCCTCTACAGCCCATGTTAGCATATATGCTACCAACACTGTTTCCAACTTAATGGATTTTTTAGTTTAGATATTCCAAAGTCACACCAGAAATTTAACATGGCAATATTTATTTTCTTTAATAACAGACATTCTGTCATTAAAAAAAGCGAAATTTATTACTGAACTTTTTTGGTATGAATTTCGATTTTCATAATTACTGAATTTCAAAAACGTATTCTACCCTGGGAATTAAAGGGTTAAGTAAGATAAAATGTGCTTAAAATTTTACATTACAAAGCCTTATATTTTAATTTCATTTCACTGCAATTTTATCAAATACTTTTTTTTAAGCAAAGCATATTTAAAGATGTAAATGGGCAGAATCTAAGTATGGTCGCGTGATGTGTGCCGCGAGACACTAGTTTTTTAAGCGTAACTCTGAAACTTGTGGGCGTAATGATCTGTAACTATGAATTCGCATATTTGATATTTTAAAAATTTATTTCTGTCTATAAAATATTATATGTTGCGAGTAATATTTTTTCAAAAATTAATTTAAAAAAATTATATTTTCATAATAAAGTTTCGATAAAAAATATGAATTTTAACCTATGAAATTTTTAACATTGCTAGAAGCTACAAATATGCGAATCCCAAGTTATAGCTCATTCCACCTGTTAGCTTTTGAGTTATGCTTAAGAAACTTCCCGCATTGTAATCACTTTTGCAACGATTATAAATGAATTTTATATCAGTAAATGAATATAAAATTTTATTTAATATCCCAAAATTTAAGTATTTATAAATCCTAAACTACTCGACCGAATGACATCGCATTTGGTATCCTAAGATAAACTTTGCCGAAAAATACAAATATGATGTCAAATTTAGGCATTCGTATTGAGTAATTTCAGAGTTTGGTGCAATTAAAGTATGAAGACGACACCATCAGCTTATTTTTTTTTTTTTTTTTACATAAATTGGAGGGAGACATATATATTCCGGTGTATAACGCGCGCTTACGATTTGAGACTGTATTTTTTTCTATTTTAAAGTACATTCGCTGTATTACCCGCTACCCCTCCCCCTCCCCCCACACAAACCCATTATTCGCTTGAAAATCTTCATGAGATACGTAGCATGAAAATATAATAAAAAGCATTAAAAAGTATAATAATTAGTACAAACATAACTATAATAAGAAAGTACAAAATGAGGACATAGTTACACTACTGCCACACGTATCTGCTTAAAACTTAAAAAAGAGTTTGGAATCGTACTCTCGTTCATTCAAAAAATCACGATTTTTTCTGTTATTCATTAACAAAGAAATTTCGATTCGTATGCTTAATTTTTAAGTTTGCATTTTTATACCCGGCGTATACCGCCCACCTGGAAAATTTGACCAATTTGCATGTTACCGTTTTGGCTTTCGGAGGTTTTTTTTTTTTTTTTTTTTTTTTTTTTTTTGACAATTTTGGTGATTAAAATGTACAGAATGTTATTTTTCATTTTTATTTTTGTATATTTATTTATTTTAATTATTTATTTATCTTGGCCGATTGTACATAAGGCTCGGAAAGTTCTTATTTATAGCAATCGCTGAAATAACAACAGATTGCATTGCAGTTCGAAATTAATGTTTATTTTAGATTCATATTGGGCGGCGAAGCCAGACTCACTGGTTGTTTACTTTACATGAGCAAAGCGCAAAAGGGATCCTTTTAGAATGATCGTTAAAATAACGTTTTCGGATAACACTCGCATTACAGTTTCGTGTTTTTTGCTAATCATATACAACGTGTTAGCGAACTCAGAGCTGGCTAATTGAAGGGTGTAGAGTTCCTTTATGCTGTCAGAATTGTGTACTTCTATTGAAAAAAACAAAGTTATGGTTCGTTTTAATATGTAGATGACCCCCTAAGCAAATTTGATATACATCATTTAAAAGTAGACTTTATTACCAATCGTGTGGTACCAGTAAATGGTTTCTACGATAATTTTTTGCAGCGTTAATAAGGGGTGTTTACTTTTTTTCCGCTACTGTACATTGCCTAAACGGCACTTTGAGCCACGTCTCCTTCTACAGACACACCACAAACCTCCCGAGTAGCTTCGAAGCCTTTGATACCTCTATTAAATGCGAAAGGTAAATGCTAATGAAAATACTCAGTTTTGTCCCCTTGACATTCCATTTTAATGATCTGAAAATACACAAAAATCAATAAAATTAAAACATCAAAATGCACCAGCTTGTAAAGCAAAATATTCTCTTTTAAATAACGGAAAATATTTTGCGGGTTTTTTTTTCTGCCTGCATTTTTTAATTAAAAAAAACCGCTCAAGAATTATTAACTTTAACCCAATACTAATCCCGAGTTCACTCGAGCCATCGAATCACATATAAAATTTGTTTTTATTACCAAAATTTTACTTTATTTATTATTATATACATTTATTTTTATTCTTTTTACAATTTAAGAATATTAAAAGATTGCTAAGATTGCTTAAGATTGCTTAAGATCATTAAAAGATTTTTTTTGTTTACAAATTTCTTTTTTAGGTCTTTTTAATTATTACGATAGTGATTTGGAAGGCGACGATAGTACCACTCTTAATAGCATTGGAAATGACGACCTACAGATAAATATTTAACTCTCACTCTGTCTCAAAATACCGTTATGCTTCGACTCAAAACCGCACGAACGATATTTGACGTCCGGTGCAAAAAAATCTATTCATTTTTAAACGGATTGTCCGTGCCTGAGTAGCAATAACTGACTATGCCAATGATTCGCCTATTCGACTTGGCTCCTGGTGCCGACGCACCATTCACACCATCCTTTCTGCAGCTCTGTGAACAAAATTCGTTACGGAATTACTTCCGTTTGCCGAAATGTTCATTAACCGAAAATTTTCTTAGTTATTTTTCTTTCAATTAAAATGCAAAAGTGGTGAGTTATGTTAGTGGACGTATCCTACAAAACGTCCGCATGCCGAATCCAACTTCGTTAGCCTTTATATTTTGTTACGCTAACTAAAAATTAAGAACTTTAAAAAGTATAATTTTTGCAAGAAAGCCGAATGAAAGTTAAGTGGTTAGTTTCATCATAATGCTTTTAACAAAATTATTTTTTTTATAACAAAATGCTTAAATTTTAAATGATGTAAATATTCTTTTTAAACCAATGAAAAAAGTCTATAAACAAACCAAAAATCTCATATACAATCTTTAAAAATTTTAAGAAATGCATATGATTTCCTCTTATTTCGAGTATTATTATTACACTACTTAACTTTTTATCTGTTCAAATCCTATTATAAATTTTCTAAATGCAGACTATAATAATACCTCACCCAGTCATTAACTAAAGAGATAAACAAATTAAAGTTATTAAGGCGTATGACTCAAATGGCATTAATAAATGTCATTCATATTGCTATACCACTTTATTGATGCGGGTATCAGTAAAAACAACTTTATTATTTCGATGTACTTCCTGCCAATATGTTATTATGATTAAAATTAATATGGCAGCTTATCATTTTTTCTTAAGAAAAATATTTAGAACCAGTAATCAGAACCCCCTGGCATTTCTTTTTAAGGGCTCGTGATTCATCAGCTATGCAGGAATTTTTCATACTCTAATTCAACTTACAAATAAAACGATATAATAATCTTCATCTCTAGCTGGAACAAGTTAACATTAGAAGAACAACTAACAACAGGTTTCTTTTTCAGTTTCAGTTGAGCTCCGAATAATGAGAACGAAATTGTCATGAACATTTAGTAATTAAGGTTTAGAGAAATAAAAATAAATATTTTTCTTATATATGTATAGATAGGTTGTATATTCGTTTGTTTTTTTTAATTAATTTCAAATTTATATAGGGTAATTACGGGAGAGATGACCACGTTTTTTCTTCGCGCTCTAAAAGTCACATATTTACATATATTTTACTTTTCACAGAATATATGTATAGTGTATGATGTTTATTAAAAAAGTCCTAATGAAGAAGTTCATATCTTTAAAGGAATTTCTATCATATATATTTTAAATTTTTACTTTGTGGTTCATCTGAGGTGAACCACAATAAAATATTGAAATAATCGCACATATATTAAATTTATAAAAGTTTATTTTCAAGACATGAAAATTAAATAAACTTACTTACAGTTAAATTGCTGAACATTAAGTTTACATGAATTATTTGACCTTCTAATATAGAATGGATGGGGGGAAGATGCCGTTTTGACTTAATTGTTTTAAAAATTGCCTGTTGTTTTTATTTGTTATTCATTGATTTCTTGTTAAAGTTGTCGTATGTATGATTTAAAAACTTATTTCATTTTACAGGTATTATAGAAAGCATCAAAAATTATGTTTTTGTAAACACTTGGATTTCGGCATCTTACCCAAAGGTATGAGTAAGATGGCCAACTATCTAGGAGTAAGTTGCCTTCTGGAGTTTCCATGTAAACAATAATTTTTGTGGAGCAGTATAAAACATAATGGGGTTAATAAAAGTAACTGTAATATTTTAGACATACTAAAGTTGCTAACTTACTTGATATTAGGAAATTACAAAAATGTGAATGTAACAAACATTGTCAAGTTAATAAAAGAGCAAACTAATATTTGAAAATAAAGGTTATGGTCTACTTAACATTTAAAAGAATTATGGGTCTTAAGTATACCTATTTTTAAACGTTATAACAAGTTTAAATAGCCACTGTGATAAAGTGCTTTAGAGTCCAGATTTTTTGTTGATGCTCTATTCAGCAATATCTTAGATCTGCCACAAACTTCAGATTTGTTTTGGAACTTTGAGCAACTTTTATATAACCAACAGCTTCACTGAATGTTCTGATCCAATCACATTTTTCCGAGGCTGTATGGCACTCTTCTACACACTCTGAACACCACTCTTATTCACGTAAAAAAAAAAATCACCATCTTCTGAATATTGGTAGGGAATTTAATCTTTATCCATATCATCGTCTGCTGAAGATTCTCTCTTTCTAGCCTTTGACTTTTTCTTATCTGATTCCTTTCTAGAAATGCTACAGACACCTGGAAATTCTCAGTTCCTAATGTCACACGAATTTAGTTTGACTTTCATAGGCCTTTAAAATTACTTTTATATGAATATTAAAATGTGAAACAAAACTTTGGTGAAAATTGCGTCATATTTAAAACGATGCATTTAAAATGCCTAATTTAAAATAAATTTCTTATAGCATCTTTATAAAATTGTTTACTTAGCCATTTTCTACAAGCTTATTTTAAATTGCTGGGTTGATCTTATTTAAGCAATCGCGAAAATAGCCGTTAGCTGACTCGACAGCAATTGATTCGGCCTTAAAATCCCTGAGCCAAATTGAAATGAATGGAAACTTGATTACAAGAGATTGCCTCTGGTCGTTTAATTACGATTTAATCGCCTGTAATCTTTTCAAAGCAGATCAAATTAGCGTGTTTTTGGCGTCTGCGGTTTCTGGATGGAGGCTGGCGAGCGTAGCTCGTAGGGGCAGAAACTCCTAGCTATCTAAAACTATATTATATTCTACCGATATTTACGTTTATTAAAATTATTTATAACTGCATTTAACATCAATTTTTTAAAAATGATTAAAATTAATAATTATTAAACAATATTTATAAGGCAGAATACATATAGAAACCTTTCCAATTATGTTCACCTTAGCTTTTAATATATCTTTATGTCATTTTAAACACATAGAAAATTTATGATTTTAATCAATGAATTTTTTTTAATCAATTGATTAAAATCACGATTTAATCACTGATTAAATTAAATGATTATAATCGCTGACAAGTTATTTAATAGCCAAAAGTAACTGAAACAGTAAAGAAACAACCAGGCATTTGACCGCAATAATAAAAAAAATAACCGGCATCTTACCCTCAAAAATTTTCGTCGAGTCACCACAAAGTATTGGACAAGACCCCCCCCCCCCAACCCCGCTGATCGGAAATCCCGGTTAATCCGAACACATTTTAATTTCGAAAATTATACTTGAACATAATAAAAAAATATACTGAATAATGTAAAAGTAGAACATTGTACACGAATATAAAATGAAAACATGCACTGTAGGCCTATTCGTAGCAGCCATCTTAAAAATATCTCGAATATCTGTTTGTTTGCCAGCCACTCTAAAATTCTTTTCTAAAAAGCAAAAAGTATTTAATTCAGATGATAAAAATTTAATTTTCCTTCCAACAGAAAAATGACAGGAAAATTTAAAATATTTTCATTATAGCAGTTGGCAACAGTTAAATAAAACCACAATAAAATTCGTACCACAACAATTACTTTTCTATTGCAAGATTTACGCGTGAAAAATAAAAATCTATATATATAATACGCTATCGTATCTCTGTACATATAAGGGGGTTACCGTAGGAAAGACCCTGTTCTGTCGCCAACGAGGAGATATATCGCCAAATTTGGCGACCACATTTAGTCGCCAAAAGTGACGCCAATTTGTCTATATCTCTAATAGTTCGCCAAATTCCCATAGGCTTCCATTGCAAACCAATAGTATACTTGCTTATAGAAAATTAACAAATTGAGATATTTTAATGCAAAAAAAAAACTAATATTGGTACTACTTGGTTATCCCGCCGACCAAAAATCAATCGCCAAACTATAAGATTAAATGCTAATAATGGCCGATCGTAAATGTCACATTCACTTGACTTTAATCAAATTACACGTGTTTGCGTCATCAATTGATTTTTATTTCGATGTTTTATTTGTATTTTTGGTAGTACTTAGTTATCCCGTCGACCAAAAATCTATCGCCAAACTACAAGATTAAATGTCATTAATGGTTGATCGTAAATGTCACATTCACTTGACTTTAAGCAAGTTAAACGTGATTACGTCATCAAGTTATTTTTATTTCGACATTTTATATGTATTTTTATTAATGTTATACTAATTTATTTGTTCTTTCATTATCTAAAATAAAAATTATGTATAATTTGGTGAGCGGTTTGGTGATTTGTATAATTTCACGAAATTGATCGACGGGATAACTAAGTAGTACCGTATTTTTATTAATGTTATACTAATTTATTTGTTCTTTTGTTATTTAAAATAAAAATTTAACTTTTAATTTCGAAATTTACCTGCGCCTGTAGGCCGAGCCGTGATTAAACAAGAATACTATTTTTTTTCCGAAAGTCGTGCCGGATTACAGGATGTTTAGTACACTACTGAGTACTTATAACTTGCATTTTTTATAGCAGGCATCTTTTTCTTTTCTATTTTTATCAGAATTTCAGATAATCCGAATATTTTATAATCCGAACTGGCACCGGTCCCAATTAGTTCGGATTAGCGGGGTTCTACTGTATCGGCAAATAAAGAAGTCACGTAAAAGATTTTGGACATTTACCAGAAGTGTGAAGACGAAGTAGCAATAAAAAAGCACCACTTAAAATTAAAAAAAAAAGAACGCAAACGAAAAATAAAGTATCAGTAGAGAATCCACTTACTTACAACTGAGCGGCGTTTCCCTACAACGCCTGCTCATTTGAAAACTACGTGATACGGCATCTTGTAGAGCATGGCATCTCACCTCAAGTTACCCTATACATATGAAAATTAAATTTGTTTCTTGAAATCTTAATATCTTAATAGATTTAAACATTATTTATGAAAATGTCTTATATACTATGAGTTAAGATTTTTTCCAGTAACTTCTTTCTGGCTATTTAATTTCTTCCCACAATTATCGCACGTTACTTCAAACCGTGAATATCCATCATGAAGCCGCCAACTCAAACAAGAAACACACTGTATCCAATCTACTTTTTGCTTTGTCTCATTGTAATTTTCACCGTACCTCAAACATTCGTTTTCGTCCCAATTTTCTAAATAGTAATACTCGTCATCACATATTTCCTAAATGTTTATATTTATGTCAGAGTAGACGAACCTTTTCTAATATAGGTTGTCGATATTTTCCGAAAACAGAAATATACAATCCTTTAGCATTTTAAATTCAGCTCTAAGTAAGCTAAATTTGAAATTCAAGCTTGTATGGTCAATCTCTCCCATCTACACATGGTCCATCTCTCCCGATCACCTAGGTGAGAAGTATGACCCACCCTGACTCTACACTGTAGATATTGCATCGCTATTTCAGGTTATTTAGAAGCCTAAATGTCCCCCGAGATTGCATCATTAAAATTAGATAGATCACATATGAACAAAAACTTTTAAATGCATAACTATAACCATATGAAAAAATTATTAGACACCAAAAGCAACAATGATTTTTTGCTGAAAAAAATATTATGTTTTTAAGGAGCAAAAAATTGCGCGCCATTCAAAATATCTTTAAGTATCTGATTAAGATAGTTGCATCATCTGTGGGTTTGCATAATCATCACATTAACGAAATATTTGACTGGTCCATCTCACACTGTGGTCCACCTATTACTGTGGTCCATTTCTCCCGTAATTACCTTATATTTTTTATTAATATTTGAAAGAAATATGAATTGAGACCGTGAGTTTCAAAACTCGCTTTATCCAAAATTTAAAAAATCGTGTTTCTCTATCAATCTATTCTATTGTAAACCTGCAACGAAAAAACACTATAATCTGGAAAAAAAAAAACTAGTTTTACCATGTATATATGGCATTGTAAAAACTTCATTTACATTGAAAACCAATGGACACAGAGTCTCCAAATTTGATTTTCTGAATAAGGCGAGTTTTGAAACTCACGTCCTCAATTGCAACCTATGAAATATTTTAACAGGAATCTATTTCTAGAAACTTCAAATATGCAAATCTAATATTACAGCTCATTCTGCCAGGCAGTTTTTGAATTATGCCTAAAAAAAGTAACCGCGTCGCAATGCGTTTTGCTACGATCAAAATTAAATTAAACATTAGGAGTTCCAAACTTTAAAACTTCGTAATTCCTAAAATATTTGATCAAGTGACTTTCCAAGAGTAAAACTTACCAAAGAATCCAAACATGATGTTAAAATTAGGTGCTAGTATTGAACATTTGAAAGTTTATACATTTTTGTATGTAGATAATCAAAAATTAAACATAGCATTAATTAGTAGTTACGTTGCACTGTACGTTACGTTATTGTTACGTTATTGTTACATTATTTTGTACCAGTTACTTTATACTTTTCTACGGTGATTTACGGCAGAATTAGTAAGAAGTGTTTATTTTTTTTTAACTAATGTACTTTTTTATGGAAAATAAGTATTTTTTTTACCTGTTTACTCTTTTATATATAGTGAGAAATTAATTTCTTTGGCTATATTTCTTTTTCTGTTGAAATTTCAGTTGCAAAAAATTCTCCCTTCTATTACAAATTTTAATGTAATAATACATTTGAAATTTTTAAGGAAAGTAAAAGCAATTGTAATAATTTTTGTTACATTTGTGGTTAGCTCATAACTATTTTTAGAAAAGCTTATGAATTATTCTTCAGGCGCAAAGTAGTGGGCCAAAGTAAACCTGGCACTTCTAAAATTATTGAAGTTCATACACTAAAAATTTTAAAACTGGCTTGAAAGTAATAAATCACCAACGCTGTTTGCTATTACAGTTACATAAAAGAGCAAATAGATCATGTTAAAACTGCTTCTTTTGTCTGTGAAATATAAAAGATTTTTCATTTCTAAATAAAAGAAATCTTTTTTTCTTTCCTCTACAATTGGTGGTTCTCAATCTGTGGCATGAGGACCACCAAACTACAACTATTTTAGTATAGAATAATTTGACTTATTTAATGACTGAAATTTTGCGATTAAGTAAGGCGAAGATTACTTTATCTTTCGGAATTTGTGGCGGCTAAAGACTTTCCGGCAAAAAGGTTGAAGGCACCTTATTTAAGGCCTTAAACCATTCTTCAAGGAGGCATAAAAGCGAAAATTTAAGAAATATTTCTGACATATTTCGGACATATTTGGCGAAATGCTATGAAAAAAAAATGAATATAAGTTATTAAGATTTCATTCATTGCATTTTTATTTCTTCCGTAAAAAGTTTCGTGCTATAAGTGAGGAAAAAGTGAAAGGTTTTACCAGGCATAATGACAACATATAAAAATTAATCGACAGAAGATGCGATGCAAATTTATTTAAAATTTGTTATCCCGTGTTAGCTGAAGACTTACAGAAATAGCGCTGCACAGCGCCCAGATTCAAAATATGTAATTCCTACTCTTAATTCAGTTCAATCTTAAAGATATTTAAATGTGCTATTTAATGACAGCCTGAAAAATATTTGACTGGTGGTTTACTCATACCCCATGGGGTTTTGTAGTAAAGTCACATAGCTGATAACTGCTATGCTTGTTGACCACCGTTCGAAAAGTTTACTTGGCCTTATTCAATTAATGAGATATCTCCGATAAAATAAGTCACATTTTTCCGTTCTAAAATACTGGTAACCAAAAATCGTAGCATGTGATTTGCACTACAAGTACTCATAGAACTAGCCTCATATTAACACATCTACGACGGGAAACGAGAAATCCGAGAAAAACGAGAGTTTTCACTAAAAAAATCATTGACTAAGGGCTTGGCTTCTACCTTACAGAAAATACATTTATATCACGTTGTCCATATTTTAGGTAGATTTCGTATGAAATACTACCTATTGGGATCGTTCCTATGTTGGAATTTCTGAAAAATTTTTGCAGATCTACACCGATCATGACCCCTAGAACCCAAAACCACCCTCAGTAAAAAACTTTATATATATATATATCTATCTATCTATCTATCTATCTATCTATCTATCTATATATATATATCACTTTCTTCTGGACACGATAACTTTCGTAATTCTGCACCAATCTCTTCCAAACTGATACATAAAATCAATGGGCATAAAATCTCGGTCAAGTTCGTTAATGGGCAAAATCGGACCAAGGGGAGGGAAATAGGGAGGGGTTTTGTGAAAACAGAAAATCCCCCATAACTTCTTAATTTTTGTACATATCAAATCAGTTTAAAGTTTTTATTACTTCTAAAAATAGGGCCAAAAATTTATGTATCACAGATTTTTGATAAAGTTAAAAATGGGCTCAAGGGGCGCAAAAAATAGGGTTTTTGGGAGAAAAAAATTCATAACTTCGTCAATTCTCAAGATATCAAATTCAATTAATTTTATTATAAATCTCCTTAACATTATCTAAAACTTTTATATTCACAAGTTTTTGATAGGAGCAATTCGTACCGCAAAAAAAAATTAAAAACGAAAACAAAAAGGGCGTTTGAAGAAGAAAAAAATCCATAACTTCGTCAATTCTCAAGATATCAAATCAATTAATTTTATCATAAATCTCCTTAACATTATCTACAACTTTTATATTCACAAGTTTTTGATAGGACCAATTCGTACCGCAAAAAAAATTAAAAACGAAAACAAAAAGGGGGTTTGAAGAAGAAAAAAATCCATAACTCCGTCAATTCAAAAGATATAAAATCCCCATGAATTTATCATATATCTTCTTAATATTGTCTACAACATCTATATAGACAAGTTTTGGATAGGACCAATTCTTAGAGCAAAAACAAATTAAAAATACATACCGGTTGAAGTAAAAAATGATCTTAGTAAGGGTGTATTCAAATCCAAACTGCTTATTTTCTGACTCATTTTACAATTCATTTTTGCTCTCAAAGGCTTACAATTGGTACGTTTTCTTACTCAGAAACTATATAATGTACCGTAATGGTCGATTTTCTGATAGGGGCAGAATATATTTTTTTAAATGCTGTTAAAAAGGGCATTTTGAACCGAATTTACCGAAGCGGATTGTGTTGGAAAAATCATTGTATTAAGGATGCGCTTAAATCAAAACTGCTTATTTTCTGACTGGTTTTTAAATTCATTTTTGCTCTCAAACGCATTTAATTGGTAGATTCGCTTATTCAGAAACTATATAATATACCGTAATAATCGATTTTTAGATAGAGGCAGAATATATTTCAAAAAATGATGTCAAAGTGGGCATTTTGAACGGAATTTCCCGAAGCGATTGTGTTAGAAACGAAAAATATTGTCCTTCTGAGAAAATAATTGTTTATATATCAAGTTTTAATTAATTGAACAAAAAATAAAAACACAGGTCGCTTATAAATCTCTTCAAAAATCACGTCAGCAAGTTTCATATTTTTTTTAAATTAAAAATGAATCTGGAATTATGTCAGAAAATTTCGAGTTGTTGAGCATGGAAAAGTATTTTTTTGAATACCGCCCTAACATGATTCTGATAAAACCAGCTATTATACGAAAATGAAATAAAAACTCGTCAAGAGCGGCCAGATAAAATTGTTAAAGTTTATTTATCTATAATCATGATTTAGTTTTTGTTTGTGAAATTAGTATATTTGACTTCGAAATCTACCTCTGCCTGTAGGCCGGGCCGGCAGGGATTTTATTTTAGATTGTAAGGCATTTTATATTAAATTCGTACATCGAAAGATATTTACCGATGCATAAACTTTGGAAACCTATCTAGAACATAAATTTACAAAAGACTTTCAGAACAGAAAGGAGCTTCTACTGTTTTAAAATTCAGGTTTGATAAAAATTTCCCGTCGGCAATGTGTTAATATCTCCAACCACGCTTTTTCAATTGTGTCCCTTCACGAACAATTGTGCGATATGCGCAAATTCTCAATATACAAGGCTCATTCAGTATAGATTTGGAAAAAAATTAGTAAAATCTAAAGTACAACAATAAGTGGAAAAATGGTATCGAAAGATCCGTTATATATTTCTTTTTTAATATTTCCTTTTGCAGGTTTTGTGGGGCGAGCAGAGGGGGAGGGGGTTACTGATGCATTTTAGATTATTTTTATTTTTGTTTCCGGTCATTCATAGAATGAGTTTTGTAATTTTTTTTTTAAAGATTTATAGTATTAGAGTTACCAATAATTAATTTTGCTTTTAAACATTATTATTTATAAGCGTATTTCTTTAGGGTTGCTTAAGGGGATTCTTCGCGCACTTGAAAACACACGCTCCGTAATGTTAACCCATTAAGGACTATCGTTAGCATATAGTCACAGCATAGCTGTCAATCCTTTTGCTGTTTGAATACCAGTAATTTAGAACAAAAATTCCCACTTTCTTTAAGGACAGAAACTCTGCTATAAAATATGATAAATATTGCTTTTCTGAAAAAGTGATACAAAAGGCAATTTTTGTATTTTAAAAAGAAAAAATAATTCCGTCTTTAACACTAGAAAGCCCGCGAGCAGTCATTTTGACTGCTACCAAATGAATATATTTCGGTTCGAACCAGAATTTTTTTTATAAAACAAGCTTAAAAGATACAAAGAAAAAAACTAGTTAAAGGGATAAGTTAATAATTTAAAATAAATATTCTGGTGTGAAATATTTTTCTAAAATTTGAGTAAAATTCTCGGTCTTTCTAGTGTTAATGTGTTAATAGATGGCTAATATATTTTTTCTCTAAATAGTCTTAACTCATTAATTCCGGTTGTTACAAAAATCTGCCATTTAAGTAATACGAAAATTTTAAATATGAAAACCAGTATTTTAGTAAGGAAATTTTCATATTGCTTAATCTCAAACTTTGAGAGATCAAATAAGTTAAAATTACTGTATGGGAAAACTAGTGTCAACTGGTACCTAGGTATTAAAAATATGTAAACAAAACTCATAATTAATGGTTTAATCCTATGGGCAGGTTATTTTCGAATTTCTCGTTTCAATTTGAATATTTTTAAACGATTTTTTTTTTGCATAGAATAGCTGAGCTCAATCTTTAATATGACTCTTTTGCGCTTTTTCGATTTTAGTTGCAGATTTTTTTTAAAAAGGTACTTTCAGTTTCCAAACCGGTTTAAAAACTGAAAGTACCTTTTTTAAAAAAAATCTGCAACCAAAATCGAAAAAGTAAAAAAAAAGTCATATTAAAGATTGAGCTCAGGCTAGGCTATGCAAAACAAATTGTTTAAAAATATTCAAATTGAAACGAAAAATTCGGAAAACATCTGCCCATAGGATTAACATTACGGAGCGTGTGTTTTCAAGTGCGCGAAGAATCCCCTTAAACTGGGACAGGTAATTTAATGAATAGATGAGGATAGTCATTGCAACCAATGGTGATTAAGCTGATTAGATGCTGTTTTGATAAAAAACTTTATACACACATTTCACGATTAAAAACCACATTAATTATGGTACCCCCTTTATATAAATGTTTTGTATTATGTTGGTTGTGAATACCTTATTTTTCATAAAAGTAAAAAAAAAAAAAAAAAAAAAATCAATAATAGCTAAGTAATTTCCTTGAAACTACGATAAAGCAATTTCACTCTTCATGCAATTTTAGTCATTATTTTCTATCTAAAAAGACTTTTTCTTAACGCGTCCATTTCATTTCAGCTTTTTAAAGTATTTAATTAAAAAATAAATAAACTTTTTTAACGCAAGCGACACTAATACTCAAGTACTTTTAAATTGTTATCATCATCCTTTAAGCCATGATTCAAGCTTTTTTTATTGCGTAATTTGGAAAAGTTAAACATTATAATTTAAACGCAGAAATTATTTACTTTTTTAACGAACATATAGGTGGTCTCTGTATCCGAAAAGCAAATTTTATTTCACTATAGTTATTAGATTTCATAACATATCATTGCATTATGAGAGCGAACTTCGCGAAGTTTCGCATCGTTTTACCTCTCGAATTTACACTCTTTACATAATATTTTTCTCAATTTAAATTCATTATAAATATTTAACGAAGCAGGAAAGTCTTTCAAACTTTTATAATTAATCCTAAATTGATTAAGTTTTTATATGGTAACCATAGCTACCAACATCTATGGCTTTTTGCTATCACTAATTCTGAAGAAAAAAAAATATGCTATTAACTTTTCTTTTCAAAAATAGCGCGCCTTTCAAAAATAGTCGTGACAAAAATTATAGCAGTTGCCAGCTATTGCTAACTCATCATACTCATTTTACTGCTAGACTAAATATACGAATACTTACAAGGGACTATCCCTAATTCAGGAGTTCCAAGAACTATGAAAATGTAAATATATGTACGGAAACATGTTCTCGAATTTACTTTGAAGCGGTAAATTTTGCCTCCGGAGAAATAAAAATTCTGGTGCAAAACGTGTTTATTTGTTCCGGAAATAACGGTTTTTTATTTTTTTATTTTGTTTTTGTTAATTTTTTTAATGTTATTGAAAAATGAAGCGGCAAGGGAAAAAAGATAATAGCACATCACGAACAAATACTGAGATATTTCATTTCGCATGCACTTTTAATGTTCGTCTCCCTTCAACTTTCTTTTTCAAAGGACTACCTTCCTTTCTGCCTTGATCCAACCTAACCAAACGATAGCACGCCTCTCAAGTTAACAGATGATACTGTCATATACCACTGCCACTATGGTACATAATGACAATATATGTATACCACTGTCACACCAATCTGTTATATATCAAATTTCACAAAACTGAACTTTCATGGATTTTCTTGCTGATCCTTCAATTAATATTTTTTCAGTATTCGACAGAATTAATAAAAGAAGTAACTTTTACCGAAAAAACTTTTCCTTTCTGTTACTGCTAATGAGTTATAAAATAAAGTTGAAAAAATAACGGGATAAAAATGTACCCCCCTTAACCCTTTCAGGGACGGTGGTATGTTTATGAAACCATTTAATTTTAATTTCCAAACGCAACAATGGTATCGGAATTTTGGTAATATATTTACCATTTAATTAGTACGTGAAATGCTGCCCTTTTCTTATTTTCAAAGAAATTAGTTGATAAATTCCAGTTCCATTAATTTATTTCAACACTTTATCACTGAAATTGCTTTGCCCCTGAAAGGGTTAATTGAATTTGGACACCAAAATGCGTATTACATATCTCCATAAGCCTTATACATCTTTCTAGTTTCATGCCGATTTGGAGCTCTTCATTTGTTAGATGCGTTTTGCTTTGATTTTACATACCAAATTAAATATCCCAAAAGAGATCAATATCAGCATTTCCGAACATTTCCCTTTATTTAGCTATAATCGTAAATTTTTTGGCACAAAAAAATGCATATTACATACCTCAATAAGCCCTACACATCTTTACAGTTCCATAATTTTTTTAACTTTCTGGATTAGGGACATTCCCTTGTTAGATGCATTTTGCTGTAGTTTTATATACCAAATTAGATATAAAAGAGAGCAAAATCAGCATTTCCGAATATTTCTCTTTATTTGGCGAAAATCAAAATGATTTCGTCACGACAAAATGCGCATTACATGCATCATAAGCCTTTCAACCAATGAAACAACCAATGAAGCACGCTGATTGGTTGGAAAACATGTACCTCGCAGTCCTCGTAGACCTGGAGATGCCATAATGTAAACGCAGCATATGTGTCCATGAAATCAAATATTGTCTTGTGTATTTCATTTAGTGATTTGCTTGTAAAGTGTTCAGAATGACAGCTTTCACATACTCTTACGGTGTGAGCATAGAGGATATAACTGTCGTAACCTTGTGAATTCAATATCGTAATATCGGAATCAAATCCTTTATGAATCTCTGAAATTTATAAAAACTCTGCAAAATAGCAGTTTCTCATCCCCAGTAATTAAATTTTTTAAAGGGTAGCACCACGCTGACCTTTTCAATTATTTTTTTCTTTTTGTCTCTTAACTTTGCACACATAGAAATCATATTTTATAAGCTACAAATTTATATCGAAATTTACAGGGCAATTTTTGTGCTGTAGAAGTGGAGCGCACCACAGCGAGTAAACTGTAACTAAAACTGAAAGACTTAACTTTTTAAAAATTTTTAAACAGCATTTTCAAAATAGGCGGACAATGACTCCGCCAATTTTCAATCAATCAACTTGATCTTTTTGAAAATTAATCGTCACATCTCTAGTGAAATACGCAGATTTTTTTCGAAATATTGATAATTTGCAGTTACGTGTAACTTTAAGTAACGAAATTTTGACTGAAATTTTACATTTTACTTTGAATAAATACATTTTTCCTCAAAAATACACTTCTTTTTAAAACGGCTACGTATTTCTCTAGCTTTTCAACTAAAAAAACTATGTTTTCTCATTTTTAGGGTCCCGTACTTAAAAAGTAAAAACAGAACCATTATAAGATCACTCTTGTGTCTGTCTGTCTGTCACAGCCATTTTACTCGTAAACTATGCAACGTGGAAAGTTCAAATTCGGGGAAGTGATAAAGACTATTGATCCATATATTTTCTGATTATTAAACATTCATAAATATATTTAGTAAAAAATGTAGTGGGCCTAATTAAGCTGCTTGAAAAAAAAATATTTTCTTTGTATATCGCGGGGGATATCATTTGAAAGCTTTCGTAACGCTGAAATCAAAAATACATTACTTTTAATTTTAGGTGTTATATTTTCAAATATACCGTTGAAAATGTAGCGCAAAAATATGTTCCCCCCTATCTAATTCCAAATCTACTGAAACTAAAATTATGAAAAAATTAGAGGTAGTAGACTTTAATTTAAACCTTGAAGGAAAATTATAGCGATTACCCTAGTTGACATACTTTTTGAGAAAATCGCATTTTTCTGTTACACACAAATTTCGATTTACGGGCATTCCGCGAAAGTCTTGAGCAGCGCTGTAGGTCCTATCGTAGCAAAAGTATAAAAGCATTGTTGATAATGATTTTCAAAAAAAATCGTCAGTAATTAGCCGATATATTAACCCTTAAAGATACGGACACTTTGGGCATACATAATGACAGGGGCGACGTACTCTATTCCTAGTTAACAACTTTTAATGATATATATGTGTAATGTAATGCTAAGTAGCAGTATAAAAGCAATAAACGTCAAATTGTTAAAAACAGACCAATTTAAGGGATCTCATAACTCTTAAAATTGGAAAAAATGAAAAAAAAAAGCCATTTTCAACGTTTAATGTCTTAAAATGTATATGATTAAAGCAATTTTTATTGGGATGAAAGATATAAATATTTTCTTTTATACCTATAGGGGGCTCGAAACTGTTAGACATTTGTCGTGCAGAAAATTAGCACAACAGCTTACGTGCAGGATTACAAAATAAATATTGCAACTAGAATAACAATTTTGGTGCCTACTTATACTTCAAATTCTAATAATTAGCCTGAATGTGAATGAATTTGCATTTAAAGCATTTTTATAATTTTAATGCAAAGTTGTATTTAGCTAACAGAAAATTTAGAAAATTTCATCAGTATAGTCAGCTAAATTTTTTTTTTTTTTTTTTTTTTTTTTTTTTTTTAACAATAAAAAGAAAATTTAAGTTCAGTTTATACAGAAATATATGTTTTGAAAATTTCATGAAAAAATATTCAGAAGTTTTTGAGGTATCCTGCACGTTATCCCCAAAAATATCATTTCGAGAAAATTTACTTTAAAGTTTCGGAAACGCCGCTTCAGCTAGTGAGCGGGTAAAATTCTAAAAGCCATAACTTCTGTTCTGATGGGAATTTCAAGGAAACAATTATATCAAAATATTAAGAAAAGATAGGAGTTTAACATCTAAAAAACTTAAAATTTCTAAAATTTTGAAGCTTTAACACTTAATTAGAATGAATCACATAAATATTATGTGATTCGCGTCTAGTTTGCATTAAGTGAATCTCTCAATACGCCTCGAGTGACTTTAAATTTAATTAAAAACCTATCCGGAAAAACGCGGCACGGATCAAGGCGAAGTTGCAACTTTGAGACCTCCTTCCGAAGCGAGCTCAGCATAATGCAAATTTCAATTTTGATCAAAGGTTTTGTTTTAGCTACACTGTACAAATAAAGGTTATTACTACGCTGAATTTAGTTTTATGAAATACCAATTGAAGTTTAAATATGCACTGCTTTTACTGTCAGTACCGAATTAAGTTCATCATAAACAGATTAGGATAATATTAAAAAATGAGTTATACAGAATAGCTATATTTGAAATTATTTAGGTTTCATATCTCATTGAACTTTCATGGTATATCTATTTACACTTTTCTAGTATATACAGTTATACCTAACCCTACGTTGTATAGTTTTTTACAAAGTCTTAGTATTCTTTTAGCATCGTTTTTTTTTTTCTTTTTAATAATACAATTACCAACTCATATATTTATTCTATGGAACCCTCTGTACGCGAGTAATACTCTCACTTGACCGTTTATTCTAGGTTAAGTTGGCAACAAAATAATCGTTTCTAACGTTTGACTCTTTTTTTTCCGAAGCATTCCCGCCCATCAGCTGCCAAGTCGTCATTTTTTAATATATCAACTAAAAAAATACAGTTTTCTAATTTAATATGCAAAATATAATATATAATATATAACATATATTATACAATATAGTACATAATATAATATATATATATAACCATTAATTAAACATAACCATCCACCGTCAATTATTATGAATTAAAGCTGTAAGTATTAAAAAAAAAAAAAAATTAATATAAGAATTATTATGGAAGAAAAAGAAAAAAGTGGAAACCGACAAAATTGAAAAGCTTATACATTGAATTACGTTATCAAGGGCACAGAATTCAATGATATAAGCAAAATGGTTGTTTTCTGTGGGAAAAATAAGCTAAAGCTAAAAGTTATTTTCCCCTGTGCCCAAACAACCATAAAATCAAGTGAATTGATTAAAAATGAAAGCAGAATAGAAACAAATAATATGAAATGGAAGAATCAATAAAACGTATTTAAATATTTATAGGATATAAAATATAAATAATAAACACCATACCGATTAATATTTCAGTATTTTACAAAAATCCACGCGCACATGGCTGCCAGTATATCAAAAAGATTCAAGAAAATTCAGATAAAATCATAACTAGAAAATTAAAAAACATTAAATAAATCGTGCAATGATAGGAATGAAAAAATTAATGGAATCCTAAAATAGGTATCAGATAACTACATGGTAGAAATCATATTGATAATACACAAAGATAGTGCGCTAATTGCAGCAATGATCTAAGCGTATAATATTTAAAAGATTGCTAAATAATTTAGCGACCTGGGAATATATATAAATATATATAAGATACCATAAGGAAAAAATACATCAAAATGAATTGTTGACATTCAAAATGAAAAGATATTTAAAAATATCGTAAAAAGCATACATTCATAATTACTTGCGCAAATGCATCATAGTAATTTGAATGCTAATATATAACCATTAATTAAACATAACCATCCACCGTCAATTATTATGAATTAAAGCTGTAAGTATTAAAAAAAAATAATAAATAATATAAGAATTATTATGGAAGAAAAAGAAAAAAGTGGAAACTGACAAAATTGAAAAGCTTATACATTGAATTACGTTATCAAGGGCACAGAATTCAATGATATAAGCAAAATGGTTGTTTTCTGTGGGAAAAATAAGCTAAAGCTAAAAGTTATTTTCCCCTGTGCCCAAACAACCATAAAATCAAGTGAATTGATTAAAAATGAAAGCAGAATAGAAACAAATAATATGAAATGGAAGAATCAATAAAACGTATTTAAATATTTATAGGATATAAAATATAAATAATAAACACCATACCGATTAATATTTCAGTATTTTACAAAAATCCACGCGCACATGGCTGCCAGTATATCAAAAAGATTCAAGAAAATTCAGATAAAATCATAACTAGAAAATTAAAAAACATTAAATAAATCGTGCAATGATAGGAATGAAAAAATTAATGGAATCCTAAAATAGGTATCAGATAACTACATGGTAGAAATCATATTGATAATACACAAAGATGGTGCGCTAATTGCAGCAATGATCTAAGCGTATAATATTTAAAAGATTGCTAAATAATTTAGCGACCTGGGAATATATATAAATATATATAAGATACCATAAGGAAAAAATACATCAAAATGAATTGTTGACATTCAAAATGAAAAGATATTTAAAAATATCGTAAAAATCATACATTCATAATTACTTGCGCAAATGCATCATAGTAATTTGAATGCTAATATATAACCATTAATTAAACATAACCATCCACCGTCAATTATTATGAATTAAAGCTGTAAGTATTAAAAAAAAAAAAAATTAATATAAGAATTATTATGGAAGAAAAAGAAAAAAAGTGGAAACCGACAAAATTGAAAAGCTTATACATTGAATTACGTTATCAAGGGCACAGAATTCAATGATATAAGCAAAATGGTTGTTTTCTGTGGGAAAAATAAGCTAAAGCTAAAAGTTATTTTCCCCTGTGCCCAAACAACCATAAAATCAAGTGAATTGATTAAAAATGAAAGCAGAATAGAAACAAATAATATGAAATGGAAGAATCAATAAAACGTATTTAAATATTTATAGGATATAAAATATAAATAATAAACACCATACCGATTAATATATATATATATGCCATATATAATGTACAGTCGTGGAAACAAAAAAGTAAACATCCCCTACTAACTCCTCAACAAATTATCGTAGAAGAAAGTTACTGGTATCGAACGATTGGAAATAAAGTCTACTTTTAAATGATGTATATAAAATTTGCTTAGGGGGCCATCTACATATTAAAACGAACCATAACTTTGTTTTTTTTTAATAGCAGTACCCAATTCTGACAGCATAAATGAACTCTACACCCTTCAATTAGCCTAAAAACGACTTTTTATGCAATTCGTACCATAAGTTTCCGAGCAATTAATTATTTTAAAACGAGCTTATTTTAAGGGCTGTATCCAAATTGAAGTTCCGTACTGGATTGTTCACCGAGAGAGTCCCTTCCTTGATCAAGGCACATTAAGCGCCACTCAAGGAGTCAATGAAGCGTGTTAGATTACAGTACAGCAGAATAAATTTCAAAATGTCTACTCACTTCCATCATAGACGGCCCCTTAAACGATCATTTTGCCGTTTTTTAAGCATAATTTGAAAACTACTTGGAATAAAAATGTGAAATTTTTGAATTTCCATAAAGCAGGACTTAATAAATCTAAATCCATAAAAAAAATTGTAGGTTGCAATTCATAAGTTTTTCGAATATTAATTTCATAATTCATAATTCATATCATAAAATTATAAAAATTGCAAATTCAGCTTATTTATGTTTGGGTATATTAGTATTATTACTACAAAAAAAATTAGCACATTAGGAGTATAATTTCGGGAGATATAAATAAAAATATGAAAATGTAATTTAACATTAGAAGCACAAAATTTTGAATGTTTATAATTCAAAAACTTATCATTCAAATGACTTGAAATTTGGTGTCTAGGCATAGTTTGAACGGAAGATTTGAAATATCTCGTTAAAATTGAGCATTACCATTGAAAAAAATGAAGTTTGGATTCGTTTTAATATGTAGATGACCCCTAAGAAAAATTTATATACATAATTTAAAAGTAGACTTTATTTCCAATCGTTCGGTACCAGTAACTTTCTTCTACGATGATTTGCTGAGGAGTTAGTAGGGGGTGTTTACTTTTTTTTTTCCACGACTGTACATAATAATTTAGTATAAAGGGCTATTTATAAGCATTGCGCATTTCATAAAAAAAACCTCGAAAAAGATTTTAATTTAAGGGCCTTAAAGAGGTGTTACCCTTAAAATAGAATATATTTTCAAATGAAATTTAATGCCTTTTGTTTTATAGATTTCCGCATACAAAGTATGGGGAAAATATAACATGTTTGAAAAAAAAAAATCGAAACTCTGTGGAACGACCCATTTCAACATGAAATCACTTATAATTTCAAATTATAAATTATTATTATTATTTTGTTTTTTTTTTGGGGGGGGGGGGCTGAAAAAATATAAATATGTACACCAGGAAAAATACTAGAAAAAGCCAAATTAAAAAAATAATTAAAGTTATTGAAAGCAGGAGTTGTCCGTTCAGGAGCTGTAACTAGTTTTAATATCGAGCTATTTAATTGTCTATTTGTGACAACTGGAACCGAAAGAATCACAAAGAAAAAAAGACCATTCCTTCATTTACAAGTAATTTCCAAGATTTCATTAAGGGGCCGCTTCACTGAAACTCCTCGGTCGTGGAATCCCATGTTAACATATGGGGAAACTCAAATATGTGCTTACTCATTACCTAATATAATTATCGAAATACAATTTCCACTATCATAAATGTAGTTTTTTCTTTTCTTTAATACTTAAAATTTAAAGAAGCATTTTTTTAAATGCACTTTCTGATGGTGGAAACCACATTTTGATAGTTATGTTAAGTATAAAGTATTCACGTATTTCACTATTTCCCATGGGTTACGATCGACCAGACATTAGCTTCTCGTAAAGAGAAAGTGGGTTATGATTTGTCGACGTTGTTAGAAACGTGATTTGTAAACAATGTCGTGTAAAGGTCTCCCCAAAAAAAGCCAGCATCTACAAATTCTATCACAAAAATCCTGCCAATCATTCGGAGAACAAAATCCATTTTCAACTCATATTTTAAAAATTTCCTTGCAGAATTATTTTTAACTGAAGTCCAACTAAGAAGGTTATACAAATCGCTTGTATCATTTTTTTTTAAAGTATACCCTTGTATAACTTTTGAATGGATTCTCTGATTTGGTTAATTATTTTAATTATTTATTTATATTTAACGATTTGTTTTGGTGGTGGTCACATATTAATTTCATGAGGCTCCAAAAGTATTACGTTATTCTGCCTGACTGTTTTTTTTTTTTTTTTTTTTTTTTTTTTTTTTTTACATTGGGGGGGGTTAACTTTCATAAAAATTGGATAATTGCCATGAAATCGGAATACGGTGTTAAGATACACAGCATAACAATACGATTTTTTGTTGAAGTTAGTGTATCATAAGGGGGGGTTTTCTCGTTGCTGAGACAACTCTAAAATTTTAATATATGATCGTCCATTATGTTTCAAAATGAGCCATATTGGCAACAATGGATTAAAAATAAATACTAATAACAATAAAAATTTACCACAAAAAACAGTGTTGTACGAAACCATTGTCGCTAAATTACGATAACCGGTGTGCAATGAATGTACTAAGTTAAGGCACAATCACTTGCAGTCAGTTTTATTTTTCTCGTTAAAATTATTTGTCATGTTAATGTATCACACTTCGGCCAATTTTTCAATAACGTTCTTGAGCAAAACTTTAAGAAACCTTTATAAATTTAAAACTATCGGACTAAAAATTTTAATGAAAATTAATTAAATTACAACTACTGTTTCCTTCTGTAGAAATGTGTCTCTGTGAGAAATAATTTCACCAGCAATATATAAATAAAGTATTAGTATACGCTTCGATTGCAATGCATTAAAATGAACCCTAACTTTAAATTTTTAAGTAGTACCACCCAAATTTGACATTATAAAACATTCCACACACTTTAATCAGCCTAAATATAAATTACGATGAACAACTATAAATTACGAAGTTCTTAATTCAGAGTTATTGTTATTTTAAAATGAGTCGATTTCACAAGTTGTCTTCAAATTTAAATCTTGTATACTGATAGTTTGAAATTCTACTGAAAGATTAAAATGTCTAAGAAACAAGAAAAATAACTGCTAAATTGAATACGGTATTACAAAGATTGAATTCTGCGCTAATTTATAAACTACGAAACCTGCTTTTTTAATTAATTTTCAATACTTAAAGTTCTGAAGAAATAAATTGCACATATAATAAGATTAAACATTCATCAGCGGTTAACATATAAAAGACAATGTTTTAAGGCATTAGTTACCCTATTCGTTAATTTAATAGTGAATACATAGCTGTCAACTTGTACGGATTTGTCTTACCACTAAAATTTTATAGAAATTTTTGTCCTATTTAAACGTTAAAATTGCTTGAATTTCGGTGATTCAATTAACTGAAATTTTCTATTAAATTTTAGTGGTATGAAAAATCCGTACAAGTTGGCAGCTATGTGAATATAATATCTTTAACCCCTTTGCGAGGACCGTCCTTTACAGATTTTTTTTTTTAATCTTTCATCAAAAGATTTTCAAAACTGAAATGTTTGCCTAATTAAAACGCAGAAGTGCTCAGATTAAATAAGGCAAATTTTAGTATTAAAAATAACTGATTAAAATAATTAAGTATTATGAGCACTTTATGCTTCACGTTTATGTGACGCTCGTCTCAAACGGGTTAAGGCATTTCTCAAAAAAAAAAAAAAATTCTCAATAAAAACATGAAATTTTCTTACACATTCATGGCAAATATGAAAATGGCATGCAAAAATAAAATAAATAAATAAATAAAAGAAGTAAATACAGAAATATTGAAGTAATTTGGGATCGAAAAGTGTTTTTAATGTTGCCATAAATATATTGTAACTTGGAAGCCCAGAGGCGTAGTGGTCAATGCTTCTTGGCTACCACACAACAGTTTTGGAGTTCGGTTCGGACAAGTGGATCAAATAACCCACTCACCACTATAGGGAAAGTAGCGTAAATGTATATTGGTCATAGTGTATTAACAGTTTGCGGTCCAAGCCCGAGTCTGACTCGGGGTAATCTTTCTTTGCAAAATTTGCTTTCGGTACCAGTAATAAAGGAAAACAAAATTTTCCTTATCTAATTAGAGGTTTTTCGAAATTGTGAACATTAAGGTAGCTTCTTTTTAAAAAGTGGTGCCAACCGATTAAAACGTGTGTAACAGTCCCCAGACCTCAAAGGGTTAAAAGAAAGTCAACCTACGTCAATTTTAATATAAAAAGTAATTTTAAATTCCGTGTAAGACACAGAATAAAAGTTTCATTAAAGCATATATTACAAATTACACCAATAATTCATGCTAGGTAAATGACTAGTATAGTATAGGAAAATAAAACATAAGTTAAGCTAGCCAACTAGTATATTTAGTTACACATATCTTATACAGCTATTCTTGTAGACTACGTCTTGTCCTTGTAGAAGTAAAATTACAATTTGAACAGGCGGTAAGGGGGTGTTATTAGATATTGGTCAGTTTTACTTATATTCTCAGGAAGGAATGTCTTCAAGTCAACCATGCAAATATTAGGTTGAGCAAAAAGTTCTGGGAAATTTTTAATCTAATAGCTACCAGAATTTGTATCGTATAAGAGTACTAGTGGTATATCCGTAAGAGCTCAAGAATTTCGGATCCAGAATGTGTATTGAGCAGTATGATTTGCGTGTGTTGATCTGGCATTATTGGAGAAAAGGTCTAGCGATTCTGAAAGCCGTCGATAAGATTAATGAGGGTGAAGGTGCTAGTACGGGGACAAATTTCGTACTTCCAGCAAATCCAGAATATGGCAGAACGATGGAAGAAAGTCTTGGTCTATGATAGTGTCTGCTTTGAAAAATAGTCCTTGTTGCTTTTGTTGTTAATTTGCGCATAACAACGCAACTTTCGCAAATTTCCCAGAACTTTTTGCTCAACCTAGTAAAATTGTTTCCTGAATATAACATTTTAAAATTAACAATTAGTTTCTAAGTATGCACGTTGAAAATTCGAAAGTTGGCTGTAGATTAGTGTCTTCAACGAGTGGCTGGTGGGCCAGAGTCCACGGATTTTCCCTCCCCACATCAAATGTATTTTAGTGGCCTTAACCCTCCGTCTACCAGACGGGTCCATTGGACCCGACAGGTACATACAAAATATTCATTCAAACCAGAAATTTCTTTAAAATAAACTAAGTATATAAACCAGACAAAAATAAGGTAAATAAATAAGTTAAATAGTTTTAAATAAAAATTCTGGTGTAGAACGTTTTATTAAAACTTGAATAAAATTCCCGGTAGATCTAGGGTTAAGTAGCAAGATTTTTCAGTGAGACTTATTTTTTGTTTATTTATGTTTTCTTATGGTTTTTTATGCATGACATTTGGTTTATTGATTGTATATTTCAACAGATAGGTATGCAAATAATTGATTACTCCCAAAAGTTATCAAATATTCAACAAATAAATTTTTCACCATTGTCCGCAGCAATACATTGGCTTGATCCACCGTGAGAAAACACCTCTCTTTTCTGCTAGCACTCGGTGACATGGAAGTTTATAGCTGCGAGCCTTCCGGTTTTTTCCAATCAAACTAACATATTTTGAACTAGAAATTTACTTAATAAATCAAACAAATTAAGTACCAGATCGAGAAAAGCCAAGTTTTATTAAGTAAATTTTATGGTTCAAAGCACGCTTATTTAACTTGAAAAAACCGGTAGATTAGCAGCTGTGCATGTTTTATTCCGGTGACATACATCTTTACTAAAGAACACTTTGTTCTCGAACTACTTTACCATCAATTTGTCAAGATAAATATTAAACAAAACCCTTACAGAGGATCGTTTCCACCATCTTGTATATATAGATATGTATATATTTAAACGGCTTAAATTTAAGAAATTTTTTTTGGCGTATATTTTAACCCGTATCACATGAAATTTGGGGCTTAATCTCTTCGCAACGAACGTCATTTAACTTTTTGGCGCCAGTTTTTCTGAATAGAATTTTCCGCCTTATTGAATCCCGGAAAATCTGTGATTAGATAAGAAAAAATTTCTTTTGCCATTTAATGGTGTTTAAATTCAAGGATTTGCTGCATAATAAACTGCACGTATACGTGTCGCTCGTCTCGAAGAAGTTAACACGTTCACACCGGCGCGTGGGTCACACTCGACTGTCTCAGAGTTGTTAAGCCTCCGGCTTTTTGCACACCACTGTTATTTTAGGGAAAATGTTTTTCCTTTAAATCGCTCAATTGTTCTAATTAAATAAAACAACATTTTCTGTATTAAAATACTGGTATCTAAAAGGCCGGAGACTTCCAGCTCTGAGACAGTCAAGTGTGACCCACCGCGCCGGCGTGAACGTGTTAAGACAGATAAATCCAGCTGATTATTTTTTATCAAGTTCTAAAAACAGATAAATCCATCTGTGAATTTCTATGTTTTTTACGTAATGAATACGACGAGTAAAATGCTTTAAAATCACACTGATGATTTTTTTTTTTTTAATCTGTACTAGAAATTACACATCAGTAGTTTTTACACGTTTTTCCTGTTAGTTCATGCATTGTACAAGGCTCATTCAAATAACGAGAAAAACTGTATTAAATTTTTTTTTAAATACGAAAAGAACCGCAAAAGTGATATAAAAGTATAAAACCTAAAAAAAGGTAAAATTGCATAAAAACGTGTTTTATACAACTTTTTCTTAATTATTGACAAATTCTTGTATTTGAGCTCTGCTAAAGATCGAGCTACTGTGAATGAGGTCCAAATAATAAAGAAAAAATTGTATAAAACACTTTTATGCAATTTTACTTTTTTTTTTTTTAGATTTTACGGCCGGAAATTAACCGCTTATACAGTTAAACTTCTGAATTTTTGCTTCCATTTTATATATTTTTTATTTCCATGAACAATTTTAACGAATGGAATTATTTAAAATCATTGCGAAGTATGTTGAAGGTACAACGTTAATAATATCTAACCTAAGATCATTTCAATATCCAAGTTTAAAAACAGTTTCACGGTTTAGCTCACACGAGCTCCTAGTATTATCATACAAAGCTCATTCAGTAAATAACCAATAACTAATCGATAATTTTCTCAGTTTTTAAAGCATTTATATCAGCAAATCTTTTATCATCTGGATTATGTTTTAAACATCTGGCGATTAAAGTTAATCTTATTCGCGATAAGTATTAATAATAAAAAAACTGACATATGTTCTATATTCTAATTTTGATGCAATCATAAGATCCTATTAATATTTAGATAATAGGATTCATACGTAGATACGGTCGTATATACGTATATACGGCCCATACTTTTGAGAACCAATATTTCTGAAAAGTAATTTTTGTCTTATTTGAATGCAAAAAATATGCGATTAAATAAGGCAAAGATTTCTATTCGGAAGTAGTGGTACTCAAAGTAAGGACCTTAACACCTTGCATAAAGGCAACAGTAAAATACACTCTCGGAAGCAAAAGAGGAATTCAAAGAATTCGTAAATTTTTCATCAATTTTCACGTCAATCACATTTAGGATGAATGTCTGTCGAGGGAAAACAAATTGTCAAAATTAACGGAAGATTCCAGCAGTTTTTGTTTTGTTTTGTTTTTTGGCGGAAAAAAATTATTATAACATTTAATTTTACTTATAGCACGCTCGTAATACAATGAAAATAACACCGCTATAAAGAAATAAATCTGTAAATATTTCTCTCGGTGGATTTTCATACGAATTAGAGTAGATGAGTGAGACAAGTCAACAAACATTTGCTTGGCGATAATAGCAGTCTTGCAAAGATGATTGGCGATTCAATTATGTCCAACTTCTTTCTGAACATGCGCCCTGTGCGTATGTCACCACTCTCTTTCAGAGGCAAACGAATTTAATTTTTTCTTTACAAAACGTAATTCACTTTTGTTACTCGAAAATTATCGTTCAATGTCCACGATATTTGTTGGATTTGTTTGTCAAATATTGGATTATTTCTTTGGACAAGCTTTTGGCCTTGCTTTGCTCTCATATAAAATATCGTATACTTGGTTAAATTATTATTATTTAAGTTAGGGGCCGTCTATGACGACATAGAGGAAACAAAATTTGATTGATCGAGGCTATTTTGGACATAATTGAATCGCAAATCATCGTTGCAATATTGCCATTCATTATCGTCTAGCTAACGTTTGTTGACTTGTTTCACTCATTTAATCTAGCTCGTTTAGGCGATGCCACAGTTTGGGGAAACTCTTTCACTCTTAGCGTGCGTATGTGTGTCACTACTCTCCTTCAGAGGCAACCTAATTTAAATTTTTCTATACAAAACGTAACATACTTTTGTTATTTGAAAATGATTCCTGTATGACCACACTATTTGTTGGATTTCTTTGTCAAGCATTGGATTACTGCTTTGAACAAGCATATTTTTGTTTCTAAAATGTTGCTAATTTGCACGTTTCAATGTTAACATTTGATAAATGTTGCTTTATAAACCTCTTATTCATTATTTAATTTCGCTTTATCTTCAATAATTGGAATTTTATTTAAAAAAAAAAAACAGAGTCATTACATAGCGTATACTTGCAAAACTCTCCAAATTACTCTTCACGGGGTAATTTGGTGCTTCCAATATTTTGTTTTAAAAATAGCTGTAACTTACTAAATACTGACCAAAATTCTTTCTTTTTTTATGAATCTGCCCCTGAGAAAGGTATGTTTTTCTTTGTATATTTCACTCTTTTGAAAAATCTATAGTTTTTCTTTGTTGTTGTTTTTAGTTTAAAAAAATTAAGCAACAAATTACCCCGCCTTACCCTAATACACAATTAAACTAAAATGAATGAACTAGTGATAAAGCAGCATATATATTATTGAAGATAATGTTTGCAAATAATTAGGTATGCAATTTCCACAATGAGCACTTACCACGGTTACATTTGAATTCATGTATCAGTTCAGTCCCCTACTCTTTTTTTAAACAGATTGCTTGATTATTACGTTTTTTGTAATTTTTACCTTGTTTAATCTGTCATTGTAAAGAAGGCGAAAATACTATTTCAAAAACCTGGTAGCAATTAATCAATCGGAATTTTTTTTTAAGTAGCGGACTGGCAACGCTGTATCCGTTTAAAGCGTTTTATGCTTTACTTACTTGTTTTCCTCGTGCAATTAACTTTAACCCTTTCGAGTTTCATTTTTTTTTATATCAGTTTTAAGGAAAAATTACTTTTATATTTAAAAAATTAAAAGTAGCTATCCAATCACAAAAGTTAAGGTTTACTGAAAGGGTCTATAGCCGGATAAGCATAGCGAAATGGCCCCCACAGCCTATGTTTTAAATAACATGTGCGGTAATAAGGCTCACTATGAGAATACAATATAGAGGGATTTTAGCCCCTGACCTTGAACTGTCCTTGAGATAATCGGGGAAGTATACGCCGGCGCTACTATTTTTCAAATAAGTTTTTCTCAAAAAGTACAAAAGTTAAAAAATGAAACCAACGCCAATTATTAAAGAATGTATTAGTTCACATTATATAAATTTTTTTCACATTTTTACACAAAATTTAACACAGAAAAATAAACAAAAATATTTTTTTACAAAATTATTAATGCAGTAATTTTATATCTACACCAACCAAAAAAATTACAAAATAATGCTCAAAGTAAGTACTTTTAAGAAAAAAATTTCATTAAAATCAAAGATGCGCTTTTTGAGTTATACAAAAATAATGGTAGCAACTTGCTAAAATATTTGTAACTTTCCCTGTTTGCATTTGCGGAAATATGTACTCTACTATCAATGAATTGGTCGATTCGTGACATTTCCACTCGGGAAGAATGCGAAAGACGCCAAAATAAGAGAATGTTTCCATACACACTACACTGTTAAACATTTTGCAGCACTCTGGCAGGTCATTCGACCGTTTATTGAAAAAACGGTTTCATAACCATAATTTAACTATATTCTGACCATAAAATGGCCAATAATATGGTCAGAATAGTGTTAAATTACGGTTGTTTTAACCGTTTTCGGAAAAAACGGTCAAATGACCTGCCAGAATGCTGCAAATTTTTAACAGTGTACTTCCCTATAGGTTTGTTTCGTGCTTGTAAACATTGTGTTATTTTGGCGTAATGTGCATCCTTTTCGCGTAATAATACCATGTCGATGGTCTAGTCGATTGTGTAGGTTAACCCTCTCGCTGCGTAAGTAATTCTTCGCGATGAGCGTCTTTTACAGAATTTTTAATCGCTTATCACTGGTTCTTTAAAGCAGAAATTTTTGACTATCGTAATCGGGGGAAATGTCCTAATTAAATCAGACAAAGTTTTTGCTAAAAAGTAACTGGTGGGAATAACCAAATAGTATTAATTTGACGGAAAAATGCATGCCCGAGCATATCTCGGGCTGCGCAGCAAGAGGGTTAAGCTGAATAGGGGCTGTAAATGTATAAGATTATCAACATTTAGGCAATTTCGGACCCCCTCCCAACCTTCCGATATCATACGTTATTATCCCTCGAATCCCCCTCCCCCTAATAACATTGTTATCAGTGTCTAAAAATTCTTTTTTTTTCTTTATATACATTTGCAACGATATACAGATATGGTTGTACATTAGTTTTTTCGCGTGGTTTACTGATTTAAATGAAGAGAAAAAATTCATAAAATATCACTGGTATAAATAACTTTATATCAAATAACATCTTAAAGAAATACTTATTATTTAAAAGTTTTTAATAATAGATCTTTGTTACATATAAGGCATTGAACAGTAATATTGTCTTCTTGCACTTCGCTTTTGTACGGAGCTAAACAGAATTTATTGTAAACAAAACAGGTGGACAACATTCTTACCCACCTTTTACTCGCAAAAATAACAAGTATAATTTCGAAACTGGTTTCTCTAACAACAAATTATAAACGCATATGGCAAGAGAATATTAATGGTGAACGTTGGGTTATTCCATATTTTGGAATTAAATGTTTCATAATCATTCAATGGTTTTAATAATAACTTCGTATTTTCATAAAACGAGGAAAACAGACTTTAAAAATTAAGATAAAAGATGTAAAGAAAAAGAAGTAAATTTAGATTAATAACAATATCAAATTACAATCCCCCCCTACAGATATCTTCCATGTCAAGTACCAAACCGCCTCCCCCCACACCCCCCTCTAAAGTGATACATTATATATGTACACTGTACAGCCCCATAGCCTTCTTCTATGTGAAAATCATGTTAGGCAAATGCTACCATTTTGTTTGTCAGTTCTTGATATTATTACGCGGGAAGGATGCACAGGACCCCAAAATAACCGAATATTTACAAACACGAAATAAACCTATAGGGAAGTGGTATCTATGGAAACATTCTCTTATTTTGGCGCACTGCGCATCCTGCGCGAGTGAAAACGTGATGAATCGAGCAATGCATTGATAGCAGCGTATTTCTGCAAATAAAAACAGAGAAAATTACGAATATTTTAGCAAGTTGCTAGAATTATTTTTGTTATAACTCAAAAAGCGCATCTTCGATTTTAACGAAATTTTTTTCAAGTACATACTTTGAGCATTATTGTGTAATTTTTTGGTTGATATAAATATAAAATTACTACATTAATAGTTTTTTTTTTATATTTTTGTTTATGTTTCTACGTTAAAATTTGTGTAAAAATGAGAAAAAATATATATAATTTGAAGTAATATATTCTTCAATAATTGGCAGTGGTTTCATTTTTTTAACTTTTGTACTTTTTGAGAAAAAGGCATTTGAAAAATAGTAGCGCCGGCGCATACTTCGCCGATTATCTCAAGGACAGCTCAAGGTCAGTGGCTAAAAACACCATATATTGTTATCTCATGGTAAGCCTTATTACCACACGAATTATTTTAAACATCGGCCGTGGGGGCCATTTCGCTATGCTTATCCGGCTAGACCCTTTCAGGGGCCGTTCAAGTATTACGTAAGCATATTTTTAGTCATTTTGTACCCCTCCCCCCCTTGTAAGGAAAATAAGCAAATGTTAGCCCCTCCCCCCTCCCTTTGCTTGCGTAAGATTTTATGACTCTCTAACATCAACACTGTTTGCCATAAAAAATTACAATTAGCGATAAATTACATTATTAATGCAGCAAATTTACGTAAATAGGCATATAGGGGTTTTGGTATCGAAGGAAAACAAAATCAGTTTAATGTATTGTTACTTATTGCATTCAACAATTCGTAGAATACAAATTAGTTTTTAATATATTATTATTTATAGTATTGAACAAAAATAAATAAATAAATAAATAAGAAATACAACAGGCTCTAACTTATTTAGTCACATAACTAACAATTTTAACAAGAATCATAGGAATATTATGTGTTTGGCGTTCACATTTCTAGTCTAGTGTCCAAGATCTTTGAAGCCATGTTTCTGCATTGTCTATTATTACATTTTCAAAGCAGCGGTATGCTGGAATGTTCCTCGTTACCAGTCCTTGTTTACTCTATATCTTTTTTCTAAAGTCGTTCAATATCCGCAGAACGCTCATCCAAATCATGCTCTTTTGCTTTTTGTTGTTAAACTATAGCGGCTTTGTTGTCTAATGCTTAGTAAGAATTCTAGTTACCCCTCTCTTCCCCTTGTCAGAAAAAATAAGCAGACACTGGACCTCCCTCCCACCCCCCTTATTTGCTTACGTAATACTTGAACGACACCTTAATGATATGTCATTATATAACATATTGAACCTATGTCATTAACTGAAATCTAACGAATATAGTTATTTTGTGTAGTATTAGTATACGTTTAGCAAATGTCATATTACAACAGGATTAAACAGATATAACAATTTTGTATCATAACTTTTTCGTTTGGAAAAGTAGTTGAAAATGTTTTAAATATAAAGACCGAAACATATGTCAGAAATAAAAGAAACAACAACGGGGCAAAGAATTTTAAGCTAACGTTTTGTTTTCTTTAGTATTTAATGCTGAAACATAAATGAAGTCATAATAATAAATATATAGACATATACTATCATTATTGCATGCAGATAATAACGAAAATAGTTGTTAAGACAAAATAATAGCCAATTTAAAGACATGCCTTATTAATGAGACGCCAGGTGACCTCAAAATTGGTTAAAAGATAAATTTACTTTGCTACTTGAAAACACATGATCATGTGAATGTTTCTTAATAATTGTTTAAACCTTTTACACCTTATATATGCCTGCCGGACGCCAAGCAGTTTCATATACTGTACTACACGTTGTCACCGACAACAATATGATTAGAATACTGATAGATTTTCACACGACACTCACATGGGATATCACTTCTTTTTATGGCTGATGTTTTAAGTTTATGGCTTGGAGAGACATTTACAACGAGCTGTTTTTTGATAAGATATCCCCTTTTTTCAAGATAATCCGTTTATGTACTACATTTCAGTGTAATTAAAAGAAAATGAAAAGAAATAAAAGAAAGTAGATTTTTTTTTATAAATTACACTACCCAAGAAATGAATAAAAATAATTACGTAAGAGCTATAAAATACTTTGTTTCATTGAGAAAAGAATAATACTGTTCAGAAAATTCATCTAGAACATTAAATTAAGATTTAAAAGCCTGGATCATTGTTGCCAGTTTGGCCCTTTTTTTTATTCAGAAAATCCAAATTTATACCGGAAATTATAAAAGGAAAATAATTACTTAACATAATTACACAATGTCTGTCTTTAAATAAAGCACAAATTTTCATTTGAATTTTCTGGTAAGAATTCAGAATTTCTTAATTTTAAAAAAGTCCAAACTGACAACCCACCCTGGTATGGTAACCTTTGATGGTAATGTATAAATAATCGTTTGTGACATTTGCATTTAAGAATGAATTAACTGCAGTTTGAATGTTTGAATTTTATTTCACCAAGATTGACCTGTCAAAAGTATTATATTGATTGCATTCGAGTTTTCGACAAAATTAAATTGGATTAACAAATTTATCGAAAAAAAGTTAAAGATCCTTTTCAAAAATAATTAATTTTTATCGAGTTTATCATGGCACTCACATATGCTACGTCTTTCGTATTTCACTAAACATTCACTTGAGCTTAAATGTTTTACTACAAAAAGACTTATTTCGATAAATAGGAAAGATTGAGAAATATGCGCGCAATTTATTAGGTAATGTATTATAGTTTCACAGTGCAGTTTCATTAATAGATTTCCTTTTTAGGCAGCCTACGCTTTTATAAATCTAGATATGAAACTTCAAATGATTATTTTTATAAACTAAACGCCCAGAAGTTTTACTCAAGCTTTATAAAAAATACTTTACACCAGAATTTTTATTTAAAACTGTTTAACTTATTTCTGTGTGGTTTATATTTAACTTGTTTTATGAAGAAATTACTGATTCGATTCTACATTTAATCATTTGATCGGAGTTGAATAACGTTAAGAGAATTATTAATTACCTTGTGTTGGTATAACTATATAGTAAATTATATTTTTTCTTTTAGTTCATTAATTATTTTGTACATTTAATCAAATTTATTTTATAAAAATGTTTTTGTTAATTTTCTACATTTTAATAATAAGTTATCAGTCAATCAAGGAAAATTGTTTTTCATCAATTTATTTTTCTATTTTCTTTCAACAATTTTGTTATTATTTGCAATATTAAAATAAAATATACGTTTAACTTATAAAATTTATATAATATCATTTAGATTAAAACAATATTTCGATCTTAAACTGTAAATTTACCAGACCTTAAACTATAAATTTACTAGATCTTAAACAAAGGGTGCAAAACCGCTGTCCCACGTGCCACTAAGATACCACTAATTTTACAAAGAGTAATTTCCCTTATTTAATGACAGAAACTTTGCTATTAAATTAATCGAAGATTACCTTTCAGATATTGTGGTAGCAAACAGTTTTCAGACATAAAGGTTGTGCAAATAGGTTTATATTTCTGTTTTCTTCCGACAATTTTGTTATTGTTTGCAATATTACGATGAAATATTCTTTTAACTTAAAATTTACATAAAATTATTTACTGCATAAACTGCACTTTATGGACTGTATGTTAGCTTATTTTTATTTTCGCTAATGCAAGATTGTGGCATCTTTTCTCATTCAGTTTTGCAGTAGCTAGATCTTAAAATTAATGGACTTCCAGTAAATCTACTCTGCAAAGAAATTATATTCTTAACTTTCTGAGAAAAGATTTTACCAAATACTACACAAACTACAGTTTTTATGTTATGTATTTTTGTAAAAATTAATAAAACTGTAGGAAGCGTCTTTCTTTCTATAGTTAAATAACTATATTTAGTAGAAAATTATATTGGTTTTGGCTCAATGGTGTTTAAGCCTGTTTTATAAACATCTATTCAGTGTAAGAGTTAATCCATTTCATACATTTGTTCTTGCGGGAAATGATGCCATATAATCTGTGTTATAAATCAAACAGAAACATTCCAAGTTCTCAGTTAACATGCACGTTAGACTGCACCATCATTTAGAACCAACAAAAATCTCTAACTGTCACGGCATAACTCCTGTTTTATTAACCTTTTCAGTACTACATCTGTATGTGTATGGGTTTTATTTTTTTTTCTATAACTCATGGAGTGTGTCCTTACATATAAGTTCTCATACTTTACTGCATGAGGAGTAAAAACGTATATATACAGTGTACTTTACGTTTATTATAAAAGAAATCCTCACTCCCACGGTACTTAAGAGATTTCTAACGTATTCCTAAACGTATTGTTAATCGTATTCCTAAAAAAGGCTTTAACATTCGTTGGTATAATATAATCAGCCTTATGTGCAGCATTCACCCAAATGATCTAAAGTTTTATTTTCTTCTTTTTTATTTTATTACTTACATTATTTTATTACACAATTGTGACATTTCTTGGTGTGTGGGGAGGGGAAAGACATTGTATATCAGGATTTCCACACATCAATTTTGGACATTTTTTATATAGTTAGTAATACTCAACAGAAAATCCCCATTGCAATGGAAAATCCCAAAAGAGAAAAAGCCAAGAATAAATATTATCATCATATGCATGCAAAAATTCTGAAAATTTTAAATTATATGAATCAATTTTATCCAATAATTTTTAGAAACAATCGAGGCATTTTAGTTTAATGTAACTTTATGTCAATGGAAAGGAAAAAGTTTCTAATTTTTTCTGTTATTGTTTACATTTGTAGCTGGATTCGTTTAGCAAAGAATTGATTGTTTTCTTTCTCTTTATGTTCTCATATAAAATATCTCACTCTTCGAAAGGACTATAAAAATAAAAAAAATAATTTTTAAGGATACAAAACTAAATTCAAGCGATTGGTCTTCAATTTATTACACTTATTACACGCTAGTTGATATGATTTAGGTAGAGTGGTTTCGCACAACAAAGTGTTAATTACGACAATACTTTATTATTGTCCAAATTCAGTTTTAATCTCATTGTTGCCAATATCACACAATTAGATGTGTAATTGACATATATTGAAAATGTTGACGTGCATCAGTAAAAAAAATTGCACTATAATTACTATTGTTAAAACGTATATATATATATATATATATATATATATATATATATATCTGTTGTTAAGTACTGTGTAACTTGACAAAAAATTAAAATTTTGTACCAATAGCCAATTTTTGCGATCATTAGAATCTAGAAAATCGAAAAACGAGACACAAGTTAGGCAGAAAATCATACTATTTTTGTATCCTGGTGATACTTATACGAGCCCACCATCGACACGCGCACTTTCCAACTACATAGAATTACCAAAATCAGAGAATTCCTAAATGTATACCTGGACATGGACATATAGCACTATATACAGAGCTGCCATAGGCGACTATTTTTCTATTCTATTCGCACCACTATTTAAAAAAAAAAAAAACAGATTTTGTAGTATATTTCTCTTGCAAATGTTCTCGAATAGTATGTCAATAATTTTTGTTTTGAGAAAGTGGTGTAACGTAGAGTTAAAAAATAGTCGCCTGTGGCATTACCGTCTCAATACTCAAGGCCTCCGGACTGATTTCGTGACGTACCAAATGAAGATTAACCCCTTGAAGGGCAAGCAATTGCGTTTGTGTAATGCTTAATTCCTACCGGAAATTTAGAAAAATTTTATTTCAAAATAAGGAAAAGCAATTTTACGACTTTTCTCCGCTAAAGTCAGAAAACTAAAATTTCCTAAAAATTTTCTGGTGCAAATCCTGATTAATCGTAGGTGGGATAAAATATATCCCACCGCCCCTCAAGGGGTTAAGGGGCAGCGGTATATATTATATACCACCTACGATTAATCAGGATTTGCACCAGAAAAATTTTAGGAAATTTTAGTTTTCTGACTTTAGTGGAGAAAAGTCGTAAGATTGCTCTTCCTTATTTTGAAATAAAATTTTTCTAAATTTCCGGTGGGAATTAAGCATTACACAAACGCAATTGCTTGCCCTTCAAGGGGTTAATCTTCATTTGGTACGTCACGAAATCAGTCCGGAGGCCTTGAGTATTGAGATGGTAATGCCTGTGGCAGCCCTGTATATAATCAATATATGAGGGGCTCACAACCATAGTAGACCAAGTCCATTTTGAAAAAAAATGAGATAGTTCATTCAGAAGGTGCATAAAATCTGTTTTATCCACTCCCATAGTAAACCAAGTCTTTCAACAGATGACATATATGAGAAAGCAGTATACGTGAAAACAAACTTGCGCATTTTTTTTTTCAAAATAGACCGGGTCTACTATGGTTATGAGCCCCTCATATATTAATTACAATAACAGGTAATTGCAATGTTAGATGATATAGTACAAAACAATAAATATTTTCTTAAAATACTTTTCCTTGCAAATTTTGTCTCTATTTAAGGATTAGATTTTTATAAATAATAGGAGACCCTTCCCAAATTACAGAATATAGGCAAAAAACCTTTTTTTCTAACTCTAATGCAATTTTAGGTAGATTTCGTATGAAATATTATCTATTGCGATCTCCCCATAGTTGGAATTTCTGAAAATAAATTGCAGATCTACACCTATCATGAGCCCTAGAACCTAAAACCACCCTCAGTAAAAAGCTTTATATATATATATATATACCTATATATATCACTTTTTTATGGAAACGATAACTTCCGTAATTCTGCACAAATCTCTTCCAAACTGATACGTAAAATTAAGGGGTAGAAAACCTCGGTCAAGTTCGTTAATAGGCAAAATCGGGCCAAAAGGGTGGAAATAGGGAGGGGTTTTGGGAAAATCAAAAAACCCCACAACTTCTTAATTTTTATACATATCAAATCAGTTTAAAGTTATTATTACTTCTAGGAAAAGGACCAAAAATTTATGTATCACAGATTTTTGATAAAATTAAAAATGGGCTCAAGGGGTGCAAAAAATATGGTTTTAGGGAGAAAAAAATTCATAATTTCGTCAATTCTTACAATATCAAATTCACTTAAACTTATTATAAATTTTCTTAATATTATCTACAACTTTTATATTGGCAAGTTTTTGATAAGACCGACTCTTACTGCAAAAAAAAAATAAATAAATAAATAAATAAATAAAAACGAAAAAAAAGGGGGGGGAGTGTTGAAGAAGAAAAAAATTCATAACTTCCTTAATTCACAAGATATCCAATCCGCTTAAACTTATTACACAATCTTCTAAATATTATCTACAACTTTTATATTGACAAGTTTTTGATAGTATCAACTCTTACAGCAAAAAAAAAAATTAAACAAAAATAGGGGTTGACGAAAAAATTATCGTATTAAGTGTGTCCTCAAATCCAAACAGCTTATTTTCTGACTCATTTTTAAATTTATTTTCGCTCTCAAACGCATTCAATTGGCAAGTTTTCTTATTCAGAAACTATATAATGTGCTGTATTGGTCGATTTTTTGATAAAGGCAGAATATATTTCAAAAAATGCTGTTAAAGTGGTCATTTTAAACCGAATTTCCCGAAACGATAGTACTGGAAACGAAAGAAATGGTCGTACTGAGAAAATAATTGTAAATCATGCTCTAATTAATTGAACGAAAAATAAAAACACAGGTTGCTTATAAATCTCTTCAAAAAATCATGTCAGCAAGATTCATGTTTTTTTTATTTTAAAAATGAGTCTGAAAATGTGTCAGAAAATTTCGAGTTGTTAAGGGTCAGAAAAAAAAATTGAATACCGCCTTAGTAATAATTCTGATAAAACGAGCTCTTACAGAAAAATGAAATTAAAAATTCGTCAAAAGCGGCCAAATAAAATTGTTAAACTGGGTTTATCTCTAAGCTTGATTTAGTTTTTTTTGGTGATATTAGTACTTAACTTCGAAATCTACCTCCGTCTGTAGGCCGAGCCGGCAGTGATTTTTTTTGCATTTAACATACAGTCCACGTATAAACTGACCGACCTTTATTTTCGCAACCGTTGGTCCTAGATGCATACTTCCAACTACAAAAATGGTCAAAATTAGGTGCAGGGTTAAGATAAAAAAAAGTTCGAAGCGAAAAAACAATTTAGTGAAGAATTGCAGAATCTAAATTTTTATACGGTCCCCCGGTCCTATAAGTTATATTTAGTAAATTTTTCCTGTTATACTGACAAGTAAGGCAAAAAAAGTCTCGTTATTCTACGATTAAAATTGACCGAGTAATAGCTGTTTAAAGTTGGAGTATATTTTTTGCTGCATATTAGGGGTCATTCACAAATTTAGTAGAAATATAATTTCGTCAGATATATTAAAGTAATGGTTGAGAGTAAAATTAGCATTGCAATATAAGTTTGAAATCATTAATCATTCAGACGTATTACTGCAAAATGTACAATTTGTACTGAACATTATAAGAGGATAAAAATAATAGATTTTTGGTTAAATAAAAGGATGAAAAACAACAGCCTCAATTCTTTACAAAATGATATATATTTTTAAATGCTGTTAGATTACACTGTCTTTAAAATTTTGGGTTGTGGCATGTTTTTTAGCTTTAGAAAATTGTTTCTTATGTATTTTTTAGCACGGAATCCGAAAATGACCTTCATTTTAAACCATTACGGCAGGGATTTTCTCAAATCACAAATTTCAAAGTTAAAAAGATAAAGGTTAAATTGATCCCCCACCCCTCCCCTCCCAACCTCATCGGACCACCGAGCTGTTTAGGTGTAAGAAACCCAGTATAAGCCAAAAAATCTAATAAATTATTGAATTAAATAAAATTAAACTGAATAAAAATGTTTTACATCTATTTTATAGTATCAGATTTTTTGCTATTTGTTAACCTTGAAATTTACGATTTGCGAAAAATCTTGACATGATGGTTAAAAGTGAAGATAATTTTTGTATTCAGCTTTAAAAAATACATAAAATGTAATATAAAAGTTAAAAAACACAACCATCGCAGGTTTATGTTATCTAATCTAAAACAAATTCTTAAACTTCTTGACGGTAATCTATCCGAATTTTTTTGTGTTATCCTCCGATATAAGTATGTATAAGATGGTAAGAGTCGAAAATCATAATAATATTACATTGTCATTGGATTTAAGTCAGTATGTAAAATTTAACTTCGATCGGACATTTGAAAGTAAGTTAAAGTTAAATTTTAAACTGGAAAGACGATCATTGCAAGTTAAATAAAACCTTATGAAAATAACTTAATTTTAGTTAAAAGAAATCATAGCCTCAAATTCTTACAAAATAAAACACATGTTAAAATACAATTATTTTTACTAATCTTAACTAATAAAATGTATCTCAATCGCAATAGTTGTACGATTTCTTTCAAAGCGCAGATACCTTGAAATAGGTTTAAGTACTTTATACACGACCCCTGAAAGCATGGTCGAAATCATCTGTTTTGATATGCAAAAAAGTGATATAAGTCATGCATTTCAAAGTTTCATAACTCGATCAATTTTAATGTTAGATGAATGAGACTTTTTTTTGTCTTACTTGTTAGTGTCACAGTAAATTTTTAGTAAATATCACTTATAGGACCGGGGGACCGTATAAAAATTTAAATTTCGTATTTTTTTAATAAATGTTTTTCTTGGCCCAAATCGCTTTGAAAATAATTCTATACCTTATTTAAAGCATTTTTGTAATTGGAAGTATGCATCTAGGACCAACGTTTGCGAAAATAAAGGTCGGTCAGGTTATGCGTGGACACACTGTATAGTTTTAGATTGTGCATTAAAATCACCAAAAAGTATTTTTATATCAAAAATATGAACAATGCATTCAAATAAAATTTTGAAATTTATTAAAATCGCTACTTTCGTATTAGCCGAATGTCAAGAGCAGAGACGTAATTGAGGGTATACGTCGGTATGCTCCGTACACCCTTTGGAATTTTTAATAAAACTCTGTATACGGTCTGTTACTGAAGTAAAGCTATAGCTTTACTTACGTATACGTATAAAATTTACTATTCAGAAAGCAGATATATATATATATATATATATATATATATATATATATGGTCATTTTCATTATCCTTCAATGGTATTATAGTACAGAAAGTTTATATCTGTAGAAATTTTAATGCACGTTGATTCTGACGAATAAATGTACCTTAGCTGTGGTCGCCGGTGTCTAGAAGTAATTAGTCCAGGCAGATTCTTGAGGGAATCTTAAACTTTAATGTTCTTGAATATATGGATGAGGTATTTACAGATGGGGTATTTACATTTAGATTAAACATGATAATTATAACTGGCCGGCGGCATTTCGCCTTAATCAGGTCCGTGACCCGGTATTCGGTCGAACAGCGACGTTTCAACACGTGTGCTCTCACGAGCAACTAACAGTCAACTCTATCTTTCTCACAAAGTTTTTGTAAGTTCAGCAGTTTTTTCGTTGACTCAGAGGTTGGGGTGGATGGTCCCGAGCCTCGTTTAAAGAATGTGCTGGTCTGTCCAGTGCAGGGTTCAAACTCTGTCACCACAATTCGGCCTACCTGACAGGGCTGGGTCCTCCCAGTCACCCATCTACCTTATATGCCAGACTGGTACTGGACTACTTTTTCCAGAACGTATAATATACACACAAAAAAAATTCACAAACAATATATAAAACAAAATAATAGCAAAATCAACCTCTAAATGCTGATGATCCAAAGTTTTCAGTCCTTGATCATTATTTTTAGAGTTAGGAAAATAATAAAGTTTTTCTGCTTGTCACTTGGAAGCAATTCTTTTCCGCAGTTTATTCATAATACTTATAAAAAAAAAGGATATCACTAACACACAGTTTTTTAAAAATAAATAAAAAACACAAAAATCACTTAAAGCTCAAATATTTCGTCTTAGACAGTAGAAGTCCAAGGCTTCATGTGATCTGCAGCCGTTGAGGTCGTATTTGGACCCTCATGGTATCCAACTTTACTCACGTTATAGCGATCGTTTCTTTTTACAGCAGTAATCTCATAGGGACCAAGAAACTTAGGCTTTAGTTTGGTACCTGTTCCAAACTGTGTTTTTTGAATGGCCACCAAATCACAGAGTTTATAGGTATTGGCCTTTTTTCGCTTTTTGTTATACGTTTTCACGTTTTCCTGTTGTATTTTTAGTATGTTTTGCTTAGCTATTTCTCTATTCGAATTTCTTTCCGATATGAACGAATTTAATTCCTCATCCTCTAGCAGTGTTTTGGTTTGCAGGTCAGTTTTCTGCCGCAGTTTCGTTCCTGTCAGTAATTCAAAAGGTGTAAATTTTGTACTCCTCGATACGATACTATTCAGGATACGTTGCAGAGGCGCGACAAATTTGTACCATTTAGTGGGGTCTTCTACGCTAAATTTTGCTAAAATTGGGATAAGAATTCGGTGCATTCGCTCTATTTGACCGTTTCCTCTAGGTATCCCTGTTGTTATGGGAATATGCTCTATGTTCTCTTCCTTACAATATTTCTCAAAATCAGCAGAGGTAAATGCTGGTCCTTTATCGGTAATGATTCGCGATGGATTTCCGAAAATATCATGTTGTCGGGTCAATTTATCGATGACTTCTTTAGCAGCTGTAGTTTTAACGGGGTATAGCCAAACAAATTTAGTAAATGCGTCCACAACAGTAAAAATGTGATTGTAATTTTTATTTGTAGAAGGCATGGGACCAATGTGATCTATGTGATAGGTCTCGAGGGGCATATTTTGTTTGGGGATCGGGTTTAACAGGCCTTCTCCTTTTCCTTGCTTTTTATTGCAAAGTATACACTGTATGCAGTTGGTAATGACACTATAATTTGCTTTCTTAATTGGGGTATAAAATAATTTTCTTTTAAAATAATTTCAGTTTTAGCCACTGCGTAATGACCTTTGTTATGAACATCGCGTATTATTTCCTTTTGCATATTGGTAGGAATCATCAGAAGTTCTCTATCATTTTCAGATTTGTATACGATGTCGTTTCTTATAAAATATTCTGAACTTTCATTGTTTTCAATTAACTTTTTTATCGCTTGTATGTGTTCGTCTTCTCGTTGTGCATTCTTTATTTTTAATGTTAATTCATCTTTCGATCGGGTAACTATTAGAACTGTATTTCTACTCAATGCGTCTACATGTTTCATTTGGGATCCTGATCGGTGGGCAATTTCATAATCAAATTCCTGTAAGAATAGAGCCCATCTGGCTACTTTTGGCGTAATGTCTTTTTTGTCCATTGTCTTTTGAAACGCGGAAAAATCTGTCACAATTTTAAATTTCGTGCCTAATAAATAGTTTCGGAATTTTTTAACCGATTCTATTACCGCGAGTGTTTCCAATTCGTAACTCGAATATTTTGCTTGAGTAGGTGCAGTTTTACGGCTCATGTAATGAATAGGATGTAAGTTTTTGTTTTCATCTTCTTGTAGCAGGACACTACCAAAACCTATGGTGGTTGCATCGGTGTGCAATTCTAGTCTAGCGCCTCGTCGGAATGTATGCAATTCTGGGGGGTTAACTAATTTTTCTTTAAGAGTCTCAAAAGCTTGTTTTTCGAGGATTCCAAATTTAAATGTATTTCCCGCTTTTAATAAATCACTTAAAGGTCTCGCTATAGTTGCATAATGTGGGATGTATTTTCTGAAATAAGAAGTTAAACCTAGAAAACTGTGTAATTGTTTAAGGGTGCGGGGTTCAGGAAAATTCTTTACTGCCAAAGTTTTGGCTTCCGAGGGCCTAGAAGTTCCGTTTTCGATAATATAGCCTAAAAATTCAATTTTCCGTTTAAGGAATTGGCATTTTGCAAAATTAAATTCAAGTCCGTAGTCCGATGCAACTTCTAGGACGCGTTTCAGTTTTAAAAGCGCTTCTTCTTCAGTCTTCGCAAGTACTATGACATCGTCTAAGTAAATTAATATTACTTTTTCTTTAATTAACTGTCTAAAAACAGCTTGAATATATTTCTGAAAATTCTGGGGGCCAATCGATAATCCGAATGGAAGCTTTAAATATTCGTACTGGGAGTTATGCGTGACAAATGCTGCATATTTCCTACTCTCCTCTGCTACGTTTATATGAAAAAAAAACCATTTTTTAAATCCAATGTAGTAAAAACCTTCGCTTCCTCAATGTTATCTAAAACGTCCTCTATTCTTGGCAAGGGAAAATTATCTTTAATTATTTTTTTATTGAGGGGTCTATAGTCAACACACAATCTCCAGGAATTATCTTTCTTTTTCGCTAACACAATAGGTGATGCATAATTAGAATTACTCTCCGTTATAATTCCCATTTCCAACCATTCTTGTATTTGTTTGTCTACAAATTTCTGTTCTGGATATGGTAATCTACGCGGTCGTTGCGCCATCGGAATATCATCAGTTAATGTTATATTTACTTTTAACTCTGTGTCCTTAACCTTGTTTGGCTTATAATTAGTGATCAAATCCGTTAACTCTTTCTTAATAGTGTTGTTTGTAATGTGATTTAGCTCAACTTCCTGAAAATTAATAGAATTAGCTGTCTCAGCTAAATAAATATCTGTGGTTTTCGCTGAGTCTAACTGTGGGACAGAACACTGTTCACTTTCCAACAAACAATTTTTATCAGAGCTTAATTGCATGTTTATTTTTTCACTAAAGTTGCAAGCTCTTTCATTTTGACTAGTTTGTTCCTTTCTCACCAATTCAGCTGTCGCAATCGTTTTTCCTATCTTAGGATTGTTTTGCTTTTCTGACCGCAACATCGCATGAAATCTGGGTGTGACATAGATGACGCGTCTGGTTTTTGTCATGATTGTTTCTTGTTGGACAGCAGTGACGTAATTCACCCTAACTTCCTTCAACTTTCGTTTCCCTGTAATTTGCAATCCTTTTTCTGACATATTGAAATTTACCTGTTTCAAAAAATTATTTCCTAAAATTATAGAATGGCTCAAATTTTTTACGACGTATAAATCTGCATTCACTGTGTAACCATCTATTTCAATTTTTACGGTCGTAAATCCTATGGGTGTAATTTGACTACCACCAATACCTGATAAAACCAAGTCATTTTCATGCAATTTAGGACATCCCAGGGCTGTATAAGTATCGTTGCTACACATATTGACGTCACTTCCTGTATCAATCAAAGCACCCATATTTTCCCTAAAATCCCCACGCTTTTTATAATTTTATCAACCGGATTTGAGTTATTGCTTACGGCAGCATTTGCATTTTTAGGAGAATTATTTGTACACTGTTCAGACCTGTGGCCAGGAATTTTGCACTTCCAGCAGACCGGACTTTCTTTTTTTCGGGGGCAATCCCTAAAACGGTGGGAAAAGTCATTGCAATTGAAACAACGGATTTTTGTATTTAAATTTTTTTGAGGGGTAGGTGTGTAGTTTTTCTCATATGGTACGCGACTAATGTCATTTCGATGGAACGCTCGATTATTTTCACTACCTTGACGTTTCCTAAATTCCGTGTTTGGGGGCTTAATTTCAGTTTTCCGTAAGTTAATTCTGGCTGTTTCAAAATCATCCAATTTATTGGTCAAATCTTCTACACTCGTAATTTTAGGCAATTCGTCACAAAAGTATTCCTTCATTTCTAGGGACAATTTTCGCCTAATCTGGTCAATGATTAAAATATTTTTTAACTCTTCGAACGTTGATATGTGTAATCCCAATAACCATTCATTCAGAAAATTTGCGATTTCAAATGAGAAAACTTTCCATGACACTGAATTTTGGTTTCTATGTAGAAAGAATTTTTGCCTGAATTGCTCTGGTGTAAGTTTGAAACGTCTTAAAAGTATTTTCTTTACACAGTCGTAATCACTGGCTAGTTCTTCACTTTCACGATTTACTAAACTAACAATATCAAGCGGTAACAGTGCCAACAGATATGTAACCCATTCATCTTTTCCTATTCCTAGACGCTTCGCTTGCCGTTCGAAAAGGGTTAAGTAAATGCTAATTTCTTCCTCCTTATTATATCTATTTAACAATTTTAGAACATCGGAACCCTTTCCGGCGATTGTAGATATTGGATTATGCAATTGGGTATTTTGTGTCTTTTCCAATTGTAATTTTCTTAACTCAAAATTCTCGATTTTCGATTTCTTTTTGTTGCAACAATTTTTCTTTCTCTTCCCTTTCGCTTATAATCCCCGCTAGCAAATTTTTTACTAAATCCTCATTATACCCTTCGGATTTTAAAATTAAATCAGTCAGTTGACTTTTATTAGCACCATCTGGAGGACTTAAACCTAACTCGATTACCGCAGTAACCAGATCGATCTTTTTAGACCTTATTAAGTGTGCCATAATTATATCTAACCGATTAACACATAAAATAAAATATCTTAATATAAATCAATAATATATAAGCACCCGATAAATCAAACATACCTATATATATAATAATATTAACAGTTTTCTAAAATAGACTTACTTTGTACTAGATTTTTCCACAAAAAAAAAATAAATATATATATTTTCTACACAATATAACAATACAAAAAAAATAATTATTGAATACCAATTTTATAAAAACTTGCTTCCCTTTAAATATTCTCACAGGATATATATTCCTTTCTTTTCACATAAAGAAAAATAACAAGATAAAAAAATGATATCGTTAAAACACTTTTCTCTGAAAGAAGCCAAAAAATAATCATGTATTAGGAATCTAAGATCATGTATATCATTAGGAAGCAAAAAAAAACCACCTTCCTATATTTCCTCTTTGCAGACACGTCTAAGCAAGTGCCTTATTTCTTTTATTAAAAAAAAGTGCAGAACAAAAAAAAATCCACTTCTGCATAGATTGCTAAATATGCTTTTTCTTCTGGCGTACACAACAGAAAACTCACTGTACACCTTTTATTAACACAATTCAAGCACTTATGGGAAAAAATAAAAAACGCACTTCCCCATTTTATCACAAGAAAAGAAGAAGCTGAAATTGGATCAACGTATATTTCTTCTCGCAGAGACTCGAAAATATTGTCACACTTTTTTATCAGCACTCAGAATTCACGATGTATTCCAAATGATTCATCGCAGAACACGCTCACTTCTATCCTTCGATGAAATAAATACCCAGTTGAAATTCCGACTTTCTTCCTTCATTAACGGACTTTATCGACGCACAAGACAGAAACGACTTGACTCTTTTTATCTTTCCTTCTGCATGAGAATTTTCCCTTTTTTTTCTTTCCAGCAATTCACGGAACATTCGATGAAAGCAACTTTTCTTTTCTTTTCTTTCTCAGAACATCATTCAACTTAAGGACATCAGAATTTCTTTAGTACAAGTTCAATCCACACTTTGCATGTAAATATCCCGGACGAGGTCGCCAATCTGTAGAAATTTTAATGCACATTCATTTTGACGAATAAATGTACCTTAGCTGTGGTCGGTGTCTAGAAGTAATTAGTCCAGGCAGATTCTTGATGGAATCTTAAACTTTAATGTTCTTGAATGTATGGATGAGGTATTTACAGATAAATATTTACATTTAGATTAAACATGATAATTATAACTGGCCGGCGGCATTCCGCCTTAATCAGGTCCGTGACCCGGTATTCGGTCGAACAGCGACGTTTCAACACGTCTGCTCTCACGAGCAACCAACAGTCAACTCTATCTTTCTCACAAGTTTTTTGTAAGTTCAGCAGTTTTTTCGTTGACTCAGAGGTTGGGGCGGATCGTCCCGAGCCTCATTTAAAGAATGTGCTGGTCTTTGCAGTGCAGAGTTCAAACTCTGTCACCACATATATATATATTAGAAGAAAATGTGTAGGTAGAAAAAAGCTCTTAGGAAAACAATTTAAGAAAATGGATTTTAATCATATTTATAATATATTTTAAGTTTTAATGAATGTTTAAAATTTTCATTTATGATTGTCTTAGTGATACAGTCGGAAAAACTGGAATAGATGGCACCAAAACCTCACTCGTAGACATGATTTCCGTGAAGTGAAAAGTAAAAAAAGAAAAAAAGTGTAAGTGCAGCATTACAGTTTTGATATTAATAGAAAGAGAAAAATAAAGTACCCGATTAGTATATTTTGTGTTTCACATCATTCGACTAATTGTAATTTTCTCTTTGCACGGTCTTAACAAAAAATGAAAGAGATAATAATGAAAATTTGTTCCTGTTTTAAGTAGCGTTTTATTTTTTCAGAAATCATTTAACCAAGAATTATAAAGTTAAAGTTGAAGGAAAGTCAAATTACAGACAGTCTTTTTATTAGCTTAGCTGTACGTAAAAATGCTGTATGATTAATTTTATAATGGATCGTTTGTTGGAAACTTAAAAATTCACAAAAAAGAAAATTAGAAACGGAAGAATTTTATGAAAATAAAAATATATCATTCAAAATAGAATTAAATAAAATACATTTTTTTTTTTTCAGCGGGCGCTAAATGGAGCTGCAGCGCCGGTGTACGCGTTTGCCTTAATATTAATGGGAATGTTTGTGTGTTTCGGAAGATTCGTTTATTATTTTTCCTAAAAATAATATCTTATATTTAAACTTAAAGTTTATATTTTTATAAAAAGGAAGGAGAGGGAGGCTTATTAATTGATGTGACGGGTTGAAGAATTTCCTTGTTCGGGTTGGACTCGGGTTGGCGAAATTTGTTTGTCGGATTGCGGGTTGGCTTTAAATAGAGCTTTGGAGTTTGAGTATCACCTGCAGAACCATTACCGTCTCAATACTCAAGGCCTCCGGGCTGATTTCGTGACGTACCAAATTAAGATTAACCCCTTGAAGGGTAAGCAATTGCATTTGTGTAATGCTTAATTCCCACCGGAAATTTAGAAAAAATTTATTTTAAAATGAGGAAAAACAATTTTACGACTAAATTTTTTCTGGTGCAAATCCTGATTAATCGTAGGTGGTATATAATATATAGCGCCGCCCCTTAACCCCTAGAGGGGCGGTGGGATATATTTTATCCCACCATTATTGGTGTTTTTTAAGTTTTAGCTTTTGTGAGCAATGCCCCTTTAACTCTACTTCTTAAAACAACGTGTATCAACTCAATCATAACTGTCACTTTGCTGTGATAGGTTGTCAAAAATTTACGTTTCTTTTTTTGAAAAACAACGTCAATATGGTTGAACTTCCTCGGATTTTTATTAAAATACTGTAAGTACTTTTATTAAACAATTTTTTTTTTTAAAGATTAGACATATAACTACATTAATATTATTAGGTATCTATACATATTTACTTCATGTTTTAAATGTAAGCCCAGTGTCCCAGTTACCCCATAAATATTTCAAGAATGGGGTAACTGGGACATGTATCCGGGGTAACTGGTCCATGCTGAATCCAGTTACCACAATAGTTATAAATATATATATTTTTTTTTGTGTGTGTTTCTCTTACTACGGGAAGTAAATTTCTTCATTGGTTTTTGCTCACAATAAAGAAAATGATAGAATACCTTATTAAAATAACGTAATGAAATTTTAAAAAAAGCATATTGAGTGGTATCAAACCAAATTTCTTGACCCCTTGAGAGGTGGTGATGCCGTTATGGCATCACTTAATTTTAATTCCTAATTGCCACATTGGCACCTGAATCTTATAATTAAAATTTAACATTTATTAAGTACGCGAAAATATACTTTTACATGTTTTCTGATAGATTCTCTTGTAAATATTGGTGTCATTAAATTACTTCAACATTTTACGAATGCAAGTACCTTGCCCCTGAAAGCCAGATAGCCAGACCTTGAAATTGTACTATACACAGGGGTCGCATTCTATAGGCATAGCTGCCAATTTTTACGCTTTCTTGCTACCACTAAAATTTAATAGAGATTTTCGTTTTGTTTAATCATAAGATTTCGACGATTAAATAAGACAGCATTTACTATAATATTTTAGTGGTAAGAGAAAAGCTTAAAAGTTGGCAGCCATGCTATAGGGAATCTTTTATCGTCCCTACCACTATTTTGAAAATAATATCTTCATCGCACCTTTCTTTAAGGAACAATAAAATTTTCGCTATATAATGCGACCCCTGGATAAAGATAAAGTACTTAAGTACTTACGTAGCCTTTTGCTCAGAGATTTACCTTGCTATTTTTTCCTTAAAATACCCATGTGACTTTTATGCTTATTATCTATACTAAAGTACATAAGTACTTACTTAAGTTTTATATTTTTGGTATAAATAAATCTAATATTTTTACTGTTAGTGCTTTTTTTAGACACACTGACAGAAAAGGTTTCCCTTACAACGCTGTTTATTGACATATAATTTACATGATCTGCCTGGTTTAAATTTTTTAAAGTTATTTACACTTTTTCAAACAGGACCTGATATCCGTTATGAAAAAATATAAACGCGTGTGGAACATAGACCCCCCCCCCCCCTCTGGTCCAGTTACCCCATTTTGGGGGGCAACTGGACCCATGAGGAAAGAAAGATGAAATATGCATATTTTTATATTTTTAAATATTAAAATGTAATTTTGAGCATTTCTGTCTGATAGAGGGAACCTAACTGAACACATTTACAGAATTTCAGACTTTAATTGAAATTAACATTAGCTTTTTGAAACTGAATTGTCAGAAGCTCCAGGGTCACATTGTAAAATCATGTCCCAGTTGCCCCAACTAACCTTACTTCTTTATTCCATTACCCGAGGCAAAAAATTATTCTCATTATAAGCAAATAACCACAATAGTGGCCGAGAGGTTCTGCTCTCAAAGCTGGTAAACGGGAGGTGCTGGGTTCGCGCCCGTCGGCCTAATCGTTCGGAGTTTTCCGTGGTTTTCTTCGAACCTTAGATTTCCTTATGCAAATACGGGTTAGGTTCCTTAGAAAGACCCCCATGGAGGGCACCTTCCACTTTCGGGCCCAAGTCCCTCGTGCAGGCAGTCATAAACAACACCATAGTAAGTGAATCGTACTAAAAATTTCACAGTTATTTTAAATTACTTATCTTGTTATTAAAAAATGAATTGAATTGTAAAAATTGATTAACCATATTTTGAGAAATAGTATACCCATGATTGATTCATATATTTGACATTATAATATAATTAAAATTAAAATAATATATTCCAAAATTAAATTCCTTTATCTTTTATATGCAGGGGGGGGGGGGGGGGATTATAATATCTTTATTTTTTAGGTTAAATTCAATAAAGACACGACTGTTTTCATGTTGCCTATCTTGAAGTCGCGAAGTGACTTCCAGTCAAGACTTTTTTCCAAACAGTTAATATTAATATATTTTTAAACCGAAGATCTCCGTTTAAAGATTTTTTTAAATGTATATGCTTGTTAAGTGGGTGCGATTTGCTTTTCATATTTTGATTTCAAACTGGATATAGAAGTTCAAAGTAATGCATAAAAAACGGAAATCACCAAATTGATTTTCTGATAGAATTTTTTTGAAAGGGTGAATATTAATATTGCTTAAAACCGAATACATCGTTTTAAAGTAAATTGTATGCATATTAAGTGAGCAATTTCTTTCGTTTTTCGGTTTAAGAGGGCGGATGGAGAATGTTAAACATTGAAAAAAAAGAGACGAAAATTTCGACAGTGACTTTCGGAAACTAATTTTTTTTCTAGAGGTTAATATTGATATATTTTCAAATTAAAGACGTCTTCTTAAAGCTAAATTTACGCTGATTAAGTCGGTATTTTTTAATTTTTCGTAATTTAATTTCTAAAGCCGGTGCAGATATTTAAACGTTGCGAAAAAACACGAAAGCATTTTTTTTTTCAAAGGCTTAATATTAATGTATATATTTTTAACCGAATGCGTCGTTTTAAATATGAAAGAACATCGGTTAAGTTTTTTTTTTTTTTTTTCATTTTTTCCGTATTTCGAATGGTTTAGAGGATGCGAGCTTTGAAAAAAGAAGGGGGGGGGGGGAGGAACATACTAAATCAAAGTTTTGGGGTTTTTTCTTATTATTATTTTAGAGATCGTACTTTTTAAAACGGATTGTGCCGTATTTCGAATAATAAAGCGGACGGTGGTTCTGAAATATGTGGGAAAAAATTCCTCGCCCCATGAGAATATTCTGGAATAGCCACTTCCTGTAGCGTATACCCTCTGGCTTTTGTTCGACTACACCCCTGATCAGGAGAAGCCGAAGAATTCGTCAAATATTTCACTAAATAGTCTTTTTCATTCTGATAATTTCAACGGTTTAAGCGGGTAGTTAGATTACATGTCTATTAAATTTGTGTTTTATTATATTATTTTATTTATTTATTGATGAAGTATTAATTTATCTCTGGAATATTAGCAGAAAACAAATGCTGAACTATTTATATCGTTTTAAGTGCAAACGGATTAATCTTTCGTAATCGGTCTGCACGCGATAGAGATAGATTAAAAAATAAATCATGCTTAAAAAAATTTTTAAACCACAAAAAAACAATAAACCGAGATATACTTTTCAAATAAATTATGTCTGAAACTACATTTTTTTCCTATTCGACGGTTTAAAAATTGAAATTATTCGATTACATATATGTCAAATTTGGATTTTATTTTGTATTATTTATTTATTCATTAATAAAGTTTTAATTTCGTTATGGAAAATTAGCCGGAGACAAATTATGGTTTTAAGTGCAAATGGGTTATTATTATTTCGTAATGGAGTCTGCATCCGATGGAGATAGATTTAAAGAAACATACTTAAAAACTACTTTAAAAATCACAATAAATGAGTAAATTACAATACAATTTCCAAGCAAATTGCATTTGAAAGTACAATTTTTCCCTAGGGAACGGTGTAAAAGTTGAAAATGTGCGATGCTTAGAAGTTTAAAAAATTGCAGTAGCGGAAATTCCAAAACCAAAATTTAATCGCCAGATACCCTCTAGCTGTATGGCTGTAGGCTGTATGGCTTGTAGACTGTATGTCTGTATGTATATGTTTTGAGATGTTACCAATCTCGAAATTACGCCAGCGTTACGTACTGATATGTTTGTCCTTTATAATATAAATAGCATATGAACGATCTTAGAAAATTCCTGCAAATGTTCACAGGTATTAATTGATTTTCAACTAAATGCTCTAATATATCACACGTTTGGTTATGTTAATTATGATCTTATCAGTTAAAATAACACCTTATTCAGAAACGGGGAATCGAACATTTTTTTCCATTTTTTGTAAAAGGATCGCTTAAAAAATGCAATCAAAGTTGGCGTTTAGAACGGAATTTCAGCCCGATAAAGGTCGTTCTGAAACAACAATCTCTTATACCTCAAATTGTAATTCATTTATCATAAAACAGAAAAAAATGACTATTCGATTCTAAATCACGTCAAAAATAATGCACGCAAATGTCAACTTTTGCGTTTAAAAATGAGTACATAAGTGTGTCAGAAAGTTTCACAGGGAAACTTTTTTTTTACACACCATTAAAATATTATTAAAATATAATTATGTATGGATTGGTATCTATAGATAGATCACATTTTTTTTTATTATTATTATTTATTGGATCGTATTTTCTACGGTTTCCAATTGAATAATTTTCTTTAAATGAAAACTTTTTTAGTTCTAACATCAAATTTATATATTTCCAAAATTTTCCTATTTAAAAAATATCACACAAAGAAATGACGCATTTCTATACGTTTCCCATCAATTGAAAAGTTTTAAACATTTTTATCTCGGGATGCAAATTACGGTATTGCGCGCAGAATAGCTTTATAACCTCTGAATGGAAAAAATAAATAAATTTTAGTACCGTATGAATACAATAATTATCTGCAAAATGAACTAAAGTCTTAGAGATATTAAAAAAGTGTATACCCGAATTTCCTTTTAATTATTATTCTCGTAATATTCAATTTCTTCATATTATTATTTTTTTTTAACCCGGAAGCGCACGCGCGGGATATGACATATACCCAGGATACGTAAGGTTTTTATTTTTTCCACCAATGTTTTCAAATACATACCGTCGCCATATTTATTTGCAGACAATTGTTACAAATTCTGGGATAAAATAAGTTGAATATTATTTTTCGTAAAATAGTGGTGACAAATGTGAAAACCGTACCAAATGTAACAACCAGGGTATGTCATACCCTGACCTGCATGACAGCCATGCACAGGTGCTCCCAGGTTATTTAATTGTGTAAAAGATTTTAGTTCAATATGTAGAAAATTGTAATATTTATGATTTTTTGTCAATTTCAATACATATTGTAGATAAATCCTGCGCGTAATATGAAAATTGGCATTCCGAGATTATAGCGTTTAAAACGTTGGAATTTAAGGAAAATGTATAAAAATGTGTTCTTCCTGTATGGGCTGATTTTGAAATACAAAGTCGCTAAAACATCAATTTGGTAATAAAATGTTCAGAATTAAAATAGTTTTCATTATGTATAAAAATTTAAAATATGATTCATGTGTTAATGACAAATGTAACATTATTTCAACCTCATGTTACATTAGTGACGTATCTTGAATTTGATAAAAATATTTATAAAGTAATTCAAATTTTGATATTAAAGACATATTTTATAATTTATGAATCTATTTCAGAATTATAATAGTGAAAAGAACTAATAGTACACAGTTTTTAAAATACATATAGTTAAAATAATTGCCTTCATTTACTGTAAATGCTGCGCTGGTATGATGATCATCTAATTTTAAAGTGTTATTAAGAAGACTTTGCCTTTATACATTGCGTTGTGTGACATGCAATAACATCATGAAATGTGATGGAAGTGTACATTATTTCGGTAAGTCAAATTGTATGTAGGGGAGATGGGGGCACATGTAAACAGTTCGCATAAATACAGCTTTTTCTCATAACTGGATTAATTTCTATAAACAAAAACTACTCAATACAGTAAATAGAACTTTCCTTTACACATGGTAATTTTTTTTAAATCACCTGTATAGTTCGTCTTACACTTTTTAATAGTTTTACAAATTCAAAAAATTGTTCACATGTGCCCCATCAGCGGGGTAGTTGTGAACACTCGTGGGGCACATGTGAACACAAGGAAAAAATATCCTCTGACATGCTTTTTTATTCAGTTATTCATTTGTCCTCATAATCATTAGTTATATTACCTGTAAAATTCACCATAAAGAATATATATATATATATTCTCGTATATAGTATTTCTCCCGTCATATAGTATTTCTCTAGTTTCTGGGTGATATGTTTAAGCAAAAGATTATAAAATGAAAATAAGTAGATTTGGGGGTGGGGTAGATGATTTATTAAGTATTGTTGCAATAAAATAAAAAAATAAAGAAGCAATTTTAAAAAAGAAATTAAAATTTTAAAATGTTGCTTAGGGGGTTTTGTTTGGGGGAAATTTTAGGGAGGGAACATTTAGATACTATTTATTGGAAATCCGCCGAAATACGAAAGATTGTCACTCCTGTATTTGCCTTATTTACCTCTAAATTATAGATAAAGAAGGTTTTTTTAATGATTTTAAAAAAATCTTGACTATAACCCCACCAACTTCTTTTGCTTTTGAAAGAAGGGGGGGGGGGGGTTACAATCGGGATTTTACGGTGGTAATCAGTTTAAAACTTTTACTTTCTTAAAATGTTACTGATATCTATCTCCTTTCAAAGCATCATATACATAACTGTTTTAGAAATGGAAGTAAACCATCATTGCAAGTTTAGAAGAAATGTAATAGAAAAATTGGCAAAGTTGTTCAGCGTAATACTTTCGTATTAACAATGTATTAAAAATATTGTTGTAAACCGTTTAGTAAAATAATACATAACACTTTTTGCACTTTAGAAAACATTAAATTCATTTAAAGTACAGTTGAACGTAAACGAACTTGTTGCTCTTTATGTACTTGCTGAAAGATGTGTTTGAGGAAGTTTCAATACAGAATCAACTTTGTGTGAGGAAAATATCTTCTATTTCAGGAAAATTATAGATAATGGAACTGATATTATTTCTCATGAAGTTAACTGAAAGGAACAGAATCACAGAATGATTATCGGGGCACATATGAACTGTTCATATCTGCCCCAACTAGTCTGTTCACAATTGCCCCACATGGCTGCTAGAGTTAAATTGATAAATCATTAACATTTCTAAATTTTAGAAGAAATAAAACTGTATTAAAAATATTTATTAGTATTCATAGTAGATGTTAAAATACGCAAATTCAAATAAATGAATAAATAAATGAGGTTATTCGCTTATCAACTTGGAACAAAGATTTTACTTTTGAGATCTATAAACAGTGTTTTGGCTACAGAGGACAAAAAAAATGTTAAAGAGCTTCAAAAAATTTTTACCATATGTCTACAGGTGCTATCATCTTTAGTATTTTTTTTTTCAAATAAAAAAACTTATAATAACTATTGAAAAATTGCGGTGTTCACATGTGCCCCCATTCCCCATACTGTCAATTACATCCGCGTCTACTTCAGGGTTTATTTGCATGTGAATGATAGCAACTTCTACAATTTCTCGTGATATTGTTACATTTCACACGATGAAAGTATGTTGCAACTTTTGTTAAAATATCTTCATTATTATTAAAACTAGGGGATCCAACCATGGCTTACCAGCTTACAGAATATAGGTGAAAACCATTTTTTTATAACTGAAAACCCTAAAGGTTTTTTTTTTTTTTTTTTTTTTTACATTTAATATGTTTGTTTTTTTTAGATTACCCACTACTAACAACAAAATAAAATCATTTTTATATAAAAATATCAATAATATATTGAAATAAAATTTTGAAATTTATTAAAAGGTATACTTTCGTATTAGCCGCTTGCCAGGAGTAAATAGCCGACAAAATCGCCAAAGATTTCTATACTTACAGTAGTCGTTTTAATTTTGATAACCTCAGAGGTTTAAATTTTAAGCGCATAGTTCGAATACATGACTGTTAAATTTGTGTTTTATTTATTTTATTTTATTTATTTATTGATGAAGTTTTAATTTCTTTATTGAATATTAGTCAGAAATAAATGCTGAACTATTTATATTGTTTTAAGTGCAAACGGGTTAGTCTTTCGTAATCGAGCGGCCCACGATAGAGGTAGATAAAAAAAAAATGCTTGAGAGTTATTTTAAAAACCATAAAAATATGGTAAATTGAGATACAGTTTTCAAACAAATTGCAGTTTTTCCCTATTAGACGGCGTAAAATTTGAAATTGTTTGATATTTAGAAGTTAAAAAAAATTGCAGTAAAAGAAAAATTTACTGCTCAAGTATTGCCGCCGTGAATATGACGTCAACGTTACTCAAGGATATGTTTTTACTTTACAAAAAATTAGGAGTAATAATCAGAGTTCGGATTTGGGTGAGACATCTTGTATTTTCTACTTAAATTGATTACGACCTTGGTTCCTATCCAAAAATTGTTTGTTGTAATATTCTCTACCACCTCGTAAAATTTGGCCCCACCAGTGGCCAAGAGGTTCTGCTCTCGAAGCTGGTAGACGGGAGGTGCTGGGTTTGATCCCAATCGCGCCCGTCGGCCTAATCGTTCGGAGTTTTCGTGGTTTTCTTCGAACCCTGGTTTTCCAGGCGTTAATACGGGTTAGGTTTCCTTAGAAAGACCCCACGAAGGGCACTTCCCCCATTAGGGCCTATATCCCTTCGTGTTGATAATTGACCGTCATAAAACACAACCACAACAACCTCGTAAAATTTGAACAAGACCATTCTGGACATCCTGTATATGTCAGTATCAAACTCTTTTCTAAATGAGCTGAAGTATTGCCATCTATTAGAAAGAAATGCAACTTCTTCGTTTTCTAATATATTAACACATTTGCTACCGCTGACGCGAACTCACGTCTTTTGGATATATATAACTCCATTTTCGTATTTTATCCTCATTTTTGTATTTTATGTGTTACATTATTTCTCAAAAATATGCACAGTGTTCGTATTTATATAATCAGTGTACTATGCATATAAATACATGGATTAGAAACATTGTCGTTATTATATAATCTTAATTTTTAATAAAAATACGAATACAGAAAATCGTTTCGTTAAAAAATGTAACGTGATGACTAACACTCATAAGTGAAACTTGCAGTTAAAAAGGCGAAAAGCAATAAAATTACGAAAAAACTTTTTTTTATTTAATAACGAATAAAAATTATTTGTTTAAATTAATACTGGCTTAAAAAAGCCTTCTTTCTGAATATGACAAATTTCAATATTCTTGTTTTTATATTACGAGTTTTAAGCTTATTAAAAAAAGAAAAAGTGATGCAGCACCATATTTTTTTTACCAATGTTATTTTATGTAATAGAAATTTAACACTAGTCGCTCTCCAAAAAAGTAAGTTGTTTACTTATTTTCGCAATAGATGGCAGCACTATTAAATATCCCTACAAGAGCTGCGGTCTCTATTCTATATTGTTAATCTTCAATTTTTTTTTTCACGGCCCACACAATGTGTATGTTCACACGTTCATCGAGCCTTTTGTATCATTTCTAACCTAAGGAAAAGATTAAGTTTATACAAAGCATACACACCAGGGCCGTAACCAATTTGTAAAGTTAGAGAGGGGGAACGGGCTTTAAAATTTTGGGAGGGCTAATTCACAGCTTGTCTTTCTCCCTCTACTTTAGTAATATAAACATAAACAGAAATAAAGGGCTAGACTCTCTGCCTCTACCATAAAACTTTTGATTGCAAAGTTTTAAAATGTTTTAATGTAATGCAGATGCTATCAATATTGAAATATTATGAAATATAGAGGTTGGCCAGAAAATTGGTAGGGGGAGTCAGCCCATTTTGGTTACAGACCCTGATATACACGAGAGCAGTAACAGTAGGTAATATTAATATAAAAGTGGAATTATCAAAACGTTCTACTACGCACAAAGATACGTTTATTAATGAATGTATAAGAAAAAATAGAATTTAAAAGTTAATGCGTATACGACATTGATTGAACGACAGAGTCTGTGTCGGGACTGAAAAACTATTTTAATTTTATCCTCAGGGACTCTTTACATAAAGTTTAACAAATCACACTTGTTCCACAAAAATATTTATAAATGTCCTTTCACGGTAATTTATTTTAAAATTGTAACATGCTGTTTTTGTTATATTATTGCAGCAGATAAAAATTAATTATAAACTTTTCAAGACCTCGCCGATTGTTCCCCGAGTCACCAAAACATCTACTTATAAAGTATTGTAAAGTACTTATAAGGTATATATTATTGCTTGTTTTTCTTATATTATTGCCGCCGATAAAAATTAATTATAAACTTTTCAAGATCTCGCCTATTGTTCTTCGAGTCACCAAAACATCGACCGCGACCATCATTTGGGAGCCATTGTACAAGGAATATATATACAGGGTGATTCATAAATATCGAAGCAATAGGCTATCTCCTTAATTAATGCAGCTAGACACATACTTCCAATTGCAAAGTTTCATAAAAAAAGGCGGAAAATTTTATGAGATACATTACAACTTCATGGGAGGTCTATTTGAGAAAATACGAAAATTAAATTTTTATACGGAACCCGTAGGGTAAAATTTCCACTTAGGAAATTTTTCCTTATCCATTCCTGAATTAAACGCAAAAAATTCCATCTTCATAGCTGCAAAACTCATGGAGTTATGCCTGTTTAAATAATTCGTCAGGTTTTAAGAGATTAGACACAAATTGAAATGCGTGTTATTCAAGAAACAATGTTACTTTAAAAGCTCCAGGATACATGTTAAAAATATATTTATTGAGTTAGAATTAGATTTTTCTGTTTTTTGTGATGATTAACCATATAATTTGCAAATAAAATCACATCCTAAAATTTCTCAGAAAGTTTAAAATTTTTTAAATTATTATTATTTTTTTTAATTGGGGTAATTTAAAATCATTATAACTCGAAATATTATAGTCGAATTTCAAACATTTTTTCATTTAATTAAACAGGAAAATATAATTTTAATTTTGTTTCAGGACTTTCTTAAATATTAATATTAAAAATATTAAAAACACAATTTTTTAAAAAATGATGAAACTTATATTTAAAAAAATCATATTTTCAAAAATAAATATATTTTGAAATTTGTCGAAGCAAAATTAATGTAAAATAATCAAAAAGGTCATGTTCCGAGTTTACACACTTTTTTTAACAATTCTTGACTTAAAATTTGTAAATTAATAATTTAAATTAAATTAATTTTAATTTTAATTACGCATTTAAATTAATAAATTTAAATTAATTATTTTTAACAATTTAAATTAATAATTTAAAACGCATTTAAAGTTTTAAACAAAGATTGGCTCCTAATAAAATGTTTAAATGCTTTTTAAAAAATTGCAGGTGAGTATGTAACTCTTTCCTGTAACTTAAACTTCCGATTCAGTTTAACTTTTGCCCTTTCCACCTTTTTGTGTACTATTTAAAACAAGGTTTTTTTCTAACATACCAATTAAGAGTGTTTTCATAATTTTAACCCTCACAACTTCAGATTTCATATCGTCCCGGCGAGCGGTTAAAAAAAGTCTCTATTCTGGGGCCGGACCAGGCTTAAAGCCTTTTTCATACCGAACCGGGACTGGCCTCCTTTCTTCCTAGGTCTGCACGGGACGAAATTTTTAGTCCCGGTCTCGACTCAACCCGCATTAAAATCATTCTATCTGACTCACCTAATCCGTGCAAATATCAGTAAAGTTTGGCAAAACCCAAAATATTTACAAAAAATGCATATATTTTTAAATCGCCAATACAATTAAAACATATTACTATTTACATTTAAACTTCATAAATCGTTTTTAAAGGATAGTAGATTTAAGCGAAAAAAATACAGTAAAACAAGTGAAACAGAACCTGCCTATTACGGAATTCTGTCTAAAACGGAATAATTTTTTGATCCATGCAAAATGAATATAATAATACTTGAGAAAAGAATAAAATACATTTGCACCTCCTAAGATGGGAAATTGTCTATAAGGCATTTTTTTCTTCTCTGTGTGATTCCGTCTTAGAAGGTTTTACTGTATATCAGTTTTGAAAGTCTCCAATACATGGATTATGGATTAACGATATTAAATGGTAAGTGAAACATTTACATACAAATAAAGATTCATTAAAAAATATAAATATCATAGCCTTTGTTGACGCTTCTTTAAAAATGAAGATTATAAATATATAAAAAAAAATCTATAAGCTATTATAAAGCTATTTTTGGTCAGAACTCTTTCATACGAAACAATTTTTAACCATATCGACGTAAAAAACTATCTTTTCTAGAAATTCAATTAGGCCGGACCAGACTCGGGCTAAAATTTAAACATTTTTCCAGGCGGGGACTAACTATTTTTTCTACGGGTCGGCTCGAGACCGGGTCTGGATATTTCGACCCGTGTAAATCTCTAATAAAGGCCTCCAGCATAATTTGAAAGAAGGTTTAACTTAAAATCTATACGCTGCTATTTTATGTCCAAAGGAGAGCCACTGTCTTAAATCGACTTTTAATAACGTACAATTTGTGGATGATCCTTATCTTGCATTCAATCGTCACTCAGAGGCATGGAAAAATGGTGTAAATCGCGGCGAATTTTGAATTTTAATAACTCTGCGAGTTTTGCAGATACTGAGATGATTTTTTTTTTTTTTTTTTTTTTTTTTTTTTTTTTAAATTTAGAAAGGGGTAAGAGAGAATTTCCTAATTGGAAATTTTGCCTAAAGGGGGCCGTATAAAAAATTAGTTTTGTATTTTCTCAAATAGCCCCCCCCCCCCCCCCATGCAGTTACAACTTATGTCATTAAATTTGGCACCTTATTTTATGAAACTTTGCAATTGGAAGTATGTGCCTTGGGGCAATATATAAGGAGATAGCCTATTGTTTCGATATTTATGAATCACCCTGTATAGTATATATATACATATATATAATAAAGATGAAATCACAAATATATGGACAAATTGGTAAAATTCTACAGATGAACAAGATATGAACATAGGAAACCAGTATGTAAAATAAGAAACTATGAATAATATACATTTTTTTTTTTCTATTCTCCTTAGGTATGCCATATTATAGAAGGGAATTTTAAAAAACTAGGTTACATTTACTGACTTGATTTCGGAACAGTTTTAAAGTGCCTAAATACTAGTTTAAGAAAATAAGAAAACTGAAGAAAAGTATTAAAATTAAGAATTAAAAAAAATAGATTTTTTTTTTTACTTTGAAAAATTAGGATACGTATACGTGTACTTGAATAATTATCAATGATAGAAATTTTTAATCATACCCCAAAATAGCCATAAAAAAAACCTAGATGTAAAATAAATTATTTAAACTAGAAAATTAAAGATTATCACTTTTCAAATAGGAGTATTAATGAATTCGCACTTTTTTTCCCGGAGAGGGGAGGAAGATCTTTATTGCGGAACATTGATAAATAAAAAATTGAAAATCTTCCGGTGTAACATTTAAAATTCCTTTGGGAAAATCCACCTTTCAGATCACCCAATAAATCATCATAGACAATGAAATTCTGGAAATAGAATCACATTCCCCAATTATGAAAAGTAAGAATGAATGGCACAAAACATGTTTCTAAACTTTATGTCTCCCTTGTAAAACATATAATCTAATGAAGGATTCCATTTTTTACTTGAAAACAAAAATGTTGATTTATTAAGTTCAAACTACTAGTAGTAAAATCTTTTTACTTCAAGGTAAAAATACATGCAAAGACTGGCAGTGTAGAAGCAGGGGTACTAGCAATTGATTTAGCCTGCTGAAAAGTAATTCACATTTTCAAAACATGTTAAGTTTCTGTGTTTTTATGAAGGATTCTGTTCACAAAAAATATTTTCCCCTCTCAACAACGTGAAAATTTATACTATCTTTTCTTACTCATTTTTAAACATAAAAGCATGATATGTACTTCCAGGCATGATTATCGGAGTGATTTATAATCACACCGTTTTTTCATTTATTGATTAATGAATTACATCTTGAGTTACAGATTTTTGTCATAGAACGGCAGTTTTTTACTTTCCTGTGCTGTTATGTCCGAATGCCAACTTTGACATCATTTTCTAGAAAATTTTCTACCTTTAAGGAAAAACGGAAAAACAGTTCGGTTATATAGTTTGTTAGCACCTGGCAAATTTAATACATTTGCGAACAAAAATGAATTAAAAAGTGTGTCAGCAAATAGCCAGGTGGCCAGTGCGTTTTGCGCATTATTTTATTGCTATCAATGTTTAGAGAAGTTTCATGATATTTTTGGAATATTGTTGATCGAATTTTCCTAATATTACAGATACGGTTTTCTTCTGAAAAATGAGAAAAAAAATCTTAGATTTATGGACAACTTCCAGATAACTATTAGATAACTTTATATTAATTGTCTGCTCTGCCATTCAACTACATTTACTATTTTTAACAAACAAAATAATTTTTAAACTAAGCAATTTTCCCCTAAAAGATAAAATTTTAGTTTTTTAAGTTCACCATAATTAAATAAATAATTAGGTATGCGAATTTTTGCACCATATGAATAACTATGAATTAGCTTCAGTTTAGTAAATTATTGTTCCCTAAGACAGATCTTAAATCCGAACAGCGAAATTAAACCACAATCACGAAATATATTTCATCAACACACATATAAACCTTTAAGGAAGTATAGGAGGTTAAATTCTAACCGATGGTTTGTCGAAGTAAAAGAGTGGTTATTGGCTATTATTACTCAACTGCAAGTAAATTTACTTCTCAGACACTAAAACCTAGAAATAGGTTTATATCCTTGTTATATTTAAAACATTTCTACTTTCATATTTTTGGGCTTTATTTTTTTGATGTCACGATTTCAATGATGAGGTGTGTATTTTTCACCTATTATTTTATTCAATTTTAACCCTAGAACTACCGGAAATTTTACTCAAGTTTTATAAAAACATTCTACACCAGAATTTTTACTTAAAACTATTTAATTTGTTTATTTAACTTATTATTGTCTGATTTATACATTTAGTTTGTTTTGAAGAAATTTCTGGTTTGAATAGATATTTTGAATATACATGTCGGGTCCATTGGACCCTTCTGGTAGACAGAGGGTTAAAGGAATTTCTGCGAATTTACTTATACAAATAGAAATGCAATCTAATTCACATTAAAATTATAATTTGTAAGAGTTTAGTTCGGAGATTTGGGATTTGTTTTCTTCAACACTTGTTTTCTTTCATGCATTGGCAGACTTTTTCCTTCAAATCTCATGTCAAAATAAACACTGTATTTCGTCTGTATTGCAAATGTATTTTAATAAATACTGTTTCAAAATCATTCATGCTTGAAAAATAGGTACCGTACGAAATAGATTAATTCGTAATATCTCCCAGTCATTACAATATCAACATAATTGTCAAATTTTACGTTTTTTTCTTCCTTTATTCTGTACAAACAATTTTTGCCTTATTTAATCTCATAATTTCGGCGATTAAGTAAGGCAAAGTTTATAATTAAAAAATTGTGGTTATAAAAAAGCGTAAAAGTTAGCAGCTATGTAGTGCCTCATATTTTTCTTCAAAATATCTAGAATAGAGAGTCGAATATTTGTAGAAGAAGACAGTAAAAAGAGAGAATTATCATGACCTGTTTGAAAAACAAATGATATATGAGGCAATAAAAACCCCTGTTGAAGTTCTACTGAGATGTCGTAATACATTCTCCTTTAACAGCTTGAACTTATGCCGCCACTCCATATTTCTGTTTGCTCAATAACTTTAACTCATTCCTTGTTCACGAAAAATATTCGTTCCCTCCCATTTTATCTTTATATTATCTGCTTTTTCAATAAAACACAAAAACTTAGGTTATTTAACATGACACAAACAGATAAACCTCCCATCAAGTACAACCCACACAAAAATAGTTCGTTATTCCATAAGTTTTTTTTGCATAGATTTATTATGCAAATTTCTAGTTAGGTCTCTGACATGTTCAAGAATCAGGACGTTCTGATTCTTTTTCTGCTCTCTAACACTAAATGACCAAATGTCACCGGACAATTTTGAATTTAGACATTTTGGTGTTTTAATACAAAAAATACTTGACGCATTCTTCTGGAAATTCAGGATTATAAAGGATATGTTTGAAAGCATATTTTTCAGCGAAATTTTAATATCGGAAGGAATAAGGGGACTAACAGCAAATTGAATAAAAAAATAATACTTGCGATTACCCATTAAAATAAAATACACGAAATGGCTCATTGCTGTAGCACATAGCTATGTGGATCTCGTGAAACAGTTGTGTTCATTTGTGTAAGAATAGCACGTATATTCATGAATATATGAAGCTTTCTTCAAAAAATTCAAGAAATTTAACATGTTTTTTGCTTATACAGCTCAAAGTTGTTAAGAAATTATAATAATAGAAAAATAGGAATTGGGAAAAAAAAATTTTTATGTATCGCTTATACAAAAAGTAATACAGGATAAAACTTAATATTGTAAGAATCTACATTGTTTGTAGAATCTTTTAGCATAAAATTAAAGGAAATAATACAAAAATTAAAATAATTATTCACACTTGGAAAAAATCAAAATATTAGAATAACCCTTTACCTGGTTCAAAATATTAGGATAATGATTTGTAAATAATACGTGTTTAAAAAAAAGGAAAAATAGTTATTCTTTAATATTTTGTAGCATCACCTTTACATTTTATAACAGCACGAACTGGCTTTGCCAAGCTAGCTACAAGTGGTTCACAATGTTTTCTGTCCAGACATGACCATGCCGACTTTATGCTCGAAAGAAGCTCAACTTTGTTCTTTGGTACAATATCTTGCAATCTTTTCTTCATTATTCCCTAGAAGTGCTCTGTTGGATTTAAATCCGGTGAATTAGACGTTCAGAGAAGTACGTTAATTTGGTGTTGGCTAAGCCAGTTCTTGGCGGACTCTGACCTGCATAAAGGCGCTAAATCATGTTGGAAAATAAAATCGTCACCAAACAAATCTTCCGACAATGGTATCATGAAATGTTCAAGGATTTCTTGATATATCTCAGAATTAATCCTTTCGTTAACTATATATAGCCTTCCAGGACCATCCGCAGTCATGCAAACACATACCATTACACTGGCTGCAAATACCACTGGTCGTTTCATGCAGTCCTTGTCATATGCTTCTTGCTTCATACGCCATACACGGACACCTTTCCCACCATGGGTTACGCAAAACACACTCTCATCGCTAAAAAATATCTTTTTCCAAAGCCTTTTTTTTTGCACCACTTCACTCTCTCCCTTTTCTGTTAAATAGTCATGGGCGGCTTTATTTTTGGTACACGAGATTGAAATCCAAGTTTATGGATACGTCTTACGCTCGTATTCACCAACTACTTCGACCCTGAGTTATACCGAAAACCTCGGTCGAACGCTCAAACGGTGTGCACCTTCAATCCTCATTCGATGACTTCTTGATAATGCCAAATCAAATGTTATCGTGAATTTCATTTGAGCGTTCGACCGAGGTTTTCTAGGTTGAGGTAGATGGTGAATACGAGCATTAATATTGTAGAATTACTCGTATCAACACCGTGTTCTTTCCACTTTCGATGCAAATATCTTACACTACTAAAACGGTTTTTTAGCAATACTCTTTAGCTTTCTATCATCTCTTTGAGTAGTTTTTCGCTTTCGGCCGCTATACAAATGCTTGTTTTCAAAATGCCCGTCATTAAAATACTGCTTTATTGCTCTACTATCACTTGGTTGAGTACATTTTAAGTAACTGGCTATATATTGCTGATTACGACCTTCTTTATGCAAACCAATAATACGATGCTTTGTAAACTCCGTTATGTCGGTCGAAGGACCCATGTTTGACAGAAAATGAAAACAATGATGATGCAAAGTGTTTTTATAACTTAAGACGATTATCTTAAGTTGTTAGCAGAAGCTAATTTTATGTTCAATTTATGAAACCTTCTGAACCAATTAGGAAAATTCATAAGTATTCTAATTTTTTGAGCCACTTACTTTAGTATTCTACTATTTTGAATAATGAAAATAATTTTACAAAAATACAATATTCACTCAAAATTTAATCTTTTACAGTTTTAATTTTCTTTAATGACATGCAAATTTATTAAAACATCAACTGTTGTTCTTTTTGTATTGTACTACACTGAAATAGGGGAGACTAGAGACGGTTGACCATACGGGAGGCTTGAACCACCCATCAATTTTCATATTTAAAATAATTTCAGAGATTTATCAAAAGGTGTCAACCAAAGCTACTGGAATGCTCAAACAGTCTTCGTTTCATAGAGATAATCGAAATAGGTGTGGAAAAAATCAATTGTGAGGCGTTTTCAACCTAAAAGTTTTGTTTTTTAGAAATATTTTGTAAGCTTTTTTCAAACAAATTATATCATAGAAATTTAAGTAAGTACTGTAATTTCCGGCGTATAATCCGTGGATCAAACAATTCTGTTTGGGCCGAGAAATTTTATTTAGTTATTGAAGCCAAATATTTACCGCGATTTAAAAAGTTACTTTTTATTTAAAAAAATGTCTGGGTCGAAAAATGATTGGTTGATCCGCAGATTATACCCCGGAAATTACGGTAGATTTAAAGTAATGCAGAAATATCGAGCGTTCATTCCACGCATAAAGACTGTACAGTAAGTTAGGCTTAACATAACAATGTGGTATTCTTTAGAAAAGGTCTATGTAGGGAGGCTTGACCCAGTCAATGTGAGGGAGGGTTGACCAGATGCTCAAGGCTCCCTTAATAAAGTAGTTTTGGATATCTTTTTATTATACACTGTGCATAATGAAAAGTTAATGGTATATACAGAGTGACAATTATTGAACTATATGAAATTAAACCGTCATAACTTCTGAACGGTTTGCATGATAAAGTTCAAACTTCGTGGTTGGCCGCAGGACATGATGGGAATTAGTATGCGCACGCGCACGCAACTTGTACGCAACTTCGTTAATAAGCAAAATTGGCGCATTTGGGGGACTGAAAATTTTCATTTCGCGATCAAGAGGTCTCTCCACCCTCAACGGGTGACTGTGTGTTGTGCAATGTCCAGTATCGGAATAAGCGGTCCGATATTCATTGACGGCGCAGTGGCTAATGAATGATACGTGAAGGTTTTGGAAAATGGTTTCATCCCCATTATCCAAAGTGACCCTGATTTCGACAAGATGTGGTTCATGCAAGACGGAGCTCGACCCCATCGAACCAAGAAAATGTTTGATGTCTTGGAGGAGCACTTTGGTGACCACATTCTGCTTCTGGGACATCCAGAGGCCACTTGAATGGGACTCGCTTGGCCGCCATATTCACCGGATCTGAACATTTGACTCATTTTTGTGGGGCTACATTAAAGACAATGCGTACAGAAATAACCCCAAAACCATATCTGAGCTGAAAACTGCCATTCAGGAGCTCATCGACAGCATCGATGTTCTGATACTTCAGCGGGTCATGCAGAATTTTGCTATTCGTCTGCGCCACATTATAGCCAATGATTGCAGCCATATCAGACATGTCATGATCTAAATCCGAATATCTGTAGTGACGTTTACATGTTGAATAAAGTTTGTGCACTCAGTAGTTTTTAAATAATTTACGTTTTATTTCATATAGTTCAATAACTGTCACCCTGTACATAAAAGAATGTAAATTTATTCTGTAAAGCTTCAGTAAAATGGTGTGATGGAAAAGAAAATGTTTAAAACAACTGACTATAGAAAAATGTGAAAAATTGCTAGAAAATGGGAAAGTTGATAGGAACTTTTTTCCATTTAAATATTGCTTACAATAGGTAAATAGAAACTGTGGGAAAGACTAGAAAGGATAAAAGCAGCAGTCTTAACCCTTTGAGGGGCAGTGGTATGTTTATAAAACCACTTAATTTTAATCCCGAAACACCACAATGACACCAGAATTTCGCTAAAATCTTTTCATTTAACATATATGTGAAATATAGCCTTTTTCTTATTTCCATATAAATTTGTTCATAAATTCCAGTGCCAGTCATTTATTTCAACATTTTAGTACTGAAAGTATTTGTCCCTTAAAGGTTTAAATCATGTTAATGATAAGTTAAGGCTCATGCGATTGCAAAGTAACATAGCATCGATCGAAAAACTTTAGGAAGGTATGTAGAAAAATTTCACCTGGGTGAATACAGTGAGATGAAGCCAAACTATATGACAACTAGATTTGTCAAATCGAGTGTCACAAAAAATAGAACAAGGAGATAAAAAAAAAGCGGCACAGTGGCTCCTACATCCGGACATAATAACATAAAACACTATGAAAACGGAACCTGTCTCTAACAGAATACTGCCTTAAATGTTAAAATTTCATTTTCCCTGCCATACAATTATATCTGCTCGGACAAAATTCTGTTTAAAACAAAATATTTCTCCTCTGACTTGCGATTGCGTCTTAACAGGTTTGTTTAAGCCTCATATTTAAAAAAATATTTTTTATAATAATAAAAGCATGTAGAATAAAGTTATTTTGCTTTTTTTAAACTGATTTTATTTCTCTTCACAAATAGTGCAACATAAAACAAAGTGGGTCAAGCCTTCCATGTACTGGGCCAACCCTCCCATATGTGGGGACCCTTGACTCATTATTTTTTCATCAATAAAATCAATCATTTTTCAAATTTCTTATATGTTACACTTATGTAGCAATTTTATTTTGATAACAGATTGTATAACAAATAAGATGATATATAAAACTTTATTCAATGTTCAATATTTAAAAAATAAAAAATCATTTTCTAAAAAGTGGGTCAACCCTCCCTAGTCTCCCCTAAAGTTAAATGCAATTCCAAATACAAATGAAATGAATTATTCTAATTGTTTAACTTGGAGCTGTAGTATCCAAGGCGTTCAACGAAATTTAACGTCACTTTCGCAAAACATCACAAAATTTAGTGGAAACCACATATTGTAATTAGAAAATAAATATATTACATATTCAATGCGATAGGAGCATTTTTTTCCTTTAATTTTTAACTGTGCATATTCGAACATAAAAAAAAATCTTTTGCATAATTAAGAAGTCAACTATATAGAGCAACTTATATAAAAATGCCAGTCGAATATTGTGAAAATGTAGAATGATATCGGCAGTATAGTCAACTGAATTTCAGGTGCTTTCCAAAAGTAGCTGGATGATAAGGAATTTTTCACCAATTGCCATTTTTATCTTAAAAAAAAAAAAAAAAATATTGATGCTTTAGTTCTCCTACGAAGAATGATCAGAACGAGCCAATTCGAACAAAATGAATTATCAATATTGAAGCATTATCATTCCAAAGCTACTCATGGACATGCGTTAAATACCAACTCCTTTGTGAAAATCAGTTAATAAAAAATGACAATTTGTGGAAGTCCCTTATCATCTAACTACTTTAAGAAAGATAATGAAATTCAGCTCACTATATCGTCGATGTCTTTCTGAATTTTGAGGATATTCGACTGTCTTTTTTTTAACTAAATTATGCAAAAACACTTTTTTTTTTAATCTTTTGCGCATGTTCAGTTAAAAATTATTTCTTACGACTACTCATATTTCATAAAATATTTATTATATTTATATTCTAATTGTTGTATGTATTTTTTTTTTTTTTTTTTTTTTTTTTTTTATTGTACCTTGTCAAGTTTCCTGAAAGTGGTGTTATATTTGGTCTAAAACGCTGCATGATACAAACAAAAAAAAAGCGGAAATTTCTTAATTTGTTTTAAGAAACCTTTATATATCCGTGAAACACATGTTATTCTTACAAAAATGAACAGAAATTTTGTACAAGATCCAAATAGTCATGTTCTACAGCTGCATATCATGTCGAGCGTATTATTTTAAAGGGTGATTGGAAATATTACTTTTATAATTCACTTAGTTAGTTGTTAGTCTCCCGGTTGTCCTCGTGATCAAACCTTCGCTGACAAATATGATATTAAATATGTTCTTTATATTCCTGAAGCTGTAAAAGAATTTGTCAAGTATTTCTCTAGATATTCGACAAAAAGGTCTAAATCGAAAATGTCCAGGTTTTTTTTTTTTTTTTTTTTTTTAGCTTTTTTTTTGGTTGTTAATGTTGTTTCTGTAATTGTAAAATTTTGTTTCTCATATATATCACCGTTAAATATAGACGGCCGCCATGTCTTTTCTTATAACTGTTGGTAGTTCAACAAGATTTATAAGTTTTTAATTCTTTAAAATTGCAAATGATGCAAATTATAAACATTGGATAAATGGAATGTAATTAGATCGGTTTAGTGCACTCTTAAACTGAGAGGAGTGACAGGCATTTTCAATCTTTCTGGAGTGAATTTTACAAAAAATACACTACTTAAAGAGTAGAATTTTCTACTTCCTAGAAAGGAGTGAAATATTTCCTTTCGTTGTCGAGAGTGAAATATTTGACTCCGTTGTCGAGAGTGGAGTATTTCACTCCGCTGACGAGAGTGAAAGCCTGGCAATATACATTTTTAAATTTTTCTGTTCAACTTTGAACCAATATATAAAGTAAAATAATGAAAAGTACCAAAATATAGTACTTCTTAATTTTCAAAAAACTCAGTTTCATAATGTAAGCTTGATAACACTGATAAACAAATTTTAATGAATTTTCTGTTTCTCTATATACATTGGGTGTTTCTCATAGATTTCAAGCTGCTGAAAAAGAATATGTTTGTAAAAATTTTCTATCACCCTCCAATTTTGAGAAATTTCATTTATACGTTTCGGAGTATGTAGGCATCCTATAGGCATTATAATTATATTACATTATTCTCTTACATGCGTTTGATTCACACAAACATTTTTTTTTCTTATTACAACGATAGAAGATACAGCAAGAGAGTAGAATCAGATGTCCCCCTAATAAATTTTATTTTAGCGACCTTGAACAGACAGCGCTAGCCGCCCTCACTGTATTTGGCTTTAACGCAAATCCGTGACAGTTGAAACTTATCTTTCGGGGCGAGTGTACAGCTATTTCTTTTTTCTGTAAGACTTTTTACTTAAATTTTGATTATAATTATCCTATTTTCCTCTAAAATATGTGAAAAATATCTACAGGATGCGTTAATGAACCCGATTCTTTTTGCTATGCGTGCGGGGAGCTAACTTTGAAAAAGCATCGATGCGCCTTCACGCCGCTAATAAAGACTGCCTATCACATGTATTTTGGATGTAAAGTAGGTGAACAAGATAAGAAATGGGCACCTCATTCTTGTTGTACACGATATGCTACAAACCTCCGGACGTGGATGAAAGGTACAAGAAAGAGACCTTTGCTATACCCATGATATGGCGCGAGCCGAAGGATCATATAACTGACTGCTACTTTTGTATTACAAAAAGTAAAGGATTCTCTGCAAGAAATAAACATAAAATTAAGTACCCGAACTTAGATTCAGCAATGCGACCAGTATTACATAATAATGATTTGCCAATACCGAAACCTCCAGAGAATTTTACATATGACGATGCAGTAGTAGAAATGGAAATTAATGAATCTGAAACTTCCTCTACATCTGATATGAACTATTCTCCTGGTGTAAATGAAGAACTACAGCTAATTACGCAAGAAGAATAAAATGATCTGGTGAGAGACTTAAATTTATCAAAGAAAAACCCAGAATTACTTGGATCAAGATTGTAAGGTTGGAATCTCCTGAAAAACAATACAAAGGTATCTATTTATCGATATCGACATAAGAAATATTCGACATTTTATTCAAGAAAATGTGATTTATGCTATTGTAATGATATAAGTGGTTTAATGTCTGCTTTAAATTGTCAATATAACTCGGAACAATGGCGATTGTTCATCGATGGTTCGAAAATCAGCTTGAAGGCTGTGCTTCTTCATAATAGAAATACCCTGCCGTCTGTTCCAATAGCATATTCTTGCTTAATGAAAGAGTCTTATGAAAATATGAAGATATTGTTTCATGAAATTGATTACTTACATCATGATTGGAATGTATGTGCGGATTTTAAAGTAATTGCCATTCTTATTGGTATGCAACAAGGTTATACAAAATATTGCTGTTTCCTATGCGAGTGGGATAGCAAAGCAAAGCATGAGCATTACATCAAAAAGAAGTTGCCAGAGCGCAAACAATATATTGCAGGTGAAAAAAATATCCAAAATGTTCCTCTAATCGATAAAAAGAAAGTTATTCTTCCACCTTTACACATAAAGTTGGGATTGATGAAGAATTTCGTTAAAGCTATGTATAAAGAAGGTCGTGGATTTCAATATCTGCAAGAACAATTTCCATTGCTAAGCTATGCAAAAATTAAGGAGGGTATTTGTGTTGGCCCACAAATTAGACATCTTAAGAAGGACAAAATTTTTGATGACACATTAAGTGATTTAGAAAAAGCAGCATGGATCGTTTAAAAAAAAAATTGTGACACATTTCTTAGGAAGTAATCGAAGTCCTAACTATGAAACATTAATTAAAGACATGTTAAAAAGTTACAAAGATTTAGGATCTTCAATGTCGTTGAAAATTCACTTTTTAGCATCTCATCTAAATTTTTCCCCCGAAAATATGGGAGCTGTGAGCGACGAGCATGGAAAGCGCTTCCACCAGGATATTTCTGCAATGGAAATCCGATATCAAGGCAGGTGGACCCCTAATATGCTCGGAGATTACTGTTGGAACCTTATTAGGGAAGTTAGTGATTGTGCCTATAAGAGAGCATCTACAGATAAGACATTTACCGCTACAAAAAGTATGAAATGTCTTATTAATATCATTTCTTTTTACAAAAATTCTTCAACATTTTTCTGAAACTTTATAAACAATGCATATTTTCAGTGTTTTAAATATTAATTTTAAGCTTTATAAGTGTTTATTTAAAAGTTTGTCATTACTAAAATACCAAACGATAAATTTCATAAGGTATATGTGTTGAATAAATACTACAAAATTCAGATATTCCAGATTTTGAATTTTTTAAAAATCTGTGTGTGATGGAAACTTTTTAATGGCATATTCTTTCACAGCACCACCTAAAATATAAAAGCCACTACATACTTAGTTAGAAACAGAAACCTTGTTTATCAATGTAATTACGCTGATTTGGTACTAAAACGCACTCCTTTTGCAAGAGTGACTATTCACTTCCCTGAAAGTGGAATTATTCACTCCTGTTTAAACTGAATATTCACTTCCCAGGAGTGAATATTGTATGTATTATATCTGTATATATAGGTATTACTCATCAGCCAATCAGAACAGCACGCCTACGATGCTTCTTTAAGATAAGAGAAAATTGCTTTTTCGTCCGCCATTTTAGGATTAAAAGAAACGGATATTAAAATGATTATTTATGGAACGTAAAGGTAAGTCTTGTTTAATTTTAATTTTTTATTCCTGTAGATTTTATATCTTATGAATACGAGTTAAATAGTTTTATGTTATATAGAAAAAAGATTGATCTGGTTTTCCTGATTTCACAAGCGATTGTCTGTTATATTCCTTCTTCATGTATAGCGGTTTGGAATATAATTGTTTGAACGATTAAATAACAAACAATGCTTAGCAAAGAATAATCAGTACTTCACTCGTTTGGCCTTTGTGAATAAAGATATGAGTGTAAATATTTTATTCTTCCTGTTCGATACTATGATGCAAAATATTTTAATTTACCATCACTCGAAAACAAAATGCTGACACGGAGGTATCTTGATTTATGGCTCCTGTGAACATTAATTTGCAGTTATTTGAGATTGTTTCCAATGTTTTCAGATTTATTTAACAATTACCAAATATCTAAAATTAATAGGAATTTCTTATATCATATGGAAAGATTTTTGAAACGTTGTTAAATCTAATAATGCATTTTTTTTCATCTATCATAGTTTGTTGTTATTTAATAGCATAATTATAAAATACAAATTATTATTTTTAGTGTTCTTCAAATTGGTATACTCATTTTTTTAAATTGTATGTAAGCATTTTTCTGCTGTTTATGATTTTAAATTTTCGAGATTGAGTAATATCGAAACATTTACCGATAGACATTCTGCGTCAGTTATTAAATTTTCTTTTATTGCAGATGCATTTTCTACGTTTATGATACACATAATTACAGCGTCTAGAATAAATAGTTTGGAAATCTGCTATCCAAACAGTGCTAAAAATTTGTATACCTTAAATGTGCAACGATGCTGAAATCCAAAGAGCCGATCGCAGAGATATCTGCGGTATATTTTCAAATTTCAATGTAAACATCGTATTATTACAGCGAAAGGTTTTTATTTTGTCTATGGCAACTATAAAATATTCAAATAAGTAATAACAGACTCTAAACTAAATAAAAGTGTAACAAAACACTCTCAATAGGACTGAAATTATTTTTTTTAATTTGGTATTGGCTTTAATTTTGAAGGTCATAAGATATTATTTGAATTTCGCAAAACATTTCAGGCATTGCTTATTATAAATTTCAACTAAAAATAATTTATTTCAACAGCCAAAATAGTCTTCACTTTAATGTTGCAGTGTTTTATTATGTTAGGAATAAATGTTTTCTTTCACATGCATTGCATTTACACAAGCAAACAACAAAATATTTATAAATTTCCAAGGTATTCAATTTTTCTCATATGAAAAAATAATGATAATATCCTCATTTTAATAAGTATAATAGTAATTTTATTGAACATTTAGAATGTATTTATAAACGCTGAAACAGTTCTCAAACACATTTTAGCTCATATTTAATATGTTTATAGCACAACGAAAATTTATATATAAGCAAATAAAGCATGAAAATTTCGAATAAAAGAAAATATTTAGGGCTTCGTTCTGAAACTTTTAAATTTCAAACAAAAAAGAATGTGTAGGGTCTTTTCGAGTGAAAAAGGTGTAGTAGAAATTTTAAAAATAATTAAACGGATATCTTGGGAGAAAATCGTATTGCTCTGTGACATTTATATGAAGTTACGACATGCGATCGGATTTTTTCCCATCGCTTTGAACTCTCATTATGCTGTGTGTGTGTATGTGAAGTTTTTCATTTTATTGTTTTAAGTAAACGAATTATTTTTTTATTCACTGCATGCAGTGAATAAAAAAAATAATTCGCATGAAACACTGCAAGAATAGATATCACTTCTCGCAGAGCTGCTACATGTTGTTAGTTTTGCCTCACCTTCAAAAAGGAATTTCGTTGTAACTTTTTCTCGAATACTATACCACAAGCAGCTTTTTTTTAAATGTTACTTAAATTAATCAACAATGTGTTTAAAAACGTTCAGAGCATTGTCATTTTACACTGTTATAGTCGTATTTTCTTTTTCATATCATTGCGACACTGGGGAAAAAAAAGCTAAGATGTTTAATATTGAATGTTATTTTAAAAAAATCTTCTACCTACCTTTTTTTCTAAAATAAACGTAATCCTTTAATAGATGCAATTTAAGGGGTCTTGTACCTTATAAACGCGTCGAAAATTAACGAAAAACTTGAAAGTTTGGATTAGTCTATCTTCAAAACCTTTTTATGTATAAACATGAAATTTTGGATATTGATTAAACATATTCTGCTTTGTAATATACTACCAACAGAAATTTATTAACCCTTTATAGAATTTGTGTATTGTTGGAATCAAAATAGCTCTTTTTTTTACCCCATAAGTCATTGCGCGCATGATATCTTGAGAAAGTATGTATGGATTGCTATAAAATTTGGTCATGAAATTTGGAAGTTTGGTAAATCATTTTAAACACACATATTTGTTTAGCAAATATGTGTGTTTAAAATGATTTACTTTTAAGTATTTACAATGGTAATATTTTTAGTTATGACTATTTTTATTCATTAAAAATACAAAATTTTTATTATTTTTTTTTTTTTACGAAAATATTTTTTTTATATAGTTAATGAAATAATTTTAGCCTAAGAGTAGGTCATTTTAAACACACATATATGTTTAGTATATTTACCGAATTTTATGCCAATCCATACATACTTTCTCACGATATCATGCGCGCAATGACTTATGGGGTAAAAAAAAGAGCTTTTTTGATTTCAACAATACACAAATTCTGTAAAGTTTTAATAAATTTCTAATGGTAATATTTTTAGTTATGACTATTTTTATTCATTAAAAATACAAATTTTTTATTTTTTTCTACAAAAATATTTTTTTTATATATTTAATGAAATAATTTTATCCTAAGAGTAGGTCATTTTAAACACACATATATGTTTAGTATATTTACCGAATTTCATGCCAATCCATGCATATTTTCTCAAGATATCATGCGCGCAATGACTTATGGGGTGAGCTTTTTTGATTTCAACAATACACAAATTCTGTAAAGGTTTAATAAATTTCTAATGGTAGCATATTACAAAGCACAATCTGTTTAAACAATATCCAAAATTTCATGTTTATACATAAAAAGGCTTTGAAGATAGACAAATTCAAACTTTGAAGTTTTTCGTTAATTTTCGACGCCTTTAAAAGGTACAAGACCCCTTAACTGACTTTTGTGTTTCTTTATCTTTATAATACTTGTAAAATGTCATTTAAGGCCTACGTTTAAAATGCGATTTTCGACCAAATTTTGCATTTTCTGTTTATTACATTATATTAAAGCCCAATTTTTTACATTTCCAAATATGCGTTTATTTTTATTGTACAGAGTGTCCATAAAAGGATGTCCCAGTTTCAATGGTATATTATAAAAGTTTAATTTAGTCTATTTATAACAAATCATACATCAAATTGAAAGTAAACTAACCTAGTTTTTCTGACAAATGTTCAACATGTGCATTTGCACCTTTAGTTATACGACACACATCCAAACTAAAGTCCAATTTTTCCCACATTTCGGCTAACAAGTCCGGAGTAATGGAAGCAATAGCCTCTTCAATTCTGCGTCTCAATCATTAGTTAGAGGTGGAACGTAGACACGATCTTTTATAAAGCCCCAAAGGGAAAATCGCATGGCTCTAACGGGTTCCAAATCTTCAGCCCAGCAATCACGCTTTACGCTCAGGAGTCAGCATTTTGCGTATGTGGCACCTGCAAGCGAGTAAATAACAAAGCAGTACTTGTGCGCATGCGCTTATCGAAAACTGTTTGAATAACTCTTTATTTGTGACCTTGAACCAACACTCTACAACGCTTACAGTTGTTGCTATTGAAATTTATTACGGGACGTTCTTTTATGGACACCCTGTAATAACGAACAAAAAATTAGTTATAGTGATTTAAAAACTACTTGATAGCTGTGAATGAAACCGGAAGGGCCAAAAGGTTCCATGCAAAACTCTTTATTTTATTTTTATTTTTTTATTTTTTTTTTATTTTTTTTTTTTTTGCGCTTCATATAACTGCCTTCTAGAAATAAACTAAGGCTCAGAACTAAAGAAAAGGTTATGATTTATAAATGGGGTAAATTTCAGATGCAAATAACTGTAAATAATTTTAGTAAAACATAAATGTGAACTTTAAATGCGTTTTATGGAAAATGCACTTTTCTTTGAAAATTTAACACGCAAAACATGATTTCTCAAAAAGTTATTGAAATATCACTATGAAATTCAAACTACAAGATATTGACATTATTGTGAAAGCAATGAACTAAATGCTTTATTTCAGAATAAATACCTGTCGTCCTGTAGCTGTTTTAGTGGAATGACAGCTATGTATTTAAAAAAAAAATTGGCATGTAAACACATGCGATATGCCATAACTCATGAAAAATTTATAATAACTTTTAGACTAGTAAAATCGGTTTCACACTTTTACCACTTTTTTTTAGAGGCACGAGCAATTTATCTCAGTCGCTTGTTTTCCAAACAGCATCTGTGGTTTGGCCTTCTTGTCAAAACAGCTCAAAGTGGTCATCAAGAAGGTAAGAATTACGTCCTTGAAGCCAAAAACTGTTGAACTTGCGTTTACCATATCAGATATTGAAAAAATACTTGAGCATTTATTTTTAACAGTGAATATGCATTTCAAATATGGACTTTACTAATACTTAGAGTGAATCTCAGTTTAAAGACCCAATTTTAAGAACAAGACTTAACTGAAAATATTTAAACAAAAATCGGACACAAATAAATAACAACCACGCATATAATATATATATACAGGGTGTCCAGCGAATAAGACCCTGATTTCAAAATTAAATATCTCAAAAACAAAGATCAATAGAATTATGCGGTAAACGGTTTGTTCATTAGCTAAGCTGTAAAAATGTTATACAGAAGTTTCAAAATTTAGTTGCAAAAGCCGTTAACAGATGGCATTGTAATCGCAATGCCTATAAATTATGCATTGAAGTCCAGAGCAATAGCGTCTCATTCCTAGATGGCTCCCTATCGAAGAACGAAAATTGGGAAAGATCATTTTTTCGTTGGGGTGATGTGCAGAAGTGGAGACATCTGGTCACAGAATTATTGCATCACCTTTAATTTTAGAGAATTTCAATTAATAGAATCTTCACTAAAATGTTTAGCAATCATTATATAAGAACATATTAAAATATTTTATTTGGGTGATGAGCAGAAGCGGAGCCATGTGTTGACAGAATTGAGATTTGTTTCAAATTTTGTTATAAGCTACTTCGGTCCCGATACCAGTATCTCTGTGGTATGTCTTTTCTCTCCTAATTGGTAGATCGTGGAATCGAATACAAGTAGAGGAGGATTTGAAAAAAATGGAAATCTTACTTTTTAATATTTATTTAAACTGTGAAAAAAAGTTTGAATAAAAAAATCCAAAGTTTCTGGTTTTAAAATTTAATTAAGCTAAAAGAAACCCTTTTTTTTAAAAATCATTGAGCATTTATAATAATGATTCATAAATCATTTTTTTTTAAATTGTAAAAAATAATTTGAATAAAAAAAATATATAGTTTCTATTTTAAAAAAACTTAAGTTAAAAAATCATTTTAATTTAAAAACTCATTTTCATTTTTTTATAATTAAGTACAGAATTATAATGCAGCTTCTAGCGATAGGATCCGAAGTGTTTGAAAGGAATGCAGCCTCCAAAATACTTTAGCTTCGACGTTGATTATATGACTTATCAACAATTCCTTTTAAAAATGAAATAATTTAATGCACAATTTCTGTCTCTAAAACTTTGTTTACAAAGAAAAGAAATATATGTGTTGTGGTAAGACCGAAATATTATGCCGTGATTTAAAAATAAATGAAAAGTGCAAAATTACTTTTTTTATTTGTAATAATTCAGGTATAAACAATAATACCAAAATATTATGCCGTGATTTACAACTATAAACAAATAAATAAAAAGTAAAAAATTATCTTTCTAAATATATGCATTTTGATTTATATGGCATTAAAAATTGAATTTAATAAAATATTTTAATAAGTTCTTATATAATGTTTTCTAAACTTTTTATTGAAAATTCTATTAATCGAAATTCTCTAAAATTAAAGCTGAAGCAATAATTCTGTGACCACATGTCTTCACTCCTGCACATCACCCCAACGAAAAAGTAAACTTTACCAATTTTTGTTCTTCCATAGGGAGCCATCTAGGAATGAGACTCTAATGCTCTGGACTTCGAAGCACAATTCATTGGTATTGCTATTACAGCGCCATCTGTTAACGGTTTTTTCAACTAAATTTTGAAACTTCTGTATAACATTTTTACATCTTAGCTAATAAACAAACCGTTTACCGCATAATTCTATTGATCTTTGTTTTTGAGATATTTAATTTTGAAATCAGGGTCTTATTCGGTGGACAACCTGTATATATATCACCATTATATAATTACAAATCATCATCGATTTTCAATTACTAAAATTAAATTAATAAATTAGCTACAATTCATAACACTGACATTATACAAAATAAAGATGGAACCTGTAACTAGTAATACAGAATCATGCAAAATTCCACTAATTCACTAGCACATTGCGGGCGATAAATCCATATAAAGCATATGAAAAAACCTCCAAATTTTGATAAAATCCTATTAAAGACAATAGATACAATATCCAGCTAAATAATGTTGAACCAGAAAAAGCCGTATCATGAACATACAATAGATCAAATGAATGAATGATGCCGGAAGCTTATAAAGTATTTCACTTTTTCAAGGGTACATAAAATACATTTATAAGCAAAAAAATTAGTTGATTTCTGTAATGGAATCCAGCAATAAGCAAAAATTGAATTCCATTATGTACCCAATCGACTAATCACCAGAAATTATAAAACCACCATGAAAAATAAATTGAATTAAAAAAATTATTAATCAATTATTAATCAATTATTATCCGCAACAATGAACAACATTAAAAAAGGAAACAAATTATATCAAAGACATACCCAGCGAGAGAACAGTCATGACACAAACATTTAACGGATTTTGGCATAGCAGAAATCCCGCCCTTATAACTTGCACAGTTAAAAGCATATCCCATGGTTGCCGCAGGAAATATTCACTAGCTTAAAATATAACAATTAAAATTAACAAATAGTCCATATAATAATTATTACATGCTGTTATAATGATCCTGGAATAAATTAATACTTAAAATACGATAAGAAGTATTTGTTTAAAATTAAACATTAATAATTAAGAGTCAATAGCTAATATAATAGTCCATGGCAACCTTATTATATTAGAACAAAATAAATAATTATTTAATGCTGCCATCTTGCTGTACTACATGAAATTAAAATTAAGATAGTCTATATATGAATAAGTTTGGGACTAAAATCATAAGTTATAATGTTTAGTGCTGCCATCTATTGTAGATTACCGAATATAACAGTAGAAAAATTGCATTTTTTAGAATTGCTAATATTTTAACCAATAATATCACTGTTAGACGGCACAACTATATCATTCTAAAACAGCGCATCAGAATATTGATAATAATCAATTAACATATTTAATATAATGTTTTATAATTGGTTATAATTATTTTATTTTTTATTATTTACATTAAAATTAAGCAAATAAATAATAATTTCAAATAAGTAACTTTATTAATAATGTAAAATTTTGTTTATATTAATCACTTAATAAAATTAATGTATCATTGCTGATTTGGGATGGGAGCGGGGGGTAATATACCAACAGATTACAACATTTCTACAAACTTATAAATACATATATCATAAACTGTATAAGCGTATATCATTACGAAGCAAAATATATTGAAATAAATCATAAAAAGTAAATTAAAGTGATGTAAATTAATTTAATTTAAATATTTTTATGCAGTATAAAGGACAGCAACTTCACAGGGACCAAAATAAACATAGAAACACGTACATTCAACGTACAATTCCTACTAGTTTTTTTTTTAAAATAAATTTATATTAAATCAACATTTGCGTATAAATTATCCAGACAACTCCAACCTCCTCCTTAATTTAACATCTACCCACCCATCAAACCTATTTAAATTTTATATATATATACTGTATTTTTAATTTTTTTTTGTTTATTTTTAATTTTTTGTAATTTTTTTATATATTTTTATTTTATACGCAAAATGTGAATAGTAACATACAAGAAATCACCCTACTATACATTGTTTAGATCATAGATTAATTATAGATTAAGGAATACATGAATTTCTTAGGAAAACCATGATTTAAAGCATCAAAAATTAATTGTTTAATGTTTTTATTTATAAGATGTGATGAGCATAAACTTTTGATTCTATACAAATGATTAAAAGTATATTACGGTAAACTGAAATATGTAGACAAGATTTAAAATGAGTAAATGTATTAACTTTGAATTGAAAGTCTTTACGTTTGTCATAAAGATCAGTAATTGTTTTGTTTTGTGCTATTATGATTTTTAGATCTAAAAAGTTAAATATACAGATATACATGCATATATCGGGTGAGCCAAAAGTTCGTTACAACTTTAAAAACTCATAAAAAATGAAGATTGTGATAAAGGAGTGCGATTTGCAAGAAAGGGTTCACAAGGTTGTCGGATTTTTTTTAGCAGCAAAAATAATTTAGTTAAAAAATCCCATGTAGAGAGCGCTGACGACCCGAAACACAATGAACAGGACAACAGTTGTGTCGTAGAATGTTCTGGATGTCATGGTGAACATTTGTTATTGGAAGAACAAATGAATGGAGCTTATTGTTGTCCTGTTCCTTGTGTTTCAAGTCGTCAGCGCCCTGTACATGTGATTTTTTAACTATTTTTTTTCTTTTTTTCTGCTAAATTAAATTTGACTACCTTGTGAGCTCTTTCTTGCAAACTGTACTCCTTTACCATAATTTCTTCCTTTTTTATGAGTTTTAAATTGTAACGAACTTTTGGCTCACCCGGTATATACACACTAGGAGCCAAAATTGTAAGGAACCTTTTAGAAAAGGTGTATTTTTGAGGTTTGATGGCTCATAAAACCTCATTCTATTTAAGTAATACCATAAAATTATACATCAATGGAAAGATAATTTAATCAAGAATGTTAATTAAATAAATTTTGTTCAATTATTAGCATTTAACCCTTTATCTACTGACGGTACTTATAACTACCACTCACTTAAAACTTTCATCCCATAGTGAATATTACTAATATTCTTATGGTACTTTGCAAAAACACTCTTTTAACTCCACATTATCTAGGTTTGTTATTTTAGCGAGGAAGGGGGCTATCTTTGAAACAGTCGATGTGTTTTGAGCCGACATTTAATGCAGATTGTCACGCTCGTCGTTTTATTGCTGCAAACACGGTAAAGGATATAAGATAAGTGTTGGATTTTTTTATTTGTTCATTATGATCTTAGAATACAACTTGACTAGCTATTTTAGGTGAACGGTGTATGTATTTGATTTAACAGTTGAATTACTCGGTGGTACTTATAAGTACCGTCAGTATATTGTGTGTTGGAGAAAAACTTCTTGTTTACTTTTCGTCTGTGTGCTTATCCATCTTGTGCTTGCACTTTTCGTACTTATCCATCGTTTTCACCTGCTTTAAAATGTAATTACTAAAATGTAATGTAGTAATAATTTTCCTAGTATTTCTTTTCTGTTTCATTATTATTGTTTATAGGAAATCGAAAAAGTTTTGGCACCGGCTCTTTTTTGTTATGCTAGAAATGGCTATGTAAATTCATATATTGCATATGTGGAGATGTGAGAGAACATATTGTCCCTGGAATATAGACGTAGCATAACTAAAAGACTTGCTAATAAGATCGAAACCTTAAAAAAAAATAGGTTTTTTTTACCCTTTCAGGGGCAAAGGATTTACAATGCTAAAGTGTTGAAATAAATGACTGGCAACAGAATTTGCCAAAAAAATTATTTATAAATAAGAAAAAGGCTATATTTCACACATTTATTAAATCAAAAATATTTTGCCACAATTCTGGTGCCATTTGAAATACCTTGTGGGTTTTCTGTTACGATAATATTTTAGTCATAGTGTACTGACGGTACTTTAAAGTACCACTTTAATTAATTACCTCTAAGGAATTAAATTTCTCACGGGTGATTATTTTTTTATGTTTATCCTTTAATTTTAATTGTAGTAACTGAAAAAAAATTACATGAAAAAAAAATGGCAGTAGATCATAATGCAGTAGATAAAGGATTAATCAAAAGTTATAGACAAATAAACAAAAGAAAGAAACACAACTTGCTTAGGTTAACACGAAGTAGTTTTCATTTATTTGAATGCAGCCAGTGATCATGAGTATTCAGTGAGCCAACCAGGTGTCATCCTTTTTTGGCAGTTTGTCAGTTAGATAACAGTATGATTCAATTGTTGTTGTCATGTTTTGGATCTGTAAGGAGGGCACTTGTAAGTGCTTTGAGTGATTGATATTAGATTTGGATGTAAAACGTAGGAAATTTAAAGAAAGACACAAAGGGTGTACTGCTTGCTCACAAAGAAACCAATGTAAAATAGTACTATTAGGTGAACAAGGTTACAGTTATACAGGGTGGTAAAATTTAAACTGACGGTACTCAGAGGCTCACAACTCCGGTTCTACTGAACGGATCCGAATAAAACTTCAGCTATATGTTATGCTGATCATGCGGCCGAGGTTTTCGTGAAAAAGTTTCAAATTTTGTCACCAGGTGGCGTTTTAACAATGTAAAATGAAAGATAACAATTCAAAAATCAAATAATAACGGAATATTTTATTTATTTACACACCTGTGTGCTCTATGTGCACACCTTGTCGGTCAACAAAATGCTGAAAGCGTACCACCGCGTTATCAACGGCCTGACGCAACATATCAGTAGGAGGGTGAATTTCAAAAAGTGTCATGTTTTACTGTACTTTCGCATTTGCACAGAAAAATAGTTAAATATCATAATTTTAATTATTGTATTTTAACTATCATGTTATTCTAATGATAATTTACAGATATATTATTATTTATAAAAAAATTAAAAATAAGGAATATATTCTTTTGTAGTTAAAATGTTACCATAGGTTGTCCCAACAAGCACTTTATCAGGTAAAGATATGACTAAGTTCTATTTAAAATAGATGGTTATAATTTTTTAAACATTTTTATTTATTAAGATGCTACTCATTAAAAAATTTTTCATTTTCATAAGTTAAAGTTATCTATAATTCTTAATAATTTTTTAAACTGTGTCCCAAGAGAGAGTGTCATTACCATGCTTCTGACAAAAGTTCATCTTGAATTTTTTACAGGGAAGCAAATGCCTTTTTGTCAAGGCAAAAATAACCCTTAGAAGTCATCTTGTTATCAGGTTTAGGTGAATAGAGTAAATGATTTTATAGTTTCTATAAAACAAGCAAAGACTTAGAATGTTTTGGTGAGTATTTTTTTTTTCGTACATCATTACCGTGTAACTTCTAATTGATAATTAAATGAACTTTTATTTCTTAATCTGCTTTTATTATATAACAAATAGAAAACCATTGTATGGGCTACAAGATATAATGGCTACTATTTATGCCTGGGGAAAAATAAAAATATTTTGCTTAATTTGTCATTACCATACATCTCATTACCGTGTTTGTTTTCTGCCACGGTAATGACAGCATGTTCATTGTAATGACAAGATTATGTTCACACAGTAATATGATCATATAATGTTAACATATTTCTGATTTACTACTTGGCAATAGCAATATTGAATATTAATAAATCTATATATACGTGTGAAAATTTTATTTGTTGGTATAATCATAAATAAAATATTTTTTAATACCTGTATCAAAACAATTTACAATTTTAAATATAAATATTTTATGAATAAAAATTATTCATTTTAATATTTCTAATTATTAAATGGAGTTTTAAAACATATTTAACGTAAATTTAGCTAGTACTGGAACTTTTTTTTTCTAGAAGTATTAGGAAAAGAAACTGATTTAAAAAACAAATATTGTGGTTCGTTACAATGGCCTTCTTTTGCTTTGTTATATAGAAAATGGGAGAAAAAAGAAGCTGCAAGGCCATCAAGAAAAAACATCTAAGAAAATTATGCATTAAGAGCAGGAGCTGCTAGAAAAGAACATGAATGATATCATCAGAAAACAGCTAAAAGTCAAATCAAATCTGTAAAGGAAATGACCACAAGGGAGCAAAGATTGAAACGTAAATAATAGTGATAAAACACAAGAAAAAACAATCCGAAGACTTTTAAATAAGATGAAATACTCCAAGAAACAATGTAACAATTTTAAATGTACACCTTTGGTAGAATATTTTGAGGTAAATCCACAGAGTACTATGATTAGCTATGAGTCAAAAAACAAGTAACAAGAGGTAGAACATCAGTTGTCCGAAGATGTAAAAAGCTTGATCAACAACTTAAATTTTAAAAAAGGAAATTTGAAAAGTATAGTACAAAATATTGGCTTAGTAACTAAAAGTAGGAAAATGAAACATCCGAAAGTCAAAGGTTTATAAATAAAATATAAAGATTTCAAAAAGAAAAAAATTGTGAAGGAAGAATCTTTTAACACGTAGAAGAAACTTTATTTATTGAGATTAATTCATCAGATAAACAATTCTTTTAATACATTATACATTTAAGAAAATTTTTTTATTAGTATAGAACAAATAAAGAAATAAAGAAAAATTTTAAAAATGACGACGGGCTGACATGCATAGATTTCGTTGAGAATAACAAATATAAATACGGAGCAGAAGCTCAAGCTCACTTTGATAGAAGGGGTATCACATTTCATACTGGTATTAAGTATTATTTTTGCAATGAAATACAGAAATTCAAAATTGAATCAATTTTCGCCATCTCAAGAAATTTAAGACATGATGCTTCTGCAGTCTGGCTACATATTTAGCTAATTTTTAGCCAAATACTATTGTTGAAAGCATTTAATTTCCTAAGTGACAGTCCAATAAATCAGTATTGAAACAAAAAAATATTTTATCTTTCATCAAATGAAATCAAGAGATATGTCTCAGCTCTACACAAAATATTTCAGAACTATTCAAAATACTTTCTGTACAGTTGGGAAATGGGGATATTCTATGAGTAATGTCATCAACGACCTGTATCCATTTCGTCACAATTTTTTTGCTGTTGAAAACAATGCCGATATTCATAAAATGTTTAAGGAATAATAATAAATTAATAAAATGTTTTTGTTCTTTATACGCGCAATAATATAGAATAATATATACAATGCCTGGATACATTGATTTTTCTATTAGAAACTGTCATTACCATGCTCACTTATGTCATTACCGTGTTCATTAAGATTTTAAAATTAGTTTTAAAATGTTAAATTAGAAATTTGGTCTCTGCTGATGCTTGTATATTAATGTTTATGAGGTAAGGTAATTATTTACAAAACATTAAAACTTTCTGTGTATTTCCAAAAATTTGATTTTGCTATTCCAAAACATGGATAGATTTTGAAAATGACCCAAGAATGAGGGAGACATGGCGTACGATGCTAGCTTTCAAGTCCGCTAAATTAGTTACACGTACTCGATAAACAGGATCTTTGAGAAAGCCCCACAGCCAGAAGTCACAAGAGTTCAGATCTGGAGACCTTGCTGGCTAGAAAATCGGGAAAGTACGCGAGATGACACGTTCATCAAAGAAGTTGGCTTGAATCACATTCTTTACACGTCTCGCCGTATGAGCAGTTGCTCCATTTTGCATGAGTATTGTGGTAGACAAACAGTCTCTTTGTCTTAACGCCCGGACAACATTATTCTCCAGGAGTCTGCTGTATCGGTCACCTGCTACTGTACGCCTAAGAAACCCGTTCATTGCGACTTCCTCGAAAAAATACGGTCCAAAATAAAATTTGCCGTGAATCCACACCAAGCCGTGATGTATGGGGAATGTAGTGGTTGGTGTTGCACCGCATGAGGATTGGTGGAGCACCATATGCAGGAGTTCTGTGTCTTCACAGCACCATCTAAGTGAAAATGAGCCTCGTCTGCCCATAAGATATGCAACGGCCAGTACTCATCCACTTGCATCCTTTCCAGAAAACGCAACGCAAAATCAAGACGTGCAGAGTGATCTTGCGGTTTCAGCTGTTGCACGATATACATCTTGTAAGGGTAGAGTTTCAGAATTTTACGTAAAATCATGCACACGGTTGCCCACGGAATGGCCAATGCTCGTGCTATTGGGCGGCCACTTACCGTAGCATTTGAAGAATTTGCAGATGCTTCAGCTGTTGCAATTGCAACTTCCTCCACAATCGCCGACTCAGTTGCACGTCGTTCTCTTCCCGGTGCAACATCCAGAGAACCAGTTTATTCAAACTTACGAATCATGCATTTAACTGCATTTACGGATATGGGTTCTCTCCTTAAGTTTTTCAGCCGTCGATAAGCACGGAGGGCTGCCGAAGCATTGTTCTTCTCATTCTGATTTAAAAAAATTACGATCAAGGCGTTCCTTCTTGTTTAGCGGCATGTTCACTGCGGACGAATAACTTCTTTGAACCATAAGTACCGCTTTTATAGCGAAAATTGCACTAGCTATTCATTTGCATATGGTTTTACCAGTACGGCGCCATTTGATCGCGAAATTTCAAGCTTTTTATTTTACGAAAATCACGGCCGCATGATCCACACAACATATATCTGAAGTTTCACTCGGATCCATTCAGTAAAATTCTGGTGCTATTGTGGCGTTTGTGAATTAAGATGAAGTGGTTTCATAAGCATACCTCTTCCCCTGATAAGGGTTAAGACTGCTGCTTTCATACTTTCTAGTTATTTCTAGTCTTTACCACTGTTTCTATTTATAGTAATAAATATTGTATTTATCACTGTAAATATTGTATTAGTCCAATTGTAAGTAATATTTAAATGGAAAAAAAGTTTCTATCAATTTTCCTATTTATATTTCATTAGTGTTTTTCTTGCAGTGGATAATTTAGCAATTTTTCACATCTTTCTTTAACCAGTTTTAAACATTTCCTTTTCCATCACTCCGTTTTACTGTAGCTTTACAGAATAAATTTATATTCTTTTTTATGTCTAACCATTAACTTTTCATTATGCACAGTGTATAATAAAACGATTTTCAAAACCACTTAATTAAGGGAACCTTGAGCATCTGGTCAACCCTCCCTCACATTGACTGGGTGAAACCTCTCCACATAGCCCTTTTCTAAAGAATAGCACATTGTTATGTTAAGCCTAACTTACTGTGTAATTTGTATGCCTGGAATGGAAGCTCGATATTTCTGCAGTACTTTAAACCTACTTAAATTTCGATGATATATTTTATCTGAAAAAAGCTTACGAAATATTTCTAAAAAACACAACTTTTAGTTTGAAAACGCCTCACAATTGATTTTTCCTTTTTATTTCGACTATCTGTATGAAACAAAGGCTGTTGTTTGAGCATTTCAGTAGCTTTGGTTGACACCTACCTATTGTGAAAACTGATGGGTGGGTTAATCCTCCCCTATGGTCAACCCTCCCTGGTCTCCCCTATTTCAATTATGTTAAACTATTTTCATATAGAATGAAATTGAGATACGTTGCTAAGGTTTACTATAACTTATTTCATGTATAATACGAAGTACATAGCACTTGGACACACAAAAGATTTCAGATACTATACTGTATCCGTTAACTGTATATTCGCAATGATTGCTGGAAATACATTTTTAATTATGATATGCGCTTTTAAGTTTCAGTATATTTATGCATACTATATAGTGTGTATAAATGCTACAGTTCATATGCAGAGCTACAGAAAAGAATTCGTAAGGGTTACTGAGTATGAGAATAAATTTCTTAAAGGTGGCTTTTAAATGAGTTATGCATTTTTACGCTGAACTGCATTTAGCTTACTAAAAAATGTTTGTAGAATATATATATATAGTATATATTACGCTATCGTACGTGGCACAGAAATCGCGAGTATTTGTTAATTGTTTAATGGCAACGCCCGAATGAAACACATCTCATTGGTTATTGAAGAGCATTTAATGCATCTCCATACCTATAAGGGGGTTACCATAGGGGGGACCCTGTTCTGTCGCCAAATACCGCCAAGTTTGTAGCCAACTTGGCGATATATAGCCAAATTTGGAGACTAAAATTAGTCGCCAAAAGTGACGCCAACTTGGCGATATCTCTAATATTTCGTCTAATTCCCATAGACTTCCTTTGTAAAACAATAGGGTTTACTTGCTCACAGAAAATCAACAAATTGGGATATTTTAATGCAACAAAAACTAATATTAGCTATATTTTAGGGTGCCCAAGTAAATTAAATTATGAATAAAAGTAACATGATACAATGCATTCCATGCTTTCCCAAACATAAATTTTAAGGGAGACCAAACTGGTTGCCAAGGGCGGCTAGTTAGATAAAATGATATACAGGGCCACGTAAAGAATTGGATGATAATTTCTGGAAATGTGATTTCAGTTGTTTTAAGAGTGTTTTAGTTTGAATTAAATTTTAGCTAAATTATGGAGTGTAATAAAAGTACTAGGTAAACTGCAGGGCTGTACAAAAGTATTCAAGTATGGTTCCACCTATTAGTATAAATTGCTGAAAGGGAAATTTCAATATGTTATGCGTTTTCTTGCTAAACTAAATTTTCCCATTATATAGTATATGTATCATCGTACAAATCAAATGCAGGCTGTTCAAAAGAATTGGAAATACGTATTTGGCTATGGACGGTAACTGCTGAAATCAGTTTTTCAAATGTTTTGTGCGTTTTCTAAAATGTTTACTTAATTATCTTATTTACCTTATTTCCCTAAATAACGATATTTTATTAAAGCATTCAAGAAGGGTTGGAAAGTGTGTTCATAATCTATGCTTAACCCAAGATCTTTCTTTTTTGTTTTTTTTTGTTTTGTTTTGTTTTTTGTTTTGTATTTTTGGAGGGGGGGGGGGTGACAATTGGTTGAGCTACGTGTTTTCTTTATTTAACTTTGATGATTCAGATGTGGCTTGTCTCATAAAATTATCATCTTAATTTTAGTCTGTCTGTTCGTGTAGTTATCTTAAACTGGCATGTGTAACATAATATAATTCATTTAAATTGCATATTTTTGCGAGTTCTGCATGCCTGATCCAGTACCCCGACATGGTGGCTTTACAATTTGTTTGGTTATTTATTTCTAACATCGGGAATCATCATACATCTTATTGATTTAAACAAGATCTAATACAATATATAAAAAATATTTATGTTATTTTAAATTCCTTTTATATCCTTCCTTTAGTACTTTTTTTTTATAAGTAAACAAGAATGGTAGTAAAACTAGATGAAACACAAAAATTTCACAAAATCATTTTGAAATTCTAAAAATCATTTAGACAAAAATTTAGACTGCGTTTTTAAACTAACGTAAACCTTTAAAAAAGTAAGAAAACTTCAAAGTAAAGTTATATTCGTATAATTAGTGAATGCATCATGAAATAGAAGAAAAGTCTGAACACAAATATAAACATATGACAGTTAAGTGGAAGCAATATTTCCAGTCGTGGGCTGACAGTGTGTATTATATCAAATGAACACGCCTGCTTTTTGTCCCTCTACCTTCTTTCCCCACGAAACTTTATAGCTGTTTTGCGCTCATATGTTTTTTATGACTATTTTAGATGATTTTTAACTATACAATAACTTGGAAATCAGATACCGGAAAAACAGCCTTTTACCTGCTATATTGGCAAATATAACCACTGTTCATCTGTTTTAATCATAAAAGGATTTGCTGTGCTACAACAACTGCAGGAAAACAAACATTGAAAAGAATGTGGTGACTGAGAACATTTTCCATGAAATTCATAATAAAATCACTAAACCATTTATAATTTTTTTTTTCACTTTCAGAAATTTAATCATAAATAGATGTTTTACTACGTAATTTGCGGTAAAAGGGCGTAGAAGGCAATTAAATTAAAGAAGCCTGTCTTTATCTATCTCATTATTTTTTCTTACTTCCTTCATAAAACAAACAAATAAAAAAAACTCGCTTCACAACCTAGTTTTGTTTATCATGAGTAATAAAATGATATTTTAGAGCTTAGTTATTATCTCCGACGTTATAAATATATGTTTTTCATATTTAAAAAAATATTTATTTTCATTGCCAAAAATCACAAAATAAATACTGTAGTCTAAATATGAATGTATAATAAATTTTTACGCGCATTGTGTTATATGTAATTTTATAACTTGTAAGTCTTGTAATGTATTTGGCTCTGGTATCTAGATAGACTGATATATCCCGTCACTACTTTCTAACAATCCCCTTGTAGCAACTTCACTGCATATAGAAGAGTGCATATTATCATTTAATATTTTACGTTTCTGATATTAGTCCATATACGGTGTGTCCATAATTAAATGACCCTACTTTAAAGTTGTCTACAGACAAAACTATTGTTCATAAAGTTGCGAAATTTTGTGAAAGACACAATAAAGGGATCGGAATTTGTTTAAGCTAAAAAAAATTGTAAATAAAAGTAATTCAAAATTTTGCCACCAGAGGGCGTTTTTTAATAAATTACACATTTAGCATTACGATAGTTTAAAAATTTTTATTTATTAACTTAACCTTACTCTAAAGACAGCTTTTCACGACATTTTCCTAGCTTTTCTCTGAACATACTGCGGTCAACTGTGGAACATGCTATCTTACGATTCCAGATGGAGTCTGAAAATGATGAAAGTCATGCAGAACATGTTTGGTTATAACAAAATTTGTTAAACTATCGTAAATGTATTCTTAATGTGTAATTCGTTAAAAAATGGCCACCAATTTTTTTTTCGCTCACACATATTCCCATACTTTTACTATGTCCTCCAAAAAATTTCACAACATTCTGAACAACAGTTTCGTCTGTAAACAACTTTAAAATACGGTGGATTAATTATGAACACCCTGTAAATAAAATTTCTAAACTATCTTAATGCTAAATATGTAATTTATTAAAAATCGCCCTCTGGTGGCGAAATTTTAAACTATTTTTATTTATATATTTTTTAGCTTAAACAAATTCCCATCCCTTTATTATGTATTTTACAAAATTTCACAACTTTGTGAACAATAGTTTTGTCTGTAGACAACTTTAAAGTAGGTTTGTTTAATTATAGACACCCGGTATATTGGAATCTATCAAGATATCGCATTGAAATAGGCTAATTTAATTCGTTTAAATTTTCTATCTCTTTCCATATACAGAGCTGCCACGTTTTACACTTTTTTCTTACCATTATTTTTTTGTCAAAGAAGTTTTGTCTTATTTAATCATCGAAAACAGAGAATTAAATAAGGCAAATTTTTCTGATTAAAACTAGTGGTAGGAAAAAAGCGTAAAAGTTGGCAGCTATGCATATATCAATAACATTTTATTGTTTGTTACGACGCTTATTGAGCATGTTTGAGAAAATTAATTTTATTATGATTATTAGAATAGAAATGTGTTTTATTACAATATTTTGATATTTCTTTCAAGTGAAACCTTGTTATTAATAATTTAGATAGTTCTGATAAAATATCTTTCAAAACATCTTTAACTTTTATTTGTGCCCCAACGTTTCAGAATTTCGTTCTGTTGAGCTTTGCTGTAGTTTTATTTTCTTGTTTAAATTTTCAGCCTCTTTTTATACAGTAATTTATTTTATCGTCATTTATAGATTTTAATAATATTATAAATTATAATTTGAAAATTTACCTAACGTTGAATAATTTTAAAAAATAAAATAGGGGAGGTGGGGGATGAATGGGACACTTTCACAAAAATATTTTTTTATTTAAGTTACTATCAATATTATATATCACATTTCATACATTAGGTATTTGCCAACATATATGAACAATATTTATTCTAGATTATGATTTATTCATAAAAATATTATGAAATCAAAAAAACGTTCCTCCCTGTCCCAATCATCCCCACAGCAGGGATGAATGGGACACTAATATGGATGGATGGGACACAAAGATTTTCCTCCCCGTATTCAATTTTACCAAATTAAAATTTATAATTATAACCTTATATGAAAATTATATTTGTAATACATGATTTTACAGCACGAATCGATATATATTTTTTTTTCAATAACTTCTTTTATTGCAGTTTTAACTTTTAATGCGGACTTCGGCTATCAACCTGTTCTTTTTTTCCACTTATGAGGCATTTTAGATTTGAAATGAAAGTGAAAAATGTCTTTTAAATATAGCATAGCTAATAATTTTCAATCATAACTTATTAATTAATATTAATTAAACGTATCGTAGAAACATGCAGAACGGAAATTATTGTGTCGATCGGAAAGTCATGTCGTGTTGGGAAAATCAATTCGTACCGGAAAACTCTGCCCGATAATTATTAGACATTAGATATCGGAATCAATGTCTAATACTTATATGATTGAATTTTTCGGTACGAATTGATTTTCCCAACACGACCCGACTTTCCGATTGACCCAATATATTAGGGGTGGGGATTTATTTGTGCAACATTTCAAAATTCAATATAATTTCCCCCATTTGATCAATACAAATATACTATTTTTATCAATTTTATCTATTTTGATTAAGTTTTAGTACCAATTTTTTGATAATCCATTAATAATTATTACAATACAATAAGTAACACTCAGAAATTTTAAACAATAACAACTCATATAATACTATTTAATACTATTAATTGACGTAAATTATTGATTTATCATCCTATATAATACTATTTAATTAATAAATAAAATTTTCAACATCTCTAGGGAGGAGTGAGAATGTCCCATTCATCCCCATTTGAAATGTCCCAATCATCCCCACGATGCATAATATCCCTTCTCAGCCATTTTACCTCAAAAATTATTTTGTCACAATGGTTACTATTCATTCATTTTAATTATTGATATTGAACCTTAAAATAAATAACTACAACATAGCTTAATTTTTTATATTGTATAAGATATTTCACATGTTCAAATGTAAAAAAAAACTTACTTTTAAGCAGAGATTTCAGAGAATGCAACTTTGAAGGAAAATGAAAACGGCAATGTGGTCCTACTTTTAGTTCTGAAGCACACTGTGGTAGAGGTATATGGGGTTAGGAAGCAATTTAAAATAAATGTTTATTGCCTGAAATATTGAGAATGTCCCATCCATCCCTTGTCCCATACATCCCCTAGCTCCCCTACACTTTTAATAGCCTTTATTTGTGATGTGTTGTAATTTTTTCCCCGCTTTAAAATAAATTAATTAAAACAGATAAATTTTCAACCTTTTCCATTCATCAGAAATTTGTTTTACAGTTATTTATTGTTTTTAAAACTTGTTAATTATTTTTAAAAGTTTATATGAATTTTCAGAGCTACTAAAATCTGTTAATTCAATTTTCTTCATTAATGATACTTTAAAAGTAAGACATTGATTTATCTATAATTAATATTGCGGTATTAGAAGACGGTTTATCTATTTCAGCAATTTCATTTTAAAGAGAAAATTAAAGCGTCTTTGTAAGTGAAAATATATATTAAATGTTGGATCATTTCTTGCAACATTTTTACAGGGTTCGTACGGGTACCGTTATTTTCAAGGCAAAATATCAGTATTTTCCTTTTAAAAAATTAATCAGGTTCTAAAGCGCGAATTTCACCTTATTTCAGGAGGGATTATCTATAACAAAATACTGGTATCGACGAATTTTCTGGTTTGGAAATTCCAGGACACGCACGAACCCTGTTTTAGGGAAAAAAGAAAAGCATTCTATAAGTGATACAATAAATGCATACAGATTGAGAACACTGATTCATATCTTTTACGTTTATTTGTGCTTAAATCGTTGATTCTATTAAAAAAAAAAAAAAAAAAAAAAAAAACAAGAATATTTCTAATCGTCCCATTTTAAGTTATTATTCTGATATCTATCAGCAATATCAATATTTAAGGAGGGATATATCGGAATATTAAAACTTTTACACGGTCCAGCTCTACTGAAAATACTTCATTTGTGAAAAAATTTTGTTTTCGTATCCTATTGGTGTTTTGTGACTTATATTCAGGAAATTATGTATCAATGTTACAGTTCTTGTAAATTGACCCGAAATACTTGAAAGAAAAAAATAAGTTTAAAATCTCATCTTTCGTACATACATATATATTAGGGTGGAGCGAAAAAAATTATTTTTTAAAAATCAAAAACGGGTAGGTGCCAAAAGTTGCCTTTATACTAGTACATCAAGTGCGTGAAATTTTACCGCTGAAAAAAAATAGCTTGAGTCTGCGCTTTTAGTCCAAATGTCGAAATTTTGGGTAAAATTTGACATTTTTTCAAAAAAATTAAAAAATTCCTATAGAGATGGTTATTATTTAAAAGTGTTATTTAAATCTTTGTTATGAAAGACTTAACATATTTAAACGATAAAACGATATCTTTATTCTGTATAACTGGAGCAAAATTGACAACTTTCGGTAAAAAGGGACGTTGAAACTTTGCTGTGTCACTCAACGAATTGTTGTTTAGAATACAGTTCTTACCTAGTTGCTTTCAAAACTTCCCAAGTCATGTATCTCGACCACGCTACCATCACAATAACACATAACACAATGTTTTATTTATACTTTGAATTGTGACTTTTTATCAAATAATGGCATAAGTTTTAAATGTATCAACCTAGTCCATCTCTTTTTTGTATCCACAGACTTTGGATGCTGCTGCTGTGATCTACTTCGTGTATTTTTCTACTGCTTGCGTAAGAGAAGGCAAAAAATGTAATGCAGTGGGGATGATATTTATGTAATTTATTCAGCCGTCTATTATCTTTACCAAAATTTCACCCGATAAATGCATATTGATTAGGGGTTCTGTTACCACAACAATTTTTCAATCAATTTGATTTATATAATTATTCGCTTAAATGCTGATTGTCGATATTTCAGATTTGCGTTCGCCATCATTTACTCTCATATTTCAACTATTATGTGCTGAGCAGCTAGCTGTTTAATATGTGATGGCGATCGTCAGAAAGCATTGAAATTAGAATTTCCTCTGCGTATGCAAAGCAACGATTGTTCTAAATAACTTTTTTTAGTATTTGTTTTATTCCGTTTTCTGTGTAGTTTAGAAGCCGAATAATTTACCATGAGTTTTTAGATTCCTTCTTTTGAAGTCGATTACATTTGATGGTAAACCATCTTGGGGCAAAACTTGGATTGCATAGTACTTTTTGAGTGAACATAGGGACTCTGATGGGAAGTGAGTGCTCATTTAAAGGCGGAGAATTCTGTTCATAGTTGCCATCCATTCTGCGTGGGACATGTTTAGAATGAACCATGACAATGGATCACATGCCACCTCAGAGTCCAGTGAATTTCCTCTGCATCATTTATTAGACAAGATCATTGGCAAAAATTAGATTCTAACCCACAGGGATTCACCGGACCAATAGGAAAATCTTTGTCCACCTGCCATTCCCTTCTTATTTCAATTTTTGAAGTCATAGAGAGAAATTTTGAAACATTATTTCCTGAAATCGAGAAAAGTGTATACAGCACAGACCAGAAATATCTGCTAGACATTTGCAAAGTTATTTCATCAATATATTGCTCAGAAGAACTAGCGAATAGGAACCCAAGAAAAATATCCTACTCAATATGGCTCACATAGGCGAATAAAATTTTTCGCCTTTATATAAGCACTGTTTAACAATCAGATTCTGTAGTTTCATTCTAAAAGTATGTAATCCAAGCTTATGCCGCAGGATGGTTTACACCAAATGTAATCCACATCTAAAAAATGGATCTAAAAACTTATGGGAAATTACTTGGCTACTAAACATCACAGAAAACGGCATAAAACAAATGCTAAAAAAAATTATTTAGGACAATGGTTGCTTTGCCCATCGAGAGCAAATTCTTATTGCAATGCTCTCTGACGATCGCCATCACATTAAACAGCAAGCTTCTCAGCATATAAAAAATGCAAGGGTAGAGTAAATGATAGCATACCCAAAGATGAAATATCTAAATATCGTAGTTACAGAACTCCCAATCACTATACATTAACTGGACGCAATTTTGGTGAAGATAATAGAGGGCTGAATAGATTTCATTAATTCCACTGCATTACTCTGCTTGCCTTATCATATACAAGCAGTATAAATATACGTGAAGGAGTGTTACAGCAGCATCATCCAACGTCAGTGGACACAAAGATAGATGGACTAGGTTGATAATTAGAAAACTTATGCCAGTCTTTGATAAAAAAATCACAATTCAATGTATAAATAAAACATTGTGCTCAGATGGTAGAGTGGTCGATTTATGCACTGCTGTGACATGAAATGCAGCCACTTCCACGTGATAGCTCCTGGGTAGTTTTGAAAGCAACACTAGGTAATAGCTGTATTCTAAAGAACAATTAGTTGTATGACACAACAGAGTGGCAATGCCTCTTTTTTTACCAAAAGTTGTCAGTTTTGCTCCAGTTATACAGAATAAAGATACCGTTTTATCGTTTAAATATGTTAAGTCATTAATAATAAAGGTTTAAATAACACATTTAAATAATAGCCTTTTCTATAGGAATTTTTTTATTTTTTTGAAAAAATGTCAAATTTTACCCAAAATTTCGATTTTTGGACCAAAAGCGCAGACTCAAGGCATTTTTTTTCAGCGGTAAAATTTCACGCAGTTGATGTACTAATATAAAGGCAACTTTTGGCACCTACCCGTTTTTGATTTTTAAAAAATAATTTTTTTCGCTCCACCCTAATATATATTGTTTATTTTTTCATTTACTTAATAACTTTTCAGATTTTTTGCTTATATAAACAGAGAAATCCCGTATATTATCAAAATGAATAACCAAATAAATAAAATAATAAGTATTTAAAGTTTTCTCTAATTATGAGAGTCATTGTCTTTTGACACAATAACCAGCTTCGTCATCGAAGAATCATCGGCATGGTTTAGAATCAGGTCATTAAATAAAAGCTCCACTGATTTTAAATACAAATTTAGCTAAAAAAAAAAAAAAAGCGTATTTAACTATTGTCAAAAAGAACTTTAAGTAGGACATTTATGAAATAACTTAGTTCTTTTATATTCAATGAGCTGTCTAACGAAATCGTTATATTGCATTTGAATATGTTTTAAAATTTATACAGATTTACACATGTACACTGTAAAAAATCGGACTAAAAAACGGAAATACTACTGGCAATCTAGACGCCAGTACTATTTCCGTTTTTTACGGGAATTTTTACCCATAAATTACAGAAGTTTTTCCGTTTTTAATCAGAAAAACGGAAAAACTTCTGTAATTTATGGGTAAAAATTCCCGTAAAAAACGGAAATAGTACTGGCGTCTAGATTGCCAGTAGTATTTCCGTTTTTTAGTCCGTTTTTTTTTTTTACAGTGTATGAAATAAACACAGTGCTATCTCGGTTAACGAATATTTCTAATAACGAATGCTTGCTAATGAAGATTTGTTTAAGGCTGTTCTCAAATCCAAAAGGGCAACTTTATGACATAAGTTTTAATTTATTTTTGTTCGGAAATTCATGAAACTAGCAGGTGTTGTTGTTCAGAAACTATGTAATCGAACTGTTTTTTCCGTTTTTTTGCAAACGCAATAGATCTTTCAGAAAAATTGTCAAAGCGGGCGTTTTGAACCGAATTTCCGCGAGAAAGAAGAATAACCACTAAAAGAAGCGTGAAAAGAGTCTTTGCCACGTGATCAAAATCGCTTATAATTCAATAGGTAATTTATTTTTCCAAAAAGGGAAAACACAGTTTAATTCCAAATCACTTTCATAGTCGGGCCTTCCAATTTTATATCTTTTCGTTAAAAAATGAATTTGTAAATGCGTCAAAACCTTTTGCGCTTATTGAGCAGAGCAGTTGAGAACAGCCTTAATTGTTTTTCTGATTCGGATGATGAATATGGATTCATCTGATGAACGTTTTATGGGATGCTAGCGCTAGCATTACGCTGCTTAGCCTTGTATTTTGTTTGGACGACAAATCACGTTTCATTTAACGAAAATGATTATAGAATGAAATATCTTTGTTAGCCGAGGTATAACTGCATAGGGTTAGATATTTTCAAAAAAAATTTTTTTTTACCATCATTTCGATCTGTTTTCACCAGATGACCTAATATCAGTTTCATTACCTGTTACTGCTTTGTAATTGACAAAGAACTCTGTGAATTCCTTCAAATATTTCAGGAAATGGAACTTATATGAAGTATTACAATAATATCATACATAGTTAAGTATCGATTACTAAATCATAGGTGTCAAGCACCCACTAATCTTCTGTAATATGTGGGTTAATTTGACCCAGGTTTAAAATGTTTCATATCATCAGAATTTTTTTTTTTCTTTTCAAATGAAATTATGTAAATTCCACGTAGAACACACGAAGTAAATAAATAAAGATTCGTAAAATAAATTTTCTGGTTTGAAACATGGTTAAGTCTGGGTCAACTTAATCCATATATTACGGAAGATTAGAGGTAGGTTGGCAGATATGCTATATCTTGCTCCCTTGCACAATTTCCATGTATTTGCCATTATGTAATATTAATATATAAATTATAAATTTATCATGAAAATAGATGAGGGAAAGGTTTTCCTAAAATTTAGGATCTGTGTGATTTACGCGCATCAAAAATGTAGTTCGTATGAAAAAAAAATCTAGCCGATACTTTCTTACAAGGAAGTGGAATTTTTAGATCTTATGACCGACTAATATACCTTACGAGTTTAAGAACAGAAAGTGCTTAACAGTTTTTGACTTTTAAGTAAAATTTATGAGGTTCGTGTTGTTCTACTCAAACAGAAGTTTATTATTATTGGTGTGTTCGAACTCACAAACCCCTGCAAAGACACGTTCCACTTCTCACAGTAAAATCGCAACAACAATTCATTTGTTGTTCCATTATCCACAGGTTGTAGTGTTACACCTATTTAATAAAGGTCACAGCTTCTGTTATGACAAATGAAAAGTGTCAAGTCTGGTTACAGAGGTGGTTCCAAAGTGATTCTAATTTCCACAAACTTTGTTTAAATCATGTAACAAACTCGTAAGATTTATATAACCCAGAAAAAGTTGGGATCAGTTTAGTTTAATTTTTTTCGCTATCTTTCGTGTTTTAACAAATGGGCTTGGAGGGGAAATTTTTCTTTTTTTAGAGCTAACTTTTTTTTCATGAGCTATGAGATAAAGGTCGAAATAGAGCTGTTATAATTAGAAATAATTTGATAAATGAGTGTGTAGGCTATTTTTTTTTACTCCTCTTCCTCCCATTATTCTCTTTCCGTATACACTTTTTTATTGGAAGATATTTTACCCAGTATGATTCGCAATCTGAATAAAGTGTTTGATTAAGGCATTTATTATGCCTCGAGTTCTAAAATCCAGTTTGTTCATTTTTTTAGATTTTTTTAAGCGAAAATTTGCTATATGATGGTAACGAACCAGAAACATTATTCGCAGAAATTAAAAAAGATAAATTGGTGAAACAGTAAGCAGAGAAGTAAAGTTAGATTCAAGAAAAAAAAAAGATAATCGTTGTTCCGTTACACAGGCATATACTGTTACGACTTTCCGAGTCAAAGTTCATAGCTATAGTACAGCTTCATAGTATAGCTGAATGCTAATAGCTGCATTAAACGAAATTTTTATTTACTAAAGATATTTATAACCCATAATGTTTCTTTTGGGAGTGCAACAACTTTTGATTCGCCAGCATTGATTTCATATAAGTCACACTCTAAATTGAAATGTCTGAAATTCAGACACTTAAGTGTCTGAAACGGTGTGTTCAATTTTCAGACATTTTAAAATGTCTTAATTTTTTCAGACACTTTTTGCGTCTGAATTTCAGACACTTCAAACGTCTTAATCGCAACCAATTTTTGTCAGCATTATACGTAGCCATATTTGACCACGGTGAATCCTAGAAAAATATTTAGCTGTGGTCTTGTCCCCCCCCCCCCACCCCCACCCCACACAGCCTGATTTTGGGGCTTCCAAATTTGGTATGCAATTTTTGTAAAGCTCATAATTTAAATCTTTTACGACATTGTACTGATTATATTAAAAATTTTGAATTTCAGGAGTAGAACAAGATTAAAAACAAAAAGATATTCATCTAAATATTAGATTTCTTTTATTTGTTTAGTTTTTAATGTTATTTTACTTTAAAAATTCAAAATATTGATTATAATCAGTACAATTTCGAAATGGATTTAAAATATAAGCTTTACAAAAATTGCACATCAAATTTTTGAGTCCTAAAATCGTAGGGGGACGGGACACTGTCCAGCATGCCCATGTTTTAATAAGGTCCTTTTGCAAAAAAATGCAACTCTGCATTATCTTTTACTAAATAGGGGTGTCCGGTATTTGGAAGTGTCCGTTGTGAAGGTTAATGAACATTTCCGAAAAGTGGACGTCTAATACCTTTTTTAATACACAATGTATGCATATTTGTATATTTTTACCTCACAAAAGGAAACATCTCCGATTATCTGACAAATTCCCCAGCCCCAAAGTGTTCCCTATTGACGGTTTTTACGGTACATGGATAAATATATATAAATATTTGTAATCTTGTCTTACTCTAAAAGTTCAAATATTCATTATACTCAGTGGATAAAAATAAAGATATTTATAATATCAGATGTTCGAAAATTGCAAAGAAAATCCCCCCCCCCTCAAAAAAAAAATCATGCAATTTAAAAACTAGATCTTTTAAAAATTTATATTGGCAAATACATTGTTTTACACAGATCAGATAATCACAAGATCTATTTAACTATAAATACAAAATAATAAATAAGTACTCTAATTTAATAACATTCAGAAAATAATTACTGCTAGTTTCAAAACTTGCCTCAAATATGCATTTCAAGTAGTACATATAAATAAACAAGTTTAGTCACTGTAAGTAGTGAACATGTGTAATATATATATTTTGCATTTGCGGTGCTTTGTCAGTTTAATTAAAAATTAACTTTGGTGTCTAATTTTACACATTCTGTGGAATATGTAAAAGTTTTCCTTTTAAACATATTCCTTAGCTGTTATGGAACAACAGGATATAAGTCATATTTATTTTTTTATTCCTGTAAACTTTGTATCTTATGAATATGAGTTACATAAATTTTACAGATTTGATAAGAAAAAATTAACCTAGAAAACAGAAGAAAAGGAAAAGAAATGACAGAATATGTACTGTTTTTTAGTTGCTTGAAAATACTTTGAATATAAAAAAAGTAGTTATTAATCGCTTAAAAACATATAATATATAAGTAAATATGAACTTTTAAAAATATATACTATTTCAGTTTTATCTATAAACTTTATATCAAGCATAAACAACTTTTTATTTATGCCTAAATTACCATGTTTAATTTTTTTCGTACTAATAATTGTTTGTATCAGAAACGTTGCATATGCGATTGCAATAAAGGGAAATTTCATAATTGTTTCTGAAATTTCTCAGGTTTGAAAATTTAAAATCATGAACAAAACATAGCAGAAAAAGGCTTACATATAAATAAAAAAATAATATAGGTACCAATTTAAAAAAACTCAAAAAATATTAATGAATACTTTATAAATGTACCGTTAAACAAGAACAGAAATTGCAGTTAATGAATAAAATGTTTCTGCATTTGTTCTATGTTTAAAAAATCATACAGAATGATAGTATAAGAAATACCTATTATGTTTTTAGAAATTTGGTAAATGTTAAATATGAAACTTTGACTATCAAAATTTCCGATTTTCAATAATAAATTAAAGCATCAATCATAAGAATAAATCTTTAAAAAGTTTCAGTACTATGATTAAAAACGGTGATATGTAAAGAAAATTTTCACAGTATTAATGCTTTTTTTCAATCTGAAAACTTTTCCGAATATCATAATCATAAATGAATATCATATTTAGCTCCAAAATAATAATCACAAAAAAATACAATAAGTGCTGATACATAAACTGCAAGAGTTTATAATCAATAAACAGTAAAAATCAGAAGAAACAGAACATAGAATAAATACAGTTTCAAACGGCTTCCATTTAATGTTTTTATCTCCCTTTATTGGAACTATGAATCATTCAGCTTTTCAAATCTGTTTATGTTGCACGTTTTGCTTTTGGGGAACGACAAATTAGGATATTTCCGATCACAGGAACGAAAAGGAAGATTAAACAAGTTATCACTCATTCGTTTATTCACAGGAGACAAGCGCGCTGAATTAAAGCATTGCAATTTAATTATCAAAACAATTATATTCGACACCGTTACATTAAGAAGGTATAACAGACGACAACTTGTGAAATCAAAAAACTAACATTAAACTACAAAAAAAGAGATCAATCTTTAAAAACTATTTAATTTATATTCATAAGATACAAACCTACTGGTATAAAAATTTAAAATTAAATATGACTTACGCTTTCATTCGATAAATACTCCATAATTACGCATTTCTTTTAATCCAAGCAATGGCGACGCTTAAAATGTGATTCTTTCTATATCATGAAGGAGCCATAGATGACATGCGCGGAAATCAATGCTCTGATTGGCTGTTCAGAAAAGTACAAAAAAGAAATGTTCAACTACTGTTTTAAATAAGACACTTCGTAGATAATTCCAACATATTTCTCGGTTCGTATATACCATGATCATACTAAGACACTTATGTATCTTAAATTAAGACATCTATTGTGTCTGAATTTTCAGATTAAGACGCTTAAGTGACTGAAATTCTTTTTCAGTCACTTATGTGTCTAAATTTAAGACGCCTATATTTGCAGTGCAACTGCATCTTAAAGCACTGAAACTCAACTCATAATCATTATAATGTATTAATCAAAAATGTTAATAATTCAGAACCACATGATCGCACGCAAAATTACAAAAACACACTCGTCCACTAGAATATCTCAAAAAAGGTAGCTATAGGTGCTCTGCTAAAAACTTTCCCATAGAATTAAATATCTTTGTTAAACTTTAAATAAAGATAAAAATTTTAAATTTTTCTACAAAACCTATAAATTATGGGTACCCTACACATATTATTAACTCAATATTACACATATAGTTTTATTTAAAAAAAATAGAGTTGGTATTGCCGGTAGATGGCAGATTAAAGAATTGCGCGGTGGTGTTCGGCCAAATAAAATGGTCGGTGGGGTGGGTAGATCCTAGATTAAGGGGATTTTTCACTCACTTGAAAACATCCGCTCTGTAATGTTAAACCAATGGGGAGGTTGTTTTCAAATTTCTCGTTTAAATTTAAATATTTTTAAACGATTTTTTTTTCATAGGATAGCTGAACTCAATATTTAATATGATTCTCTTTTACCCGATCGCCAAGAAGGGTTATGTGTTTCACGCGTATCTGGGTATGTGGATTTCTTTATACCCTCGCGACTTCCCAACGGCTGGATGGATTTTAACGAATGAGGTCTCTATGGATTCGTCTTAACCGTCCTATAGTTATAGGCTAGATTTTAATTTTATAAGTTCAAAATGGCGGCCGTAAAATACAAAATGGCGGTAGAGACGAAAAAAAATTATGCACCCTGTTGAGTGGCATATCATTGGATAGGTCTTTCAAAATGAAGACGATGTTTCATTGACTATTTTACAGTCAGAAGCTCCGTTTAAATATTACACAACCTGGAAGTTGTGTAGGCAGGATTTCTAGCTTTACTGCAACTCTAACCTTCATATATATAGGCCTCATCAAAACAGTGTTTATAGATAGGAACTAACAATTAAACACAACTTAAAAGTCATCAATACAAGTAAATAAAAAAATAGGTAAGTAATATAAAAAGTAATTTCACATTGATGAGAAATAATTAATTAGTTCCAGTCGGGTTTTTTGATTTTTTAAATTTAAATTTTACTTGTTACTTTTTCGATTTTGGTTGTAGATTTTTTTTAAAGGTACTTTCAGTTTCGAAACCGGTTCCGAAGACCTCAAACGTTCTCCATGGGATTTAGGCCCAAACCGTTGTCCGGCGAATCATTTGTGGAAATCTTATTAGCTTCAAACCACTTGTTTGTATATTTCATAGATTAAAATACAAGATGGGACATTTGCGGCAAAGTCTGTAATGGCAACAGTACTGCGTCGCTATCGACAATGGGGAAGAATTAACAAGTCTCCGAAATTTACCTATGTTGATGAAATATGTTTACTCTCTATGTTTTGAATATTTCTTCTTTCCTTTAAACGAACCAGAGGCAGACGATATTTTATTTATGTTTGATTTTTGTAGCTGGGTCTCTGTTTTTTTTGTTTTTTGTTTTTAACCATTTGGAAAAATGATTATTGTCCTCGTCAGGGTAGGAAATCAAAAGCATATCTGAAGCTTTTTATTGGTTCGATCCGCATTTTATTCGTTTTCTGATTGGTCTATACAGTAATCTGTATTTCCCTTTACTTTCTACAGAGATGGATACTTCTGTTGCTACTATGACAAAAAAGTAATAAAAACTACAGAAAAAATTAATAACTCAGAAACAAATTGAGATACAGCTTTCAAACAAATTGCATTTAAAAGTACATTTTTTTTCTCTCTACGACGGTGTAAAAAGTAATATTGTGGGGGATGTTTAGAAGTTTAAGATGAAATTTCATTTTAAATTGGTAGATGGAAAAGCATTTTCCCGAACAGCCGATGAAATGCTTGGATAATACGTAAGTTTCAGGTGGATAATGCGTAAGTTTCAGGAAATCCGACGAGTCGCGAGCGATTTTTGTCGCTTGCAATTTTTACGTGTAATAACACTATTAATGTTTAATTCATGGCGTACGTAATGTATGATCAACTCCGTGCGATTTTTTATGTCTTAAATTTTAGTCTTTGAAAAAATCATTTTCCAAATGGTCGTTGTAATTTTTTAAATTGCTTTTTTTTTTGGTACTTGGTTTGTTGAGCTTTAACTTGCAAAATGATAATTATAATAATAATATAAAAGAAAACCCCCAGGAAATACTGTTGAAAAGGTAAATATGTAAGTTAATCAGTTAAAATTGTAAGAAATTAAATTCGGGTATTGTGTGAATTTGTTCACATCGAATGCAATTTTATCAGTATCTCTATGTTTTGCTTTATTTTAACGGTTAAATTTATATAATTCTAAAAATGTGTAAAAAGGAAATTTTTGCTAATTTTAATTTTATTATGATTTCCTATATGTTAATATCATAAATATTATTGAACTGATTGTATGTTATTTAAATTAAAAACAATCATTTTATTTTATCTGTGAAAAAGTGAAAATGCGTAAATTAAAAAAAAAAAATTGTAATGATTGTTTAATACATTAAACTTCATAAATGAATAAAACAAGGTCTGTAAAACTTTTTCTACCATATGGGAATATTTATGAAAATTTCTGGGACTTGTAGAGTGCAATATTTCGTATATTTTTACATTACACCATCGCTTTATGTAGCTTTAAATCCAATTATATCACATTTACTTGACGTATAATATTCAAGAAAAATTTTTTAGCTTGTTTTTAGTTGCATTTAAATCATTCACCCATCATGTGTGAAATATATATATATATATATATATAAGTGCATGAACATAGAATAGATATCAGATATATAGAATAGAATATCTATTCTATGTTCATGTATCGGTGTAACATTCTGTTGAAAACGTAAACATGCAACATTAAAAAAAGAAAGATAACAATAAGGTAGACGCTCATTAACAAAAATATTACAAGGATGGTAAGTTTCTTCCCCATTGTCACTAAAGGCGCTGCGAGCGCAATCGCATTACCATTACGCTCTATGGAAATGTCCTATCTTGTACGTTAATCTATGGTATCTTTCGCATAGTGAATGGAGGCGTTGTCTTTTTGAAAAATATAGTTAAAGCCTGTAATTTTTTTTTCCCTGATTCAACAAATGGCGTCCTAATATGTGAATATAAGTTTTTCTACTTTCTTGTCCTTCTGGAAATGCAATTATAAGTTTACCCCCTGGGGAAAAAGCATATCAAGCCATTGGGGCGCCTCCACCTACTTCTCGCGTAGAAAATACGTCCTTTTCCTTTGGAAGGTCATGCTAATATGAATGAATACCATCCGGACCAACGAAATTAAACTTCTTTTTATCACTGAAAATAATTTTAGACCATGCATTTGTTGCTTCAGATGTTTCTCTCAAAACTGAATGCGCGTTTTTTATGGCCAGCTGTTAATCGCGGTCACCGACATGGTTTTACAAATTCAAAGATTTCCGAACTTTTTAATGCTCTTCTTGTACTCGATTTTGATAATGGCGTGTTTATCTTGCTTCCAGTTTCCTTTACTGTCATTCTTTTGTTTTCGACAATGCGAAGAATCAAACTTTCGGATCGTTTCAAAATAATTCTGGCCTTCCTGTATATTTTGCAGCATCGTATGTAGTTCAATTCTGTAAGAAATTCCAGTGACAGTCTTTGAATATTTAATTTGATCAGCAATTCTTTGAAGTGACATTCCCATTTTGTTATAAGCTAGAATTTGGCTTATAATCTAGATTATAAGCTAGAATTTGTTTTTGAGCCGTTCCTATGATTTTGCATCCAGCTGTATATGTATGTATTCTTCATCACCTATATCCTTGTAAGTATAACTTACTTGGTATCTTATATTTTAAAAAATACTTCGGATTTTGTAAAGCTACAGGACACCGATATTATGAGGACTTTCTTTTAGTGTATTATCTTCCATATTATTGGAATTATATATTTGTTAATTGCCATTGCCACACATGGTACGTACGGGTACACGAGTGCTATAAACATGTTGCTTTTAAGTTTTTTCTTTTCAATTTCTCTCTATTTTATCTATTAATAATGTCTAATTTTTAAGTTTAATAATTTAACTTTTCTTTTACATGAACTATTTGTACTCTAATTTCATTATTTTACTACAATATCTTTTATTAATTTGAATTTAGTTTAATTTTAATATATTATTTTAATTTTAATACTTGTCTTTTCTTTATTTTGCATTGTCACAAATTATTAATTATTAGTGTTAAAACATCTTTCATCGTTTTATTATTTTTTTTTCAACATAATCATAATCAATTTTATTTTATTTTATTTTAAATGTTATTTAATGTTAATTAAGTTTAATTTTTCTGTGAACAGTTGTGTTTGGCAAAAATTTTACTAATTTTATAATTACTTAATTCAATAATAATTATTATTTTTATCTTACTCATTACAAATTTCTTCTTATTTTATCTCAAAACAATTTCTTTATTTTTACGGTTATTTAGAGGTTCAGGTATATTAACTGTAACCTATTAACTGTTAACCAGAATTTTTTTCGTTTGTTTCCAATACTCTGTATTCCACTTCGATTTCAGAATAAGTGTTGAGAGACTTTCTTATATTGTAGAATGTTGCCTTTGATAACGTGTTTCATAATATACGATTCTCTTTTTCTATTCGCATTGTTCTTTCGTTTGTATCAGGATTTTTATCCATAGAGTGCTTCTAGCACTATCGGGTTAAAGTTATTTCTAACATAATTTAATTCCTCCCGTAAGGCATGGAGACGTCACGGCGACGTCGTTGTGAAGTCACACTGTGATATTGTGACCGTCGATGTGACGTCATAGTGACTAGAATGCGAAGTCGTTATGGCCGTTTTAGAGGTCGTTTGTGACGTCACATTGTGACCACTCTGTGAAGTCACAGTGTGAAAAATTTGTGAAAAGTGTGTCATTTGTGACTATTTTGGCATTTACTTTGTGACGAACCTGTGACAAAAGCGAGAATGCTTTTAAGTCACATTGTGACCAATTTGTGAAATATGTGTCATTTGTGACGAACTTGTAAAAACACTGTGATGATTTCAAATGAAAATCAAATTTATTGCTTAAAAGGCACAAAGGCCAACATAGTGAAAAATTCCATGGTGGGACTCGAACCCTGGCCATCAGTTGAGCTCACTGACATTCTACCGACTGAACCCCATGGAACGATACCCAGCATGGAAAATTTCACACTATTACATGTTTGCAAGGCTACAAATGCAGCACAAGATGGAATATTTATCATGAGCCACCGACATGGGGCAAACACGAAACTTAATTAAATCCAGCATCGATTGAAACTATATTAATATTTGGAATTTTTTCCAGAGAGAACCATTCGCCTTGCATACAATATTTCAAATGAAAATCAAATTTCAAATTAAGGCAATTTTAATTTGGCATTTGATTTTCATTTGAAATATTGTATGGAAGGCGAATGTTTCTCCCTGGAAAAATCTCAAAGTATTACTATAATAGTTTCAATCGATGCTGGATTTAATTAAGTTTCGTGTTTACCCCATGTCGGTGGCTCACGATAAATATTCCATCTTGTGCTGCATTTGTAGTCTTGCCAACATGTAATAGTGAGAAAATTTCCAGGCTGGGTATCGTTCCATGGGGTTTAGTCGGTAGAATATCAGTGCGCTATACTGATGGCCCGCGTTCGAGTCCCGGCATGGAATCATTTTCGCTATGTTGGCCTTTGCGCCTTTTAAGCAATTAATTTGAAATTTGATTTTCATTTGAAATATTGTATATAAGGCGAATGTTTTTCTCAGGAAACTTTTCTAAGTATTAATACTATGATGAATTTTAAAATAAAGTTTTGTTTGAAAAATAAAATCTTATCTTTTTACCGTACTTTTTAGCAAAATATCGCTACTTTGGAGTCCTATTCTTCTAAAACATTTTTAATTTTTCCACTTAAAAAACAAGGCTTATCAACTGAAATCTTTTTTTATTAATTTCTAAGCTTGATCTTGAGTTCAAGCTCGATATTTAGAATAGTGATGGGCGATTCTCGAGAATTCGACAATCGAGAAAAATCGTCATCGTAAAAAATCACAATCGATACAGCCATCGATTAATTCCTAGAATCTACAATCGAGATGTTTTACAATCGATTATAACGAGAAAAGCTAAAAACAGTTATTGGAAAACTTAGCTATTATTCTGGCCGACAATTTCATAGTAGTGATAGGGCTTAGTGATGGGCGATTCTCGAAAATTTACCAATCGAAAAAAATCGTTATCGTACAAATACACAATCGATACAGTCATCGATTACTTTCGAGAATCTACAAAGGAGATGTTCTAGAATCGATTATTGAAATCATTGTTTTTACATATATGTAAGGCAGATTTTATTAAATATCGGGTAACTGAAAACAGATGGAATAAAAAAACAACAAACCAAAGGGAGGCTATAAAGGAGCTATAAGACTGGAAAAGTCTTGTAAGGGTGCCCCCTGGTTGAAAAAAGCTGAAAAAACGCGAGTAGCTATGAAGCGGTAAGGGGAGTTTAAGCATCAAAAATTAGAATTTTTCGGCAATTAGCACCAAAATGGCCAAAGAAATAAGAATCAAAAGCACCCCCTAGTGGCAAAAACATGAACTAAAGGATGATAAAAGGCATCAAAATTTTTTATTGATTTTTCTACGTCATTTGAGATTGGATCTTTAATTTCCCCATTTTTAGAAAGTCTTCGACTGGAATACATTAAACGAACCCCCGCGAGGAGCAAAGTAGGAGGGAGGGGCAAGGAAAGTGCATAATATGAATAAGTGGTCACAGGACTTTCCAACGATATGGCACATGAGGGGTGTCGGCTAAATTTAGAAAAGTGCCCCCGCGCGGGGGCAAAGTAAGGGGAGGGGCACGGGGGATATATAAAATGAAATAGTAGTCACAGAGATTTCCAATGATATATCACATAAGGGGTGTCAGCAAAAGATAGAAAAGAGTCCCAACTCTCAGGATTCCAATTATCGTGCCCCCCGAAATATACCCTGCCCATCCTTCTCTTTGAAATTTTCCTATATTAAAAATTATTTATCGGAGGGCTCCGTAAAAAAATCTGATCTAAAATGTTTAAAAACGCTACGATTTCAAAAAAGTTCGAAAAGTGCCTCTCTCGGTGCACCAAACTAGGAAGGGAAGAAGAAAGGTTCATAATATGAAAGAGTAACTTTCCGATGATAACCGAAAACTTTCCGATGATATATCAAATGACTGGTCCAAAAAAAGTTTGAAATCTATACCTCCCACGTGGGTTCCCTCTTTTATCCCAGAATATACCCGGAAATCACTCAGCCTCACTTTTAAAATTTTATATTTAATAAATAATATTTATCGGAGAGCTCCATTAAAAAACCTCATTTAATGATATTTATTGTAGAAATCTCTACAATTAAAAAAAATAAAAATTCACTCCCGCACCGCTCCCCCACCCCGCCCCCTTCCGGAATTCAACTCTGGGAGGAGAAAGGTTCATAATATGAAAGAGTGGTGAAAGGACTTTCCGATGATATGCCAAGGAGTTGTTTGGTAAAAGTTTGAAAATTACCACCCCCCCCCCTTTGTCCACTCTCGCGCCCCCCAGAATTCACTCACCTTCCTCTTTGAATTTTTTATATTTAATAAATAGTATTTATCTGAGTCTCCAGGTATGGGGCAGCTTGGCAGAGCTAAAATAAGAGAAACATGGAAAATTCGGGGCAAAATGACACTAAATTTAACAGTAAAGTTTGAAACTGGGACTATACAGAACTGAATACATAAACCACTATGCTTCATAACCCACATCGGTTAATAGCAATAAAAAGATAAGTGCCAGTTAAACTCATGGCATTGAGCTCACAGGTTATTAACACTAATTGTGTATTATACTCTTATTTCAAAGAATAATGTCCCTCAAAAAATAAATGAAGGGAAATATCCCCCGTTTGCCCCTTTTATACTTAACCAATGAACCTCCAAATCTAATCAGGGAAACTCCTTAACTATAATAAATCAGTATATCAAATTGGAAGCAAATCAGATAATTCTGCATGAAAAAAAGAAACATATCGCTAAATTAAGGGTGATCTAACCCCTTTAACCCTTTTATACTTAACTAATGAACCTCCAAATCTAATCCGGAAAGCTCCTTATCAGAACTAACATAGAAAAAAAAATAAAGTAAATTGAATAATTCTCCATGAAAATCCATTTATTTAAATTAAGGGGAGGGGACTTGCCCCCTTTTCGCCCTCGTATACTTAACCAATGAACCTCCAAATCTAATGAAGGAAGCGCCATATCGGAATAAATCGGTATATTAAATTTGAAGCAAATCGAATAATTCTGCATGAAAAACCGTTTTATCTAAACTAAGGGGGAGACTAGCCCCTCCCCTTTATACTTAACCCATAAACCTCCAAATCTAATCAAGGCAGCTTCTTAACATAATAAACCGGTATCCCAAATTTGGAGCAAATCAAATAATTCTGCATGAAAAACCCATTTATCTAAATTAAGGAGGGGGTCTACCCCCTTTCCCCCTTTTATACTTAACTAATGAACCTCCAAGTTTAATCAGGGAAGCTCCTTAACATAATAAACCGGTATACCAAATTTGGAACAAATCGAGTAATTCTGCGTGAAAAACCCATTTATCTAAATTAAGGGGGGACCAGCCCCCCCTTCTCCCCCTTTATACTTAACCCGTAAACCTCCAAATCTAATCAAGGCAACTTCTTAACATAATAAACCGGTATACCAAATTTGGAGCAAATCGAATAATTATGCATGAAAAACCCATTTATCTAAATTAAGGAGGGTTCTACCCCCCCTTTCCCCCCTTTATACTTAACTAATGAACTTCCAAGTTTAATCAGGAAGCTCCTTAACATAATAAACCGCTATACCAAATTTGGAACAAATCGAATAATTCTGCATGAAAAATCCATTTATCTAAATTTAGGGGGGGGGGAACCAGCCCCCCTTCTCCCCCTTTATCCTTAACCAATGAACTTCCAAGTTTAATCAAAGAAGCTCCTTAACTTAATAAACCGGTATACCAAATTTGGAGCAAATCAAATAATTCTGCATGAAAAGCCCATTTATCTAAATTAAGGGGGGGGCTCCAGCCCCCTTCTCCCCCTTTATACTTAACCCGTAAACCTCCAAATCTAATCAAGGCAACTTCTTAACATAATGAACCGGTATACCAAATTTGGAGCAAATCGAATAATTCTGCATGAAAAACCCATTTATCTAAATTAAGGTGGGGGTCTACCCCCCTTTCCCCCCTTCATACTTAACTAATGAACCTCCAAGTTTAATCAGGGAAGCTCCTTAACTTAATAAACCGGTATACAAAATTTGGAGCAAATCGAATAATTCTGCATGAAAAACCTATTTATCTACATTAAGGAGGGGGGGGGGGGGACCACCCCCCTTCTCTCCCTTTATCCTTAACCAATGAACCGTCAAAACTAATCAGCGGAACGCCTTATCAGAATGAACATAAAAAAATTGAAGCAAATCGCACATTTTAATCAAGGGTTATCGCGTTACGTACATACATACGTACGTACGTACGTACATGCATACACACAGAACCGACTGGTACATTAGCTCTCAGGCTTAGATAGCCTGTGAGCTAAAAAGAGATTGGATAAGCAGATGGACTCCTTTGAGAAATTATGACTTAAACCAGAAATGCGGTAAGTTTGACTCTGAAAGCTTCATTTCTATCTCGCATTTTGGCAAATCTCATCTCGATGATTTTTCCAGCATTTCGACGCTTCCAGATGAGAAGCTGCTCGATGGTTGGTTCTCTCGCGGTTTTAAACCTTTCGGGATGGGAAGCCTCTCGAGAGTTTCTCTCGCCCTTTTCAACCTTTCCCGATGGGAAGCCTCTCGCTGTTTTCTCTCGTCCTTTTCGAAATCTCCCAATGAAAAGCCTTTCGAGGATTTCTCTCGCGCTTTTCAACATTTCGCTATGAGAAGCTTTTCGAGGATTTTTCTCGTCCTCGGCAAAGAAGAAAAGTAAGAAAATTTATCGAGAGTACCAAGGGACGAGATAGAGAAAAAGGCATGACAATGAGCTGTGAAATGAAGCCCTAATTTTCAAAGTTTCTCTTATTTTAGCCCTACCAAGATGTCACATACCTGGAACCCTCCGATAAAAATAATTTATTAAATATAAAAATTTCAAAGAGGAAGGTGGGTCGGGTGATTTCGAGGGAGGAGGACGTGAGAGTGGACTCATGCGGGGTGCAATTTTAAAAATTTTACCGAACCCTTCCTGTGGCATATAATCGAAAAGCCCTTTGACCACTCTTTCATACTATGAACCTTTCTTCGCCCAAAGGGGGATGGGGAAGGGGTGAACAAATTTTTAAAATCGTAGCCGATTTCTATAATAAATTTAAATATCACTTTAGATGTGGATTTTTTATGCAGTCTTCCGGTAAATATTATTTATTGAACATAAAAATTTTAAAGTGGCGGCTGTGTGAATTCCGGGGCGAAAGAGTGGGCCCACGGGGGAAGGGAGGGGGAGCAATTTTCAAACTTATTTTGGACCAGTCATCTGATATGTCATCGGTAAGCTCTCGGATGACTCTTTCATAATATGAGACTTTCTTCCTCCCCTCCCCAATTTGGCCCCCACTGCAAGGGTAGTTTTTTCCGCTTTTATCATTTTAGATCGGATTTTTTTATGGAGCCCTCCGCTAAATATTATTTATAATATATGAAATTTCAGGACACTTTTCCAAATTTAGCCAAGACCCCTCATGTGACATATCGTTGGAAAGGTTTGTGACTACTTATTGATGCTATGCACTTCCGGTGGCCGCCCCCCCCAATTTGCCCCCCCAGAGGACACTTTTCCAAATTTAGTCAATACCCCTCTTGTGAGATATCGTTGAAAAGGTCTGTGACTACTTATTGATGTTATGCACTTCCGGTGACAGTCCCCCCCCGACTCTTTGCCCCCCCGGGGGACACTTTTTCAAATTTAGTCAATACCCCTCTTGTGAGATATCGTTGGAAAAGTATGCGACTACTTATTGATGTTATGCACCTACGGTGTCCCCACCATCTCTTGTCCCCCCCCCCGGGGGCACTTTTCCTAATTTAGCCAAGACCCCTCATGTGAGATATCGTTGGAAAGGTCTGTGACTATTTATTGATGTTATGCACCTCCGGTGACAGTCTCCCCCAATTTGCCCCTCCCGGGGGACACTTTTTCAAATTTAGCCAAGACCCCTCATGTGAGATATCGTTGGAAAGGTCTGTGACTACTTATTGATGTTATGCTCCTCCGGTGTCCATCCCCCAATTTGGCCCCCCCGGGGGGACACTTTTCCAAATTTAGCCAAGACTCCACATGTGAAATATCGTTGGAAAGGTCTGTGACTACTTATTGATGTAATGCACCTCCGGTGACCGCCCCCCCCCCCCACTTTTCCCCCACGGGGTGTTTTTCTAAATTTAGCCGAGACCCCTCATGTGACATATTGTTGGAAAGGCTTATGACCACTTACTCATCTTATCCACCTCCCGCACCCCTCCCCCCCTTTGCCCCCACGGGGAGGGCATTTTTATAAATTCAGATCCAGACTTCTCATGTGACATATGGTTGGAAAGGCCTAAAGACCTGTGACGACTTAATCATATTATGCAGCTGCTGTGCCCCTCCGCTCGCTTTGACCCATCCCCCAAGAGATCTGGTCCCACGTTCATTCGTTTCGATATTATATTTTTTTACAAGATTTTGTAGTGCGTGCACACCACACCCACCTGCTTTCATACATCAGTGCCGTATATAGCGGGTAACCTGTTCGTGATTTCATATTACAAGATTACGTATAAATTAGGGGCCCCGATTAAAGGGTCGAAGTCACCTAGTCTTTATTAACATCGACTCATTCCAGTTCACCCGCAGACGATTCTTGATATATGTATGACGTATATAATACATAATATATGATTTATAAAAGAAATTTGCAAACTGTAGTCATCGAGAAAAAATTTACACAATCGAAAAATATCGAGATGTCCATACAATCGAGAAAATCGAGAAAAACATCTCGTTATCGCCCATCACTAATTTAGAATGTGTAAGTTTTTTAATGTGTTGTGATTTGCCATTGCTTTATTAAATGCGAACATAGAGTCTAACGGACATTAATACAACACTGTAAAAAAAAAACGGACTAAAATACGGAAATACTACTGGCAATCTAGACGCCAGTACTATTTTCGTATTTTAACGGTAATTTTCCCGGTAAATTACGGAAAACTTTCCGTTAAATTCCAAAAAAACGGAAATTTTTCTGTAATTTACCGGGAAAAATTTCCGTTAAAATATGGAAATAGTACTGGCTTCTAGATAGCCAGTAGTATTTCCGTATTTTAGTCCGTTTTTTTTACAATGAACTCGTATTTATAAAACGGCATGATAAGCCATATTTATTTACATTTTTTATTCCCGTGTATATTGTATTTTGTGAATATGAGCTAAATAGATTTGGAATGTTTTATAGGAAAATACTGATCTGGGAAATAGAAAAAGCAAGTAAGAAGAATCATGCGTTAAGCATAGATTATAAAACACTTTCCAACCCTTCCTGAATGATTTAACAAGACATCGTAATTTAGGAAAATAACGTAAGTAAGATAACTAAGTAAACGTTTTAGAAAACGCATAAAACATTTGAAAAACTGATTTCAGCAGTTACCGTTCATAGCCAAATATGTTTTCCAATTCTTTTGAACAGCCCTGTATTTGATCTATATTTTGATATATATATACTATATAATATGAAAATTTAGTTCAGCAAGAAAACACCTAACAGGTTGAAATTCTCTTCCAGCAATTTATACTAATATGTGGAAACATACTTGAATACTTTTGTACAACCCTGTAGTTTACCTAGAACCTTTATTACACGCCACTATTTAGTTAAAATTTAATTCAAAGTAAGACACCCTTAAAACTGCTGAAATCACATTTCCAGAAATTATAATTTATAGACGGCCATGTATCCAATTCTTTACGTGACCCTGTATATCATTTTATCTATATTCTACAAACATTTCTTAGTAAATTAAATGCAGTTCAGCGTAAAAAAGAATAACTCATTTAAAAACCACCTTTAAGCAATTTGCGCCCATTCCCAGTAACCCTTACGAATAATTTTGTGTAGCCCAGTATATGAATTATATCATATATATACACCATATACAATGCATAAATATAGTGAATCATAAAAGCCCATATCATAATTAAAAATGCATTTCCAGCAATCATCGCTAATGAACAGTACTTCGGATGCAATATAGTATCTGAAATATTTTGTGTGTCCCTGTAAATGCTATATACACTTCGTATTATACGTGAATTATTACGCACGAAACGTATTACACATGAAATAATTTATACTCAGCGACTTATATCAATTTCATTATATATGAAATAGATTAACATAATTAAAGTACGCCACAAACAATTCCTTCTACCCCTATATCATTATATATTGGAATTCTTTTTTTAGCCCTGTAAATGAAAAATAACTATTCTTTGCATCGCATATTCAAAAGAATGCATATTTTAGTGCGCTTCATAAATGCATATCAATTTTATTCTGTTTGAAAGCGTGTAAAACTAAACAGGCTACAAACTTCATTAGAAATAAGGAACGTGCTATGGTAAACGTCAATATCTTAAAGTTTCAGGGCAATTCGAGTTTATTTACGAGAGTTAGAGCGCGGACAGACGGCAGGATGGAAAAACGGACAGGCAAACCGAAGTTAAACACTGTTAATCTGTTTAAAAAATATATTCACTCTTATATTATGTAAGTAAATATGAACTTAAAAATATATATATACTAAAGCAGTTTAATCCATAAACTTCCTATTAGACATGAAAAACACTTTATTTCAATGCTTAAATATTATATTTTACTTTTTAGTGCCAATAATTACGTGTATCATAAACTTAGAAAATGATTTTATAATAGACGAAAATTTAATAACCGATTCAAAATGTCTATAATAAAATGTTAGATTAAAATCACAAACAGAAAAAAAATGCTTACATACAATTTAAAAAAATAAATATACCAATTTGAAAAACACTAAAAATAATAATTAGTATTTATAATTGAAACAACAATAAACTACAGTAGATGAATTTAATGTATTATTAGATTTAACAATATCTCAAAAATCTTTCCCTATGTTATAAGAAATTCCTATCATTTTATAATTTTGGCAAATGTTAAATCAGAAAACATTGGTATGAAGATTTAAGATTTTAAATAATAATTTAAAATATTATTAGCACTAAAAGAAAAATCTTTCAAAAGTTTCACTACTGTAATGCTAATTTCCCAGTATGTTAATTTCCTAATGTTCCCAGTATAATGCTAATTTCTAATCTGAAATAGTTTCGTAATATCATAATAATCGAAAATCATTACTTTTTTACTCATTTACTCATTTCATTACTCATTTCATTACTCATTTAACTCCAAAATAATAATGTCTATAACTACTGTAAGTGTTAGTAATCAGGAAACACGAAACAGTAAGAAGCCGAAAAAAATTCCAAATCATTGTCTCAACACATTTTCAATCTCAAGTAACAGCAAATTAATTTTTAAATTAATTCCACTATGGATGTAGGCATGAATCAGGCTCTGCGCAGCTGTTTTTTTTTTTTTCAAACGATGGCAGATTAAGATATTTTTCAGCGCAGCATCGAATTGGAAAACATCGTTTCTGTAAACAATTCCAGATAGGTTCTCTTATTAATATAACATAAAACTAAGTCATGATCATAATATACAAAACAGGAATAAAACATTTAAATTAAATAAGACTTACATTTACGCCCCATTAATAATATCCGTGTATTTGTAATATCCTAAAATGGTGGGCTTCTTTCCCTTATTTTATAAAAAAGTGTTGTTCTAAACAGTGGATTATCTTCCCGCGTCTTCTCTTATTTATTATGTGCGCAGACGATTTTCAGTAGATTTTTTTTTTTTTTTTACCGTTTATTTGTTTTTGTATACAACAGATTTCGAACTTAAATGCGCAATAATTTTATGAGACTGTCTTTAATTAAAATTTTCTATTTGAAGAATCTTCCAATGTATTTTACCTTTTCTTTTTATCAGTTCCAAACAATTCAAGTTACAATGGATTGTAAAGTTTCTTTTTTGTAAATCATAATAATAATAATAATAATAATATTCATAATTAGAGTTTATTAGATAAAACGTTGTTTAAATTTTTAAAATGTGTAAAACTCAATTTAATGGTATAATGAGCCCCCACCCCCTTTTTTTAAAGTAAAGTTTGTTTCACACGTAATAAATAAAAAATATGTTCTTAATAAATAAAAAAGGATTATCGAAGATAAAAAAAAATTTCTTTGTCAATCTGTCATTCTTTTCATATTAATTTTCTGTAAAATAAAACAATTTGTAAAATAACTTTTTTTAAAGTCATCTCTCTAAAATACAAATTTGAAATACGAATAATTAATTATATCATGGGTTTTGCATAAATTTTGTATATTTCTTTTATTTTTGGAAAATGTTAATTTCATTTAAAAAGTCTGAAAGAAGTGGAATTTTTTTAAAAAAATAGTTACATAAAATAGTTAAATAGTTGTCAGGAAAAAATATGACTTTAATGCAAATTAAAAAACAAGAAATGCATATATGACTAAACTCTGAAGACTCTTTCTACGTGCTCATTAAAAGCTGCAGACTTAACTGTAATAGAAAATTTTTAGTTTGAAACCACAGAAGTGTTTCGAATACCACTGGTTGGCAAAAAAATACAAAAATTTCCTCCCTGCAAACTAAATATATAAAGTGTACAGATTTAATACTCCTAATTCTAAATATGTTATCCAAATTGCTCCAGCACGTACCATTTTTCCGAGAAACACTTTTATAATAATAACAATCAGTGAAGGATTATTATATTAAATTTCAATGCTAGATAAAATTGAAATCGTGAAATAAGTATACTTTCACTGTCTTAGATATCAAATTAATAAAATATAGCATGAAAATTTAGTTTATTAATGCTTGTATCGTGCACTTTATATATCATGTCCCCCCGTCTTTCGTGACAGAGTTTACCATTTGCTATCCACTAATATATTTTCATTCCTTATGCCGCTGTAACTCGAGACTGTTTAAAATGCTGTTTAAAATATTTCTCTTCATTTTCAAAGATTTTAAAAGTTCATATTTTTGTTACACTGTGACTTACAATATGTGGTTGTTTTTGTCACATATGTGACGTGACGTACGTTACATGCAATGACATAAAAATGACGTCACATTTTTTTTAATTGATAGAAAAATATAATTTTACAGTAAATAACATGTTTTGAAGAATTTTTGTAATTTTTTTAAGTTTTCTAAGAAGTTCACATCTTAGTCACAATGTGACATCACTGAGTGGTGGCATTTTGGTCACAGATGTGACGTGACCGCAGTGACTTACAGTAACGTCACAACGACGTCACTGTGACCATGCATGCTATGAGGGTTGGTCGTATTTTTGTTTGTCGTTTATTATTATTATATACCGGGTGTCCCAAAAAGGACTGACTGATTTTAAAATTCAATAACTTGAAAACGGTGACAGATATTAAAAAAATTCTTGCAGGAGGGTTATGCATAAGGTCAAAAGTTTAATTACAGAGATTTTCAATTTTAGTTCGATTTACAAACAATAGATGGCGCTGTAAGCAATAGTCGCTAAATACAGGCTCGATTTTCGCTCCTTTATCTTGTTCCATGCAGAAAAAGGAGATGGAAATGTATTATCCGGGCCACGAAGTACCAAAAATCGAGCCTGAATTTAGCGTCTATTGATCGCAGCGCCATCTATTGTTTGTAATTCGAACTAAAATTGAAAATCTCTGTAAAAAAACTTTTGACCTTATGCATAACCCTCCTGCAAGAATTTTTTAAATATCTGTCACCGTTTACAAGTTATTGAATTTTAAAATCAGTCAGTCCTTTTTGGGACACCCGGTATATATATATATATATATATATATATATATATATATATATATATATATACACTAGCTGTTACCCGTGACGTCGTTCACGTAACATAAAAAGAAGAAGAAATGAATTAATTAAGCAAAGCATTTCCCTCCGATAATTAAAAACATATATAATAAACCAATTCTTTATCACATTTTATAGTAAACAATCTATTTATATATTACGCTATCGTACGTGGCACAGAAATCGTAATTATTTGTTAATTGTTTAATGACAACGCCCAAATGAAACGCATCTCATTGGTTATTGAACATTGGTTACTGATTGATTATTATTGGTTATTTAATGCATCCCCATACCTATAAGGGGGTTACCATAGGGGGGAACCTGTTCTGTCGCCAAATGTCGCCAAGTTTGTCGCTAAAAGTGACGCTAACTTGGGTATATCTGTAATATTTCGCCAAATTCCCATAGATTTCCATTTTAAACCAATAGGGTTTACTTGAATACAGAAAATCAAGAAATTGAGATATTTTAATGCAACAAAAACAAATATTAGCTTAAGGGATTATATTAATTATGTTTAACCTTCTCGCTGCGTAATTTTTTTAAAATCAAAATAGGTTCAAAAATTGCACATTTTTTATTACATATTTCAAATCTATATATATTTTAGCGTTTAAATATGTAAACATTTTTTGTAAAAGAGTTCAAGATCTCAGATGGGATACGATATTAGAAATTAGGCGAAATCAGGGCAGTCATTGGAGACTATTTTTATAGTCTCGCACCACTATTTTAAGAAAATCAATTTTGCAGTATATTTCTCTTGCAGATGTTGTTAAAGTCTATATGGAATTTTTTGTGTTTAAAAAGTGGTCCGAGTTGAATTAAAACTAGTCGCCAGTGGAAAAAGTGAATCCCCGAGGAAATCTCGGATTGCGCAAATTTTGCTACTTTTACGTTTCCCGAGGAAATCTCGGGTTGCGCAGCGAGAGGGTTAAGGGAGTCCAAGTAAATTAAATTATGAATAAAAGTAACATGATACAATGCTTAGCATGCTTTCCCAAACACAAATTTTAAAGGAGACCAAACTTGTCGCCGAAGGCCGCTAGTATGAGTAATTTAAGGTATTTTTTTATTATAGGGTCGTTGACATAACTCGGGTTTATACGCTGAACCAGGATGTCTGTTTATGTAATGAAGTAATAAGAAAATGGCGCAGATGTGATATATGCACCGGGGTACCTAATTGTCGCCAAAATACATTATTTTGCTTGACATGGTAACACCGGCTATTGTTTATTTATTAATAAATTGTTTATTTACTTTAATTTTCTCTTAAAATTATATAAATTGCTTTGTTTTATAGTTTTAATGAAACTTTTTTTTAATTATTGTTATTTCCTTTTTTAAGTAATAGAACATAATTTAAAAATATACATTTAACTGGCATACGAAAGAGATGTTTTCGCCAAATTGGCGTCAAAAACAGATCGCGCCAAACCAGGTGCGTATGTGTGCCAAGAAAATTATCGGATGATACTTTTTGTGTTTTACAATCATACTTGGCACAAAGGTGGGCAAAGAAATGATCTTCTAGAATATTATTAAGTCTTTACCACACAAAAAACAAACCTGTTTACAACAATGTATTTACTTTTGCACCAAATTTCTTTCTCTAAAAAAGCAAATTGACTACGAACCCGATTACAGAACATAACCTTTCTATTCTCAGCTATGATCTACCCATATATGAAAAAATTTCAACTATATGAACTGCGCTTTTATGTTTATAATTTTAGAAATGCTCTTTCTTCAATGCTCTTGCATTACGGGAATTTCTCGATATATTAGATTTTCGCTTTGATGACATTCCTATCTTTAAATTTTTATAAACATTTTAAACTCAGTTAGACGTTATATTAAAAGCTAAAGCATATTTATCTCAATCTACCATACTTCACAAAAGACTATTATAAAAAAGAGCATTAAAAAGAGCTACTTTTTAAAATGTCAACAAATATTTTACCCTTTTAAAGTTAAAAGAAATGTAGAATTAAAATTCAGCTGCCACACTACGATTTACAAACGTTTCTCCAATAAAAATATTTATACTGAATGTTACTTTGACGACGCAATCATATTAAACATTTATGTTCTTTGAACGAAAATGAAAATTTCTTTTAAAAATAAAGTAATTTTTATTTAAATTTCCTGAAATGAACGGCTTTAAGAATTAACACTCGCAAAAAATTGTTTTATTCAGGTAATTTAGTTAATTTTATACTTTTTAAGAATGAAAATACATATTTCCTGCTAATCACTACGTCATTTTAGATATTGATAATTTTACTGTGCATATTATTGACATTTGCTATCCATTTGCTCTTCAAAAGTTTTTTTTTTAAATTTTTTAATTTTAAATTTAAATTTAAATCTGTATGTTAACCGTGCGCAGACGATAAACCGTAAGCATTGATAACAATTTTCTTTAAATAATAAGCATTAATACCATAACACAATCTCATTTTATTTCGACATCAAAGCATATCCGTTTTATTTTCCATATATGACGTCACATTTGCCTTCTTTCCGCACTCGCTCAAAATTCATGCACCTTGTATTATTAAAAATACTTGAAACTTTCCGTTTTAATCTTTCAATTGGAAATTAAATTATTATTCTGGGTTTTTATTTTTTGGCAACGAAAAAAGGAAGATGGTTAAATTTTATCGGGAAAATGTCAATTCATTGTGTATGAAAATTAATGAAATTTTGGGTCATTTCATTTCCGGCTTGATTTTTAATTTTTTTATTATTATTATTTGTTAAGGACCATATCCATTTTAATGGATGTTCAGGTCTTAAATATGAGGAAATGTAAACACGGTTCATTTTAACTTTTCACATATAAAGTGATACTGATAAGCACTAAATTAACAGTAAATTGAAACATACATACAGTGACATACATACTCATAAATATAAAGACACAGATGTTTTTGAAGTTACATTTTATTAATTCAGTTACAAGAAATTAAATATTATACCTCATATTAAGAGAACTGAAATGAATCTCTTATAAGGGTTTTAATTTAAATAAAATAATTTCGACTCGAATAATAAAAAATAAATAAAAATTACGCTGTCTCATAAATACAAAGACAAAGTTGAAAATGCTTCATATGCAAATTTTTTTCGAATGCGCACGCGCAGAAATACACTTTAACTTACCCAAACGAGCAAAGTTGTTTGACTTGTTTCAATTGCAAAGATGCCGTGGAACATTGAATGCTCTAAAGATGAAATTTGTAAAATACGTGAATTTAAAGCTAATGCAGGGCTCGCACCGTTCTTAAAATTTTCGCACTTTGCTACCAGTATTTTAAATAAGAATTCTTCGTGGTACATTCCTTTAACATCCATAATAGGATTATACAACTAAGATTATCGTTGTAATTTAGTGGTAGCAAAGTGCGAAAATTTTAGGAACGCTGCGAGCCCTGGCTAATGGCTTAACAGCTTGTCAAACATGTAAAAAAACTGGGAGAAGCAGAGCTGCACTTTATAAAGTTTTATCAAAAACTTACAATTTATATTCGAGAAAACGATCTGACAGACCGAGAAAAACTAGTGAAATACACGATCGCAAGATCCATGCGACTTGTTTCATCGCAAAAAATGTCACTCCGATATGTTTCTCAACGAGTTTATGGTATGGTCCAAAAGGATACATTACATCGTCGTATAAAAGAAAGAAAACCATTGTAAGCCTGAATACGTGCAGATTTCCTTTACAGAAAAAAAGAACACAAAGAACGGAATTTAATCTGGGTTAAAAATCATATGCACTGGAAGGACGAATGAATGCAAGAGATTTTTTCAGGTGAAAAGAGATTTAGCTTGGATGGCCCAGATGGTTGGAATTCCTACTCGCACGATTTAAGACGTGAATCTCTGACCCTCTTCAGTAGGCAGAAAGGGGGAGGTTCTATTATGGTGTGGGGTGCCTTCTCTTTTAATGGAACTACGGATATTGCTTTTCTGGAAGGTAAACAGACATCTAAACAGTATAGAGAACTGCTTGATAGTGAGTTGTTGCCAATTGCTGAAACTCTTGGTGGTCGGAATTTTTTGTACCATCAAGATAATGCATCGATTCACGCATCAAGACTCACAAAAAAAAATGGTTTTCCGATCCTAATGTTCATGTCACGGTATGGCCCGCACGTAACCCTGATTTAAATCCAGTTAAGAACCTTTATGGCATTTTTGCTCGCAGTGTATATGCATCTGAAAGACAATTTTCAAACGTCCTTGAGTTGAAAAAAGAAATCGAACGAAACTGGTTTGATATAAAGCCAAAATAGTTATACAATTTAATAAAAAGCATGCCAACTAGAATATTTTCTGTAATTAATAAGAATGGATTATTTATTGGACAGTAATTCAAAAGTATGTAAAATGTCTTTATATTTATGAGACAGCAAATTTATTTACATTTATCAATTTTCGAGTTGAAATTATTTAATTCTAATTTAATTTACTGTAAAATGTTTTCTTGGCACATACATTTCGTTATATGCATAAATATAATTTTGAATACTGAATTATTAAAATATTATTTCGAAAATATCAGTGTCTTTATATTTATGAGACGCATTGTCTATTTATCATTAATTTAATGAACAACACTGAATTATTTTACACATATTTAAGCCAAATATAAATCTTTGAAACAATTTTTTTCACTGGTAATGCAAAAAACCTATTGCAACTTGGACATCTAAGTTTAGTTTTCTTTTAAAAATATATTATTATCAATGTAATGTCTAAAATAATGATGTGCTTTAAAGATTATGTGCACTTTTGCTTCTTATTCTAGCTGTTGTGATATATCAGGAGGACATGGAATACTTTAGCAATCCTAAAAGGAAGCATAATTAAAATCAGATTTCATGATGCTTGTGAAAAATATTCTTTATTGTATCAATTTAATTTTTTCTTTATATTTATGAATTTCTAACAAAAGAAAAAGTTAGCCAAAATAATTGTCTTAATTTATATGTTAAAAAAAATTATATGTACATAAATCATAACTTGAACTTACTGCAAAGATCTCTTTCAAATCAAATATTGGGCTTTTGATATTTCGCTATTTCACTTCTGTTAGTTTAACTAACTGAGCCATCAGCTAGTTATTGACTGATTCTTTAGTTCCTTATTTTCAGCTTCAGAAGAATCTTCATAAATTTTATTAATATTAAAATATTCATCACTAGAATCACTAAAATCAAAACCGGAGTCATTCCCATTTGCTATTATTTCTAATGTTGTTAATCTTTTGGTTAAAATAAAACACAAAAATGTGTAATATTTTATAAAAATATTACATATATATGTATTTTTATAAAAAATAATTAAAACATTACAGAGGTTGGTTGGTTGTGTTTATGACGGCCAATTATCAACACGGGGATATAGGCCCTAAAGGGGTGAGTGCCCTTTCTAAGGGAACCTAACCCGTATTTACACGTGGAAAACCACGAAACTCCGAACGATTAGGCCGACGGGCGCAATTGGGTTCGAGCCCAGCCCCTCCCGGCTACCAGATTCGAGGGCAGAACCTCTCGGTTACTGGTGGGGCAAAATATTACAGAGAAATTAAATAAACATAAAAAACTTGGAAATCTTGCACATGATTAAAACCAAAACTAATTTTAAAACTGACTGTATAATTTTACTTAAGTGAGACCCAACATCCATTTTAATGGATGTTTTTAAATTGAGCTTTAAATCAATAAATATAGCCAAATTACTGTTAAAAGCTAGCTAGGGTACTACAAAAACATTAAAATTAACATATACTCTCTTGAATGTGCATAAAAAAATAAAATGAGTAAAGAAAAATTGGAACTTACCAACACCTGATCGAATACCACGTTTACTCACCAATTTCGCCATATTACAAACAAACGAGAAGCCGTTGCCAGATTCTAAAAACTTAAAAGTAATCTTTGATTTGTATATTATATTGGAGTATCGGGACTTGTTTCCAAAGAAATAGTTGATGTGATTAGTAGGTTAAAACAAAACATCCATTTTAATAGATGTAGGGTCTCAGGAGGTTATATATTGCATCTATATTAGATGACCTATACCTGGCGTTTCTCAGACCCGTGATAATAACCTTAAAAGTACCTAAAATCTGTGTCAAAGGCTTATACATTTTTAAACGAAAATCTTTCAAAGCGAACCTAATATCGAAGGGTCCACTGCCTTCGGCAGAGAACATCCTCTAATAACCATGATTTTATACTTTTAATGAAAATGTATCGAAACGAATCTAGAGTTGGAGGCCCCACTGCCTTCGGACGCATACACTACACAGGGCCGATACCCTTGCCCCGGTCTATTTATATTTTGTATTTTTTAACGAAAGTCCGGCATAGCCCGGGCCCGTGATAATAACCTTAAATATACCTAACATCAGTGTTGAATGAATTTATATTTTTAAATGAAAATCTTTCGAAACGAACCCAACGTTGAAAACGATTTCACTGCCTTCGGAAACGTACACACTCGAATTTGAATGATTTTATGTTTGTAAATGAATTCACTTAAATATATTCATATACAGGGGATGCATAGCCGTCTATGGATGCAATTTCTGAAAATACGTTTTGAGTTACATAATGTGATTATTTTTTCTTGCATTCTTTTAATTTAATAAGCGGCGCGTATAAAAATCTGTAGCTAATATACAGGGTTGTACAAAAGGATTCGTGTGCATTTCCGTCAATTGGTGGAAACTGCTGAACCCTCTAAGTGTTTGGGGCGTATTATTCCGTTCACTAAGCTCCAGGTTTCACAGCAATACAAGCAATATTTAAGATAATATAATTCTATAGATTTATGGAATTTTAAATACATTGAAGAATTATTAATACTCTTAAGGATTACATTCATATTTGTAATTGAGTTTTTTTTTTATAATGTTGAAAGAATCATATTTTATTAGCATTTAAAACAAAATGCAAAGAAGACAACATTACAATTTTACCCTTTTGCAAGACGCTCGGAGGGTGAAGGTGAACTTTTGGCAATGTTACGCATTTTGTAACTAAACTAAATTTTAGCACACTATACTATAGTGTATCTATAAATCATATACAGGGATGCACAAAAGAATTCGAGTACCGTTTCAGCTGTTGACGATAATTGCTTAAATCTCTTTTTCAAACGTGTTATACGTTTTCTATATTGTTTACTTAGATATCTTCTTTCACCATTTTAAACGGTGAGGTTCCGTTACAGTATTCTGAAAGTGTTGGAAAGTGTTTCCTAATCTATGCTTGGAACATGATTTTTTTTTCTTGTTAACTTTTTTTTTATGGTGTGAAGCCATTTGTTGATAAGCATTAAAACTAACGCTAAAATGGCCTAGTGGCCATATTAGCGGCACTGGTCTTATTACCCTCTTACATTAGCTAATCGGTATTTTGATTTTAATTCGAATATAAATATAAAGCATTTTTTGTATAAAATATATCCAAAATCAAGCTTTTAAATGAACTTTCAACAGGGAAAAAATTTAAAAGGAAAAAAGGATTTTAAAAGTTTTAAATGGAAAAAAATTATAATCAGCTAACGAGCACTATAATCAAAGATGTATTGTAGTTATAAAGAAAGAAAACAGTTATTTGGAATCTATCTCAGTTTGTTTGGATTCTGGTTTGTATCTGATTTACTTTGGAATCTGAATTAGTATATTGGAAAATATTATTCATATAGCAGGTTGGACATGCACAGGCTACTATTTGTTTTACTTTTTTATACACCACTACTTATAAACAATAATCTTCATCGTAGATTTCCACTTAGTATTACTTGTAAGATTCTTGAATGGATATGGTGATAAACAAAATCTATCCTAAAACATAAATTTTCTTCTTCTAAGTTTTATTTTTTATTCTTTTATCCGTTTATTACTTCTGAAAATAAGTTTTATTTATCAAAATGGTCTTCATTGTTTAAAATTATTTATTTCGGTATTGCCAATGCAGTGACATTTGCATTGCATTGTCGTGAATAATAAAGAATGTGTATATAATATATGTAAACGCGAAATAAGTATTTTATGTATTACAGATAATCATAACTATAGTCCGTCTCAAAAGTTTATGCACTCTTCAAATATCGTTAAAAATAATTGAAGAAGGAAACATATGAAGCGAATTTACAATAAATACTCAACATTTAATCAAAATCAAATAAATTAAGCAGTTTTTGTGGATTAAAATAAAAATGACATTAATTTTTATTTAATTTACTTTTTTTTCTTGAAGAAACACTGTCTCAAAAGTTTAAGCACTTTATGCAATTTCTTTTAGAAACACGGGATTGGACGGGTGTAATGAGGTTGTATGACATCGTTTTCCAATTTTATAAAAATATATGAGTGTAAGAATTATTTCCACTCGTTTTAAAAATGCCGAATGGCAAAGAATTCTCAAAAGGTGAGATTTTAAAAGTTTTTATATTGAAATCGCAAAATAAAACTGTTTCTCAAATTACCAAAATTTTAAATTGATCAAAGCCATGTATCTGTATCAAGTACTCTCTAGAACTAATAATTTGAACTGGAAATTAAGATGTGGACGACCTCGTATGGCCGCGGATCGGAGAATACAGAGATTCGTGTTTAGATAAAATATGCCCACACAGTATAGGTGCAGATTCCCAAAATCTTTAAGGAGCCAGTGGCTCCTAAACCCAAAAATTCCAGTCGCCACATTGTGAAGAAAATTGCATAAAAGCAATAACGTTTACATGGGAAAAAACTCAGGAATTTAAAGTGAAAAATAATTTCTCTAATGTATACACATGGTACAACAAAACATAGACAAAATATATAAAATGTGTACATTAAATTTAATCACAAAATTCTTTTAATTTGGGTATAAATTAAGTGTAATATAAATGTTAACTTACTATCTCGATTCCCCGTCCACAGAATACTGACTTTATGAAGACAATAAAGCCGGCTCCTAGTTCTATGATGCGTTAATACGGATTAGGTTCCCTTAGAAAGACCCCCACGGAGGGCACTCCCCCCGGGCCTATATCCCTCGTGTAGATAATTGGCCGTCAAAAATCAACCCAACCCAACCCTAGTTCTATGAACATTAATCCATTTTCTGCACGTGAAATTATGAACCGTTTTCGAAAATGTGAGAATACGGCCCCGGGCCCAGACGAAATTACTTATAACCATCTTAAGTCCCTCGATCCAAAAGCAATAGTACTTACTCCGTTATATAACTTATGTTTAAAATTCAATGCTGTTCCGGAGGCTTGGAAGAGGACAACAACAATTTGCATTTATAAATAAACGGTCAAGTGCGAGCATTACTCGCGCACAGAGGGTTCCGTAGAATAAATATATGAATTTGTAATTGTATTATATAAAAATAAGAAAAAAAAAACGTTGCTAAAAGAATACTAAGACTTTGTAAAAAACTATACAACGTAGGGTTGGGTATAACAGTATATATATATTAGAAAAGTGTAAATGGGTATACCATGAAAGTTCAAAGAGATATGGAACCTAAATAATATCAAATATAGCTATTCGTATAACTCTTTTTTTAATATTATCCTAATCTGTTTATGATGAACTTAATTCGGTACTGACAATAAAAGCAGTGCATAGTTAAACTTCATTTGGCATTTCATGAAACTAAATTCAGCGTAGTAATAACCTTTATTTCTACAGTGTAGCTAAAACAAAACCTTTGTTCAAAGTTTAAATTTGGCATTGTGCTAAGCGCGCTTCCAATTGAGGTCCCAAAGTTGCAACGCCGCCTTGGTCAGTGCCGCGTTTTTCTAGATAGGTGTTTAATTAACTTTTAAAGTCACTCGAGGCGTATTGAGAGATACAATCAATGCAAACTATGGCGAATCCCACAGTATTTATGCGATTCATTCTAATTAAATCTGTCGAGGGTGATGCCCTTAAAAAACGGACGCCTAATTTTAATTCCAAAACAGACAAACGGCACCAAGAATATTTAATTAAAATTTTCCTTTTATCATGTACGTGAAAATAAGCAAGTTCGCATTTTCTAATAAATTCATTTATAAATTCTGGTGTCAGTTCATTATTTCACAAGTTTATAAATAGAATTACTCCGCGCCGGAAAGGATTAAGTGGTCACAGGACTCTTAAAGCTTCAAAATTTAAGAAATTTTAATTTTTTTAGATGTTAAACTCCTATTTTTTCTGAATATTTTGATATAATTGTTTCCTTAAAATTCCCATTAGAACAGAAGTTTTGGCTTTTAGAATTATACCCGCTCAATAGCTGAAGCGGCGTTTCCGAAACTTTAATGTCATTATTTTCCAAATGGCATTTTTGGGCATAACGTGCAGAATACATCAAAAACTTCTGAATATTTTTTCATGAAATTTTCAAAACATATATTTCATGTTAGTCTGTATAAACTGAACCTAAAATTTCCTTTTTACTGTTCAAAAAAAAAATATTTTTTTAGGTGATTTTACTGTTGAAATTTTCAAAATTTTGTATTAGCTAAATGCAACATTGCATTAAAAGTATAAAAATGCTTTAAATAAAAAATTTATTTAAATTAAGCGAAATTGTGTATAAAGTCAGCCATTGTGTATAAATTTTTAAGACAGTTTTGTTTGAACATATTTTAAACTATATTTTTTACAAATATGTAATTTTTTTTTCTACTTTTGATATCATTTATTCAAATGAAGTTGCGAAATCCACAAATAGCAAAATGTTATTTATTTTACCTTTTTATTATTCATTAAAAATCAGCATTTTATGCTAGTGCTTAAACTTTTGAGACGGACTATAATAAACACTTCATTTCGGGAGTATCCATACGCTTGATAGACTTTCTTTTTCAATTTTAAGTATCATACTCTGCACTTTTTAGACAAAAAGAATAAGAATTTTTTTCTTACAAAATTATTATTTCGCGAATTGTAGCATCTACTTTTTTGTGAACTCGTAGATTTTGAACACTGGATTTACACACAAAAGCTCTATCATGAGATATATTCCTCTAAATAATAAAGAAATAAAACATAGTACGTAAATTTCATTCCAACACCTTTAAACCCGGATATAACAAGCCATAAATAGCTGCATGTAATGAAAAGGAATCGTCAACGAAGATAAAAAGAAGCCGACAGAAGCATGATATGGTACTTCAAAAAACGAAATGAAACTGCCTCTTACGGGTCTGAAACGCCCATAACTATTTCGTTATTTAAAAGACACACTTTTTGTAAATAAACTTATAAAAGGAATGTAGAACAGACTCAAATAGAAAATGAGGTTCCTCGGTTCTTGCCCCCTAGTTCGGGATCTCTGTACCCCCCATGTAGGACTTCTAATTTCTATAGCTACGCCCTTCGCAGGTTTGACCTACTTCAAGATAACTTTTAATACGTTTTGTCTATTTCTTAAAGATAAAAATATTAAGTCCCTCCGTTTTATTACTAAGAATTACGATTTTAAACTCGGTTTTCATTACCTAAAGTACTTTTAATAAATGATAAAACATTCCTTTGAAAATATTTCAATTGCTATATAGACAAAAGAATGCGTGAATTTTTTCTCTTTTCCTCCTTATTTATAAGGATTAAGCGGACACATATCCCGGATTTGAACTTTGACCGACATGATATCACTTATAAAGAAATACGCTAGCAGCCGTGAACCGTTAAATTAGAAAGGTGTTCCATTAAATTTGCAATTACATTTTACATTACAACGATAAAATGAATATGCATTCATTTAAACTGCTCGACAGGGAAATTCTGGCTAATATTAAAGTGAAATGGAATCGGTAAAAAAAAAATTGCTTAATATTGACAATGATAAATGAGAGTATTTATGCAATTGTATAAAATATGAGAATTTGTTTCTTTATTCTTGGAAAAATTCTCCGATCGTATTTTAAAAAGCGGATGACAAGAATTTCGTAATAAAGACAGGATAAAATGTAAAGATTAATACTATCAAGAGTGGCCTAAATTTTATAACAGCTGAAATTATTTCACTGTCTCTTGTCCTCTTTTTGTGACTCTAAGTTCAAAACATGAATGGACGCAAAGAAAGTTATGTTTCAATGAAGTAAGTTAAAAAATTCCTGTGATAAATTATCATTTATCTACGCTAAAAGAAATCTGATAGATATCACAGATGAAAGAATAAAAGACAAGATGTTTTAATAAAGGTAGGACAAATTTGAAGAGACGGTAGAGTATATTACAAGAAGCATATTTTATATAAAATCATGTCCGCATTCCGCTAATTCAGACAAAAATACAGGTTGCATGTAGCACTCCAAGTCGAATGCGAATTTTCGTTCATTATTTAAACAGCAGTGAAGATATTATCTATCGAAATTTTCAATATAATTACTTTACTTTGCGTCAAGTGTAATGACATCATTAGAAGTTCTGACAATGCACTATGATTTATAGAGTGACATCGTATGTATTGTTAGCTACATTCCAAATTAAAGAACTTCTAATTCAGTGTTATTTGAACACGAACAGTGACCATTTGCGGCCGTTTCAATGATGTCATCACATTTCACAGGAAGCAAAGTAATACTTTTGAAAATACTGTTACAATAATTTCATTGTTGTTTAAATTATGAATCAAAATCTAGGCCCTATTGAAGTGATACACCCTGTATTTTGGAGTGAATAAGTGGATGACAATTCTGGTTTCCGCTATAATAAATATTTACTGTAGTGTTTGTTCTCTACCACACCTTAACACTTTCAGGGGCAAAGTACTTCTGTTACTAAAAATAGAAATGATTGATTAGAAATGAAATAGAAATGATGATACTGTTGAAATGATTGATTTGATTGACACGACGATTTACAAACAAACTTATTTGGAAATAAGTAATATCTTTTTGTCACGTGCATTATAAAACTAAAATTTTGGTGTGAACGTGGCATTTTGGAAGAAAAATTAAGTGAGATATATTATGTTCCAACACCCTTCAAGGGGTTAAATTTTTTCATATGTTGTTTCAAACACCTTGTATATACAATGTGTTCATTGAAAACAGCATAAACGGTGCAGAGCAAAAATCCTCGATCATAGTATATAAAAATTTCAGAAGAACTATATCTACAGGACGTATCGTCTACGAGTAAAATGCAAAAGAAAAGTTTGGCGTCACATCATGTACACAAAGAAAACACGCTGTAGTCTAATCATAAACATCAGTACTTGCTTTACGATACCATGTTTACATGAGTAGTAGACATTCGCAGTAACCTCTGCACGTACTGAAAAATACTAGCGTACATCTTTGAATGATTAAAAAAGTCTGATTCAACTTAAACGCGCATTTAGATTTTCGAGGACACTATAGTGATAGATTATTTTCATTCGCCTATACCAGGGATCGCAAAACGCGCATTTAGATTTTCGAAGACACTATAGTGATAGATTATTTTCATTCGCCTATACCAGGGATCGCAAAACTTTTCCCATGCACATGCCAAAGCATTTTGTGTGACCTATGACGTGCCCACAAACAAAATTCCTATAATGGATCAATTAATAACATTAATAACGAATTAAAATTACTTAAAAATTTGTAATTATGTTCCAAAACGTATAAATAACAAATATGTGGGTGTCTTTTTTTAAATAATATAAAATTATTATTGCGATTTCTGTATTGCATTTTAGATGCAAAATAATTGATATTTGTTTCAAGCTTAGTTGCTTTTTATGGGATGCTAGCTTAACTTAAATCATCTGACAAGCTATTTCCACAAGTTAATTTCATATTATTTATGTTCGAAAACACTAACTAGCAGGCATAAATACATGTAAAAAATGTCAAAAAGCAAATGACAGCTTCCCCAAACAGCTCTACGCGTCTGAAAAAATTGCCATAATTTTATTATCGTCATATTTGCTTAATGATAATCATTCGTTTTTTATAGACTCCAAATTTCCTCTTAATTGATAGTTTTTTAAATTAACACTGAACTCGACAGGAATTCAGTAAGTTTCATTTCAAACTTTTCATTTTTTAACCAATCGCATTTAGAAAACATCACATTGTCTGAATTCATGCATTTTAAGTAATTTAACTATATTTTGCTTTAAAACTTCAATCAATACCGTGTCAAAATATTCTGTTGTGTGCCACCTAAGGCACATGCAAGGCCGTAGCCAATGGATGGATCGCCAGGCTTTGATTCTCCTTAAAAATTTCTGTCAAGATGTCTATAAATATGCCATTAACTATCAATTAAGATAGACAATTAAGATTCGAAAATCAGCAGTCAAGATTCTCAAATCAAAATTCTATGCTTGCATATCTTTTTTTTGTTGTTGTTTGATTCCGTTAGTATGTTGAAGATATAAATGCATTTTCTAGGAAATCTTTTAAGTTTAATTGAATTTTCTAGAATGGGACTCTGTAAAAGTGGAATGTTAATTACCAAAATAAAATAACTGCAAGAAACAGCCTGATGCAGCTTGTAAGCCTTCATTTGCTCAAATTTTTGAAGAATACAATGACAGTAATTTAAAATATCCACAAACTTATCTGTTCTGACATATACTACTGAGAAGACCTTTTTGGCTATAAAACGTCTAAAAAAATATGTACAAAATGTCAAACATTAACTTGATGTACTTTAATGTCAATATGTCACCGAAGATGCATCTAAATGAGATTGTACTTTTATTTGCAATGAAAAAGGCTTAAATTTTTCTTTGAAATTTTGTTAAATTGAATTACTTGAGTTCATAATAAAGTTTAATAAGACTCTTAACGCTCGCCTCTATTCACTTAATAAAAAAACAAATCTAAAATAAGACAACAATTAAATTCATGACCCCAGATTCCCCTCCAAAATATATTTCCAGCTACGGCCTTATGGGCACAACGTGCCATAGGTTCTTCATCTATGGCCTGTAACATATTGCGCTAATAAAATTCTTTATTGCCGTAGTAGTTATTTTCAGCATATCATGTGATATTTAATATGCATTTATTCATATCCATGTTTCATATAAAGCTTATTTAATATGTACCGGATGTGATATCAAAATTTTTCTTTCTCATTTTTTAGACTATTGATCGTAGAAACATGGTTCTTTGGTCAATTTTTATGTACTCGGAGTGAGAATATCAGCTTTTCACAAATTATGTGGTCTTGAGAACGCCGTGTATATAATAAATATTTATACACTGACTTTCTCAAGTAATGAATGTTTTTAAAGTTTGAGGTGATTATGGGGTAGTTATGGTCGAGTTTGTGAAATAAATTAATTTAATAAATAGATATGTAAACGAAACATTAATGTTCAAAAAAAAAATATTTAGAAATTAAGTATCCAGAATTCTTGAATAAATGACAGACATTAAGAGGTTGTAAGTTTTAAAAATGGTATATTTTTATTTAAACTTCTAAAACTCAGTTTATTTTCTTGACACTTGACAGTAAAAGTTCGTAAAACAACGACACACAACTCTTTTTAACACCTTCCCGTCGAACGTTAAACACACTTCTTTTAATTTTTATGCACCAATTTTCCTGAAAAAAAAATGTATTATTTAATCAGTGAAATAATAATAGTATAAGGTGAAATAAAAACAAAATACAATATGCAAATTCAAAGCTTTTCCGCAACCTATACGGCACATGGGTATGGACGTTTTTCGGCTTAAAAAGTAAGCATATTTTATTATTTTTTTTTCATTCAAGTTTAGGAACGACATATAGGTTTTTGCATAAAGAAACGCATATCTTGAACTTTCGAAAATTAAATTTTTAATCATTTTCTTTGAAATGTAAGTCTTTTGGACTCGCTTCTTCTGGACGTTGCACAGCACATATTAGAAATTTATTTGCGTTTTTTTTATCTGAAGTCAACGAAATAAAAAGCATGTTAAAATCTACATAATTATCTAGTATTTATTCGATGTTTGTTTTTTTTTTAACTTTTGCACTATTAACAAAATGACAGTTTTGCAGTTTTCGACCAAAAATCTCATTTTTTATTTTTTTATTATTTTTTCAATTATTATTTATAAAAAAAAAATAACGAATTAAGAAATTAAGAAAAGCATTGATCAAGGACTAGACAAATATATAAGCTTTTATTTTTTTAAAAATGGAAATCGATTCATCCGTTTCTGAGATATTTCTAGAACAGGCTTTAAAAACAATATTTCAGGAGAATTGCGTTTCAATTTTGAAGCAAGTAACGTTCGGCCGTGCACCGTGTGCCAAGAATCGCAATGTTTCCTATACGGGTTTTTTTTTTTTTCAAAAACGGTTTCCAGTCACATTTATGAAATGTCGCACATTCAAAAATGCCTGTCATGTTCCGTAGGGGATATGGGCAAACTCTAATTCAGAATATTAAAAAAATAAAAATATTTTTTGAAGCCGAAAAATTTCCATTCTTCCTTAAACAACTAAACAAAAAATTGCTATTTAAATATTTTACTTTGAAAACCCCGAATAATAGTCTTTTGGTATTATGTTTTGACATTTGGGTTTTTCACCGTACATGTAGTTGGGGGGATATTGTTTTTAAAGTTTTTTACACTGAGGATGTGAGTCCTAGTACTCACGAAACGTATACGTCTGATCAAATCAACTTATTTTATTGTGTGTTTAAACGTTGTTTTCAAATAATCCGAATAATAGTGTTTTCATTATATTTGTCTCATTTTGGTGATGGAAGCTTACTTGATTACAATAAATTTCAGCGTTTATTGCAAGTCACGTGATTTATGGTTGCAATTAGCTAAAGAGAAGTTATTTAGAACGCATGAAGATCACCGACGAGAGGTAAATTAGCATTTGAATTGATGTCATTGAGAGTTTGAGTTATTTAAACAAAAAATCCTTTGTTCTTTTTTACTGGACAACAAGGGTATTACTTTATGTGGAACAGCAATAAATTAACGCCTGGCATATAAGGTATATTTATTATTATTTATGTAATAAAATGTCTGCCATTATAGGACAGTCATTATCATGTATATTTTCTAACAAAATTTGTGAGGAAAATTTTATTTTAGCGTTCTATTGTAAATGTTCTACTGGAACCAATTTGTATGGAAAAACAATTATGGAAAAATGGTGGTGGAAAAGAACAGATATTTTGCAGTTCCAAGAATTATTCCTTATGTTTCCATTGGCCCTTATCCTTCTACTTTATTATTTTATGCCTATTGATAAATCGGAAAAATCAAATATTATGTAAGATTTGAATTCAGCTAAAGAATAAATGCCAAAGCAATATGTTAAAATATGACAAAAGGAATTTGAACACTTTTTCTTTCATAAACTCATTATTAAGAATATTTTAAAGTAATATTAAAAACTGTTATGTAACTAAGCTTGAAAGTAATTAATAATTATTGAACGGATAATTATAACTTTTATTGTTATTCGTACTTACTTAAAGTTTTTTACTTAAGGGCCGTTTCACTGAAAATCCCTGATCGCGAAATCCTATTTAAACTTATGGGAAAACTTAAAAGCCAAGTTATTTAGCCAAGTTTAGTCACGAAAATAATTTGTTTAAAAATTGAAGTGGATCTAGTTTTATATAAAATTGAACAGATATAATAAATAAATTAAAAATTATAATACAAATTTTTAGAAGCAACTTTTATCTTCATCATTGAAAGGGACCACTTTTACACTCTTATCGAACCTAGTCATTTCAAAGTATACCGTAGAAAAATTAACTAACAGCACGCAATACAAAAATTCATTAAAAACCGCTAAGTAAAAAAATTACAATAGGTATTAAAAAATGACATCTCGAAATGCATCTCGTTTACTTGAACGGTAAGTTTATTTTAATGACTAAACAGTACAAAGATATAGACGCAGAAACATATAGAAATATAGGGATTCTTACACGTGTACACGTACTCACGTGCACGGATAAACACACACATATATGCATACGAAATGATAAAGATACATACGTGCAACATATTTATACATGCACACCCAATTTTCCTTAGCTCAGAAATGCGTTGGAATGATAGAAAATCGTGAAATATGTGCTCAGTCAATTTAAGAGAGGCCTCGTTTGGATTTTTTAAAAAAATGGGTCTAAGGGACGCCGGGGCGTTTAACTTCGAAATTTTAAATGGAAAAGTGGGTTTTGTGGCATTTCTCTGGAAATGTCTCACCAAGACAAAGAGTTTAATAACCTACGATATTTCTAAATGAAATTACCATTAATTAAATTTTTAATTCTTAATTTCACGAAAAAATAAATTAATAATGATGATAATAACTAATGTAACCCAACTTAACCCAAAAGATCCTCGAACTGACTGCCTTCTATTTCTCTGCAATAATTAAGCAGCTGCAGAAATTCATTCCTGACTGCCTGAAATGTGGCTGAAGAGATGTTATTATAACCTTTCGTTATTCGCTGGTTCAATTTTCGATGAAATTGTGTGGTTTCTTGTAAAATGTTGCATAAAAATAAAGTCATTAGGCACTACATCTGGAGTCTAGGAAAGTCATTCTAAAAATTATCTCTTTAAAAATATCTGTGATAACTATCGTCAAGACACATTTAAGGCAGTTAGTAATGAAGTTATTTATCTGCTCTTTTAGTGCTTATGAGAGAAAGGCAGTCAATGCGAACAACTTTTGGGTGAAGTTGGGTTAGTTTGATTTATTTATTTTGTTTATCAAGAACAGGGAGTGACGTTTGGCGGACTCTCAGGGACTCTCTGTATAAACTACTACTACATGTGACAATAATAAGAAAGAAGAAATATGAAAGAAAAGAAAAAAGAAAAAATACGAACGCAAATCGTAACTCCAGTTCTAAGAGTCCCAAGATAAAGTAGCATATGTTTGCACCAAAAGTTCCTGTTTATGATTTTCTATTCACCTGTTATAGTGTAATTTTCTTGAAGAAAGATACGCATATTCATTTTATACGAAAAAAAAATCAATACAAATGTTTGTTTATTTTTTATTCATTCAATTTGCCATGCGCCACAGTTACCCTAAATGTAAATTTTTAGCCTCTTATATTGAGGAACTCGTTAAAGTTGAGGTAAAATGGGTTTAAGGGCAATATCAATATTGAGAAACAAATTTTGAAGATTCAATGAGGTTGCGTCTATAACTATCAATGTAAGGATATGTGTATAAAAAGCGTTTGTTAACGAGAATAAATGTCCTGAAATCCATAAATATATCGTTGACTTACAAATCATATATGAAATGGCTGGAAACAAATTTTCAACTTTAACCTGTTATTGGGGAGATATGCGGTCTGTGAGATCGCGCTGTGTAGATTTTTTGATGATGAAACACCATGTTAAGTAAATATCTTTTGTGCTAGAATTTATGTCTTTAAAAATTTAAAATTTTTTTTTCTGTCATAAGTTGAATATTCAAATTACACATATGTATAATTTCATACTAATGTTTAAATAAATAAGATTTAAATGGAGTTCCAGAAACCGCACGTCTCCCGTTATATTTTACTTTTTCATCTACCTATTTACGAATTAATCTAAAGTATGGATTCTCAAAGTTGCTGATTATACATATTTGCTCATAACTTGACAGGTAATGAATTGAAGTTCATGTATATGGAGGAGGGGGGTCGACTACGTTTATTCTAATGAAAACAAAAAAATTATAAGTATCTATGTATACTTTTCCATAGTTGTATTAATAATTAAACAATAATATTCCATAATCAGCTTTATCCAAAATATACGTAAGCATTATATTTGAGCTTTTACAATGTATCATGAAAGTCATACAAATCATGGAAAATGAACATATCATACATATCATGGAAAATGAACAGAAATGAAATGCACAAATTGTTCTTCAAGTTATGGCTAAATAACCAACGTTTAACTTTAAAATTGATTGGTTCATTTTACAATCAATTTTATCTCACAAAGTAATCATTCAAAATTAAGAAAATTTGTATTCCTTGGCATTTTAGCAAGATGAATTGAAACATGTTTTAAAATTGTGGTAATGGCAATGAGCTTTTTAAAGATAGGTTCTGTTTTGATATGTGAATATGATCTCTTGAGATAAAAGAAAGCACAAAAATTTATAAAGAACGCTCTATAATGAAATAGCACTCATATTTTATCTTTTTAACCTGGGATCCAAGTCGTTGGGTGCCAAGAACACGCATGTACGAGAACTTTTAGTTGTATATACTTCAAAATGCACAAAATTTGACGACGTGACTTACAGGTTAACGGTATTTTACAAGTGACTTTTACGAGCTAAAACCTTATTTCCCCTTTTTTGCATCTATTAGAACTGATGTTATAACCAGCATTCGGTCGTTCTTTTTTCTTTTTTATCTGAGTACCATACATATTATAATATTAAGAATTCGTTTGAAAAAAAAATAAAAATATTCAAATCCAGCATGTTTATTATTATCTTCTTATTGGTGCAACTTTCAGATACTTATTTTTTTTTTTTTTTTTTCAAAATTATGCATGTGGATGTACTCTGAATAATTACAAAAAAAAAATATTTAAAAGAATAAATACAGTCTTCTAAAAGAAAAGAGAACATCTCATACATTTTAGTCTCCAAATTATCACAGAAAAAAACTTAAATAACCATTTCACTGAAAATTATATCTTTTTTTTTAAATTTGTGCTTTAAAGTTAAGCTTAAAGAATCCTTTTCGTGCTGAAATTCTACCAATCTCTGAAATCTTCAATACGGATACTTAATTTTGACGCATATATTTGGTCTTTTTCTATAAATTTTGCCTATGGATACTAAACGAGAAGTCATCCAGTCAAGTAGTTACGGTAAAAGCAGTAGTAATGAATGTAGCATTAGGAGTTCCAAACTTTAAACCTTCATCATTCCCAAACTACATGTCCGAATGACCTTTTGGTTCGGATTCTGCGTCAAATCGTTGCGCACAATTCATCGCGGCGTCAATTCGTCGTGATGTCAAATCGTCGCATCGTCAATTCGTTATGATATCAATTCGTTGCATTATCAATTCATCGTAGCGAAAAAAATTGAAAGGCGATCATGATTTTTTTCCAGGTATAGCAAATTATGATAACTAATAACATTTCACAGGCCAATTCCAGATACAGATGTACATTTAATATGTATATATGTTTTTTTTATTGCTTTTTTTTTTTTTTTTTTTTTTTTTTTTTTGTATGTGATAGTGAAGTTCTCAGTCGAGGACATGAAAATTTAATAAATTGGTGCAATTGATTTGTTATTTAAATTAGTGATAAAATTCATATTGTTTCGATGACCACAGCAAACAATGAATAAAAATTCTAGAAAAATTGAAAAAAAACGCTAGTTGGCATATGTGTACACAGGGAAAGGGATTGAAAGTAACGAAAATGTTTTTAAAGGCAAGGATGGTAAAAGTAAAGATAATTTAGTAAAATTATTTAATGATAATTTATTTTATTTTATTTTATTTTTTGAATACGGCCAATTGTGATAATTAACGTTTTATAGGCAATTTTAGATGCAGGTAGAGTCGTGGGGGAAAAAGTAAACACCCCTACTAACTCTGCAACAAATAATCGTAGAAAAAAGTTACTAGTACTAAGCGATTGGAAATTAAGTCTACTTTTAAATGATGTATATGAAATTTGATTAGGGGGCCGTCTACAAATCCGAACCAGCCCAAATTTTGTTTTTTCTGTGGCAACGCCGAATTTTGATAATATATTTTAAATCTGCCTAGAAACGAAATTTCAAGTCATTTGGATAATAAGTTTTTGATTTATAAACATTCAAAATTTAGAGCTTGTAATGTTAATTTATATTTTCATATTTTTATTAATATCTGCCGAAATTGTAATTTTTTTGTGTGCTTATAATACTAAAAATCCCAAACATTAAAACATTGAATTTTTTATTTTAAAAATTTTATAATATGAATTATGAAATTAATATTCGAAAAAAATATGAATTGCAACCTACAATTTTTTTTTTTTTTTTTTTTTTTTTTTTTTTTTTTTTTTTATGGATTTATATTTATTATGCAAATCACAAATTTCAAATTTTTCTTCCAAGTAGTTTTCAAATTATGCTTTAAAAACATCAAAATACTGGTTTAAGGGTCTATCATGTGCAGAAAAGCATTATTTGAAAAAATACTATATATTACATATTTTATTGAAACATTTGGGCTGGGTTACGGTGCCTCGCATAAGATCAACTTAGAGCGTAAGTCTGTCTTACGATGAAAACAAAGCGTAAAAGGTATTTCAGTGCCTCGCCATCTTACGTTAACCTGAATCCTTTCTACATGTGCTAGGTAAATTATCAAATGAGATCCTGATATTGCTAACAGTCTCGTTGAACCAATGACATGGAGATTACAAGAAGTTCTTGATAAAAATGGTTTCTATACATCATATTAAACAGATCCCCTGTTTTAAATTTAAGCAAAACATGTGGCTTATTAGAGGGGAGGGGGAGGGATTACTCTCTTAATTTTTGTGTACTAATCTACCCATAATTTTTTGGTACTTTTTTGTTAAAGTTCTATCATATTAAATAACTATCCTTATTTGGTGTAATCATATTTTTTTATTTAGATAAATTTCAGTATTTTAAAATTTTGATAGCATGTTGCTGCAACTGTTGCTTTTTAAGTTTCATTATGCGGGCCAGTTTGTCCTTGTATAGATGTTTGCGTTTGGTTGATGTTTCAGAGAGTAAAGCTTAATTGGTTGTGTAAACACGAAATTATTCATTTCAATGCTTTCCACAAAATGAAAGAACACATGAAATCTTTTTTTTTTTTTTCATTTTAAATAGATGCCGATGTATTTACGGCAAATGATTAATCTAATTCTTGCATTTGATATCTACAAAACTTTGGTCAAAAGAATTTACATCATTTAAACCATTATTATATCCACAATGTAGTCGTTCAGATCATTATACTTGTTAATTCAATTTACTCAGATCTTGTTAAATTGTTCCGAATATTATACTGAAGGCTTTTTAGATAAAGTATTCTCACGAAAGTATTTGATTGTTATTTAAAAATGATAATTTAGTCTTTCACTAACTTTTGTATATCAATCAAAAATTGTAATCTTCACAAATAAGTACCGATGTAAAGTTTTTAACACATTAATAAAGAGCTTTAAATAATTAAACCTTTTCTTCTATATCTTGATTATTTAGATCTATTTGAGTACATAGGCTAACATTAAAACATTTTAGAAGTTATTTTTGACTTTCAGATAGGCAAGTTTTCTTGACAATCGGAAGTAGTGTGCAAAAAAAATCTAAAATATGAAGAAAACAGAAAATTCGAATGACAAGTTCTTTTGCCAACCGACATTAATGAGTTAATTGTAAAAATTCAAATGAAATAACAGAATAAGTTTAATCATATAATTACGAATCTTATTTCAAAGGATAATAACGAATGTAAAGTTACCTTGATGTCTTTTTTAAATAGATTTAATTTTAGTTCTTCAAATAAATCTGAATATAAACCATGCGAACATATCGGAAAAGATCTAACAAGAATCAATCCCTCCTACCCACCCTTCAAAAAACATCGATGTCGATTTTTTTTTTTTAAATATTGCTTTATTAATAGACTTGGGATTTATTTTCAGGCAAAAAAGCAAATTGTCTGCTTTTCTACATTGATTCCTTATACTGCTTTATACAATTTCTTATTCTAAATTTTGTATTCGCCAATACTCTTCCCATTTCTGCCAATAAATTAAAAAACTGAGTTAAATAAAATCAAAGTCTGAGAAAAAACATTATTAAAACACCTATAAAATTCCATTATTCGGAAACTATAATAATTACAGATATCTTATATATTTTTTTAATCGGATAATTCAACACTTGTAAGCATTATAAAATGGATATTGAAGAGGATTTTACCGTATATAACAACAGCCGAAGCATATTAAGTGAGTGAAATGGTCATATTAGCAAGAAACAATACATTAATAGAAGTGACTTAGTCAATCTGTAGCATTTCAACAACCTTCGAGAACAGAACTTCAATTTGGTTAAAACCCCTGAAATAAGTTCATTTTAAAGTAATTAATTTCTTGGAAACTAATCGTGCGAATTTCATGAAAAGTTGTATTTATGCTAATTGAAGGGTGTAGAATTTAATTATGGTGTCGAAACTGGGTCTTGCTATTGAAAAAGACAAAGTTTTGGCTTGTTTTGATATGTAGATGGCCCCCTAACACAATTTTATATACATCATTTAAAAGTAGACTTTATTTCCAATCGTTTGGTACCCGTAACTTTATTCTACGATAATGTGTTGCAGAGTTAGTAGGGGTGTTTAATTTTTTTTCCCACGACTGTTACATTACACGTATGTGCATTTTAAATTATTTTTATACATTGCTTCGTTTTCTACTGCTACAGTCTAACATTACATTATCAATAGTAAAAATGAAGAGAAGAAAAGAAATTCTTGGGATTTTTGTGAAATTCTCAATTGTGAATGTTTAATGTTCTAGAGAAAGCCATTTCTTATTTTAAGAATTGAACAGATATTGCCTTCGATAACCAGAAAAATAGCGTGAGATTTAAGGTGTAAGTACATCGATCAGGAAAAAAGGGCAAATAATAATGCTAGAAAAATTATATCAAATTATCACCTGGCATTGGCGTACAAAAGGGAGGGATGGGGAAAAGTGAGCTTCCTCTTGCCTATGAAAAATTAAGAAAAAGAAAAGTACAAACAGGATGTAAACACAAGCAAGAAGCAGGAATTATACTTTTTCAGAATTCAGTGTCGCGCCCGATGAGAAAAAAACCTTTAAAATTTATTTAATTTGTAACTTTTTTTTATAGTATATGTAAGCAATAGAAACTCCTTCTTTCGTTTTTTATTTTCAATCAATTCTACCGTACAATGCCATATGATAACTGTAAGTAGTCAATTATACGCCAGTCCTCATTCCTTTGTTCAAAAAGATTGCGTCAATAGCGGTATGTCCTTGCGTCGTATAATGCTTCGGGTTTGTTCTAATCAGAGTTGGGCAGTATCGAAAATACATGTACAGTGCGTCTCATAAATATAAAGACACAGATGTTTTTGAAATTACATTTTATTAATTCAGTTATAAGAAATTAAATTTTATACCTCATATTAAGAACATTGAAATGAATCTCTTATAGGGGTTTCAATTTAAATAAAATAATTTCGACTCGAATAACAAAAAAAAAAAAAAATAATAATAATAAATTACGCTGTCTCATAAATATAAAGACAAACTTGAAACTGCTTCATATGCAAATTTATTTCGAATGCGCGCGTGCAGAATTAATGCGCACGCGGAAAAACACACTTTAAGTTACCTAAACGAGCAAAGTTGTTTGACTTGTTTCAATTGCAAAGATGCCGTGGAATATTGAAATTTCTAAAGATGAGATTTGTTAAATATATGAATTTAAAACTACTGGCTTAACAGTTTGTCAAATATGTAAAAAAAACTGGGAGAAGCAGAGCTGCACTTTATAAAATTTTATCAAAAACGTACAATTTATATTCGAGAAAACGATCTGGCAGACCGAGAAAGACTAGTGAAAGATTCGATCGCAATATCATGCGACTTGTTAGGTCGCAAAAAATGTCACTCCGATAATTTTCTCAACGAGTTTATGGTATGGTGCCAAAGGATACAGTACATCGTCGTATAAAAGATTAAAAAAAACTTTGTATGCTGGCATATGTGCAGATTTCCTTTACTGAAAAAAGAACACAAAGAACAGAGGTTAATCTGGGCTAAAGATCATATACACTAGAAGGACGAATGGATGCAAGACATTTTTTTCAGATGAAAATAGATATAACTTGGATGGCCCAGATGGTTGGACGATCCCTCTTCAGAAAGGGGTAGGTTTTGTTATGGCTTGGGGTGCGTTCTCTTTTAATGGAACTACAGCTATTGCTTTTCTGGAAGGTAAACAGACATCTAAAGAGTATATAGAACTGCTTGCTAGCCAGTTGTTGCCAATTGCTGAAACTCTTAGTGGTCGGAATTATTTGTACCATCAGGATAAAGCATCGATTCACACATCAAGACTCACAAAAAAATAGCAATCATACCACTTAGCACAAGCATCGCTAGTGGAGGTATCAACTCTGTGAAAATTTAGCAGCTGTAGAGCGATGATAATATTGGTATAGTCCAATCAAACTCTTATTTAATCATGATGAAAACAAGGCAGCGTGAGTGGTGAAAAAAGGCGTATGAAGAAATATGGGGTTTTCCCAATTAAACACATGGAAACGTAGTGATAGGAAAACTGTTTATTCCATCAGAACATACCAACACTAAACAATTCCCACAAGATGAGAAATCAGAGCATTGCAGTCGAGCATGCACTAGTTAGTCATGCGAAATAGATGTTAATTCACGAAATGAATATTCTACATGGCTTAGGACACCGGGTAACAGGTTATGTAAACAATCAAACAGCCCAAAAAACTTGTTCTGAGCTCATGCTCGAACTATTTATTAGGATACGCGTGGGAAATCCGATTGAAATGGAAACTTCAGGCTAACCCAACCAAAATCACGAACGAGCTTCGAAGTGAAACTGGGATCCGACACTCAGCCAATGGAGAGCGATCAAAAAACGTCACAGGAAAGAATCCCGGCGCCGCTACTGGAAGGATTTTGATGTGAAAAGGCTGTCTCCTAGCGGGCGTGAAAATGAGATGAAATAGAATAAAAATGTAAAAATGGCTTTGATAAACATTCGAAAAATAAGTAACTGCGTTCAGAACTTTACAGTTTGGCAGACGATAAAAATTAATGAAGAGATTAAAAGTTTAGATTACGTTTTGGAATAAACTATTATTAAGATACGCGTTTTAAATTTATAGGAATTTAACTAGAAATAAATAATAGAGCGTATTTAAAAAAAGGAAATAATGAATTTGCCGGCAATTTAGAATAATTTAAATGAAGAGTAAAAGCAAAAATTTTTATATAACATATATATATATATATATATATATAAGAAGCCATACGTATCACAAACGAAACTCCTGTAATACTTATGATTTTTCTATGTAAACATCAGATTGTTTAGATTACTGATTTATTGAATTTATCATGAATTTTCGATAACCATAAAGTTTAGTTTGATTACTGATAAATTTAATGTTTTCATTTTTATTTTTACCTGAGCATAAATATTTAATTCTCTATAGATGATTATTTAAAATATATTTATAAACAGAATTATGTTAGCATGAATTATAATGCATAAATATGTTTACTGTAAAAGGAAAATCAGCTCTTTCATCATAAATATCAAATATAAGTTTATTTTTATTATTAAGTTTTATTTTTAAATGAAGACAGTTTCTTTTTCGTTATTTATCATATCATTTTTGCTTAATAAAAGCTGTATGGGACATTGAGTAGTAAGTGACAATATGTTAAATGTTTTAAAGAATCTAACAGATTCTACTACTCTTTTTAACTTAATTGAGATTTTTATACTTAAAAGTAAACACATAGCTTTATGTAAATCTTTGATATCAATATTGTTTAAAAGATTGCTAAAATAAAAAGTTTTTACGTGTTTTGCATAATTTATGTTTTTTAATTTATTTATAAGCTGAAAACTGTTTTTTAAGTGTTGATTGTCATTTTTAATCATTATGTTGCATATTTGAGTGGGAATATTCAGCGATAAATTACTTCCAGCATTATTGTATGCATTAAAACCTATAATATTAGTTACAGTACGAAACTTTGTCCGATTTTTATGAAATTTTGGAATGATAACAAGATGATTAATGTTTCTGAATTAATTAAACTCACGGGTATTTAATTTTTTTTAATTCATGTTTTAATAATTTATGATAATTTAATAACTTTTATTATTCATTTCAATTTTTAATGATGTTTTGTTAAAAATATTACTAATAATTATAGCATTATGCAGTAATTTTTTATTGCATTCTTTAAAAAATAATGGCAAAATTGTTTGATGATTTATCTACATAAGTAATAAAATATTTATTTTGTAGATTCTTTACGTAAATATTTATGTTTTTCTTATTTTTAATAAATTGTATCTTTCCAATAGTTCACTTTCTAAATGAATTATATCAGTAAATTTCGATTTATTTAAAAACTCAATTGTTTTATTAAAATTTATTCCATTGTTATAGATAAATAAAGGTAAATCTTGAATAAACTGTATCGATATTCTTTTAAGATTATTTTTGTATGGAAGGCGGAATTTCGTGCCTAATGCATGAGGGGTTTTTTTAATATAATATTAAGGTCACCAGTAATAATGTGTTCAAGTGTAGTGTTTAAGTACGTTTTTTAGGGTTCCGTACATAAAAAGTAAAAACGGAACCACTCCTCTGTCTGTCTGTCTATCACAGTCATTTTACTCGTAAACTATAACACGTGGAATATTCAAATTAGCTGAAGTATTAATAAAGGCTGTTTACCCACATATTTATAGATTATTAACCATTCTCAAATATAGTTAGGAAAAATGTAGAGGGGCTAATTAAGCTACTTAAAAAAAAAAGAAAAAAAAACCTTTTCTTTGTATATCGTGTGGGGTATCGTGTGCAAGTATTCGTAACACTGAACTCAAGATTCCATTTCTTTTAATTTTAGGTGTTATATTTTCATAGATATCATCAAAAATGCAGTGCAAAAATATGATCCCTACCCTCTATTTCCGAATCTACTGAAACTAAAATTATGAAAAAAATAGGGGTAGTTGAAGTTTAATTTAAACCTTGCAGGAGAATTATAGCGATTACCCTAGATCGCATAGATTTTCAGAAAATCGCATTTTTCCGTTACACACAAATTTCGATTTGTGGGTATTCAGCAAATGAGTTGAGGAGCGCTAGAGGTGCCTACCGTCACAGAAGTATAAAAAGATTGCTGATAATTATTTTAGAAAAACAATGTTGCTAATTAGCCGAGTTATTAACCCTTAAAGACACGGACTGTTTGGACATCCATGAAGACATGGATGGCGTACTCTATGCGCCATTGGCTTTTAAAGCCTAGATAGCAACTTTTAATGATATATTTGTATAATGCTATGCCCAGCAGTAGTATAAAAGCAATAAACTTGAAATTGTTAAAAACAGACTAATTTGATTAGAATTAATCACATAAATACTACGGGATTCGCGACAGGTTTGCATTGAGTGGCTCTCTTAATACGCCACACGTGTCTTTAAAGGTTAATTAAAACACTATTTGGAAAAACGCGGCCCGGACCAATACGACGTTGCATCTTTGCGACCTCCTTTCGAAGCACGCTTAGCACAATGCCAACTTTGAACTTTGAACAAGGGTTTAGTAGTTTTAGGTACACTGTAAAAAGAAAAGATTATTACTATGGTTAATTTGGGTTTATGAAATGCCAAATGAAGTTTAAATATGCACTACTTTTATTGTCACCACCGAATTAAGTTCATCATAAACATATTAGGATAACATTAAAAAAATATTTATACAGAATAGCAATATTTTTTATACTATTTAGGCTTCATATCTAACTGATCTTTCATGGTATACCTATCCATCTATACTTTTATACTACATACAGCTATACCCATACGTTGTACAGTTTTTTACAAAGCCTTATTATTCTTTTAGCAACGATTTTTTTTTTTTTTTTGTAATAATACCGTTGCTAATTAATATAATTTTACGGAACCCCCTGTGCGCGAGTAATACCCGCACTTGACCATTTATTTACACTGTGGATCATTACAATAACAAGGAAAACAATTTGAAGTGTTTAATTTTTTTGTTTGTTTCTTTTTTTCCGCAAACCTATTATGATTAAAAAAATTTCGACCCAAAATCAGATTATATATAGACTTTTTGGGATTATTAACATTTTTTATTGGAAATCTATTACTTTTGTTAATCATAACATTCCGTAAATTCTTTTTTTTTTTCATGATTGGATTAAAGAAATGAATTATTAGCTAAGTATTGTTAATTTTGTATTTAGGTTTAGTAGAAAGTTTTCGTTAAGCATGCTAGCTCTATCACACAAAACATCAAAATGATAAATAAAATTTTAATACAATTGTTGCACGTAGCCTTAGAACAAAAAAAACTGATTTTTATTTTTTATTTTTTATTTTCGTTAAAGTAAGATAGGTATAAACCTATACCTAACTTTGTTAGTTTATATAAAAATTAGTTTAGTGTCAGGAGGTTATATGATATGTTTAAGTCGTAATAAATTTCATATTCAAAAACACATTCCAATCACAAAAAATAAAATTTAGATCTTTTAATTGACAAGAAATCAGGTATAAATTGCAGATATAATCATTTTATACGCATGCTTGTGAATTAAATGATTTGTCTGCAAATGAAATTTCTTTTACAAGACGTGGAAGTAATTTTTTTTTTTTTTTTTTTTTTTTTTTTTTTGAGAAAAACTTATGCAAAGCTTTAAATGAATTAAAGTTTGTATTAAAGTACACAATACCAATTTAAATTGACCGGATAATTTGAATATTTGCATGCGGTTTATTTTGTTCGATTCAAAATTGTATATATGTATATTGTTAATTACGAAAACCAAAAAACCTGTTTTATATTTAGAAGTGATGACTTCCCTTAATTAATAAGGCAACTGAAATCCACATTGGTAAATGCAAATGAATAAAATCATCAATTTGAGAGTTCCAGTTCTTTTTCACTATTACATCCGAAATACCCTCAATTACGGTGCCTTTCTCGTCAAGTGTTTTTCATTTCTTTAATTTTCTTTTCTGATTCTTCCTCACTTGGGAAACCACTCCGAATGAGTGGGTTACTTTCTAAAGTTGCCGGTAATCAGGTCTTTCTAGGACTGGGCATGCGCATTCGAGCATGGAGTTTTCGATTTGGAGCGGAGGCGTGGATTCAAAACTCCACAGATGAAATTCAGGAGAGAGTTCAGAGATACTCAGAACAGAATCTAATTTGTTATTGGAAAGTTTCGAGAGTGATCAGAGAGCTCAGAGATACTCGGAATAGAATATAATTTGTTATTGGAAATTTTCGGGAGTGATGGGGAACAGCTCTTATCTTAGACTTCACTAGCAACATTTCAGCGGTAAGATGAAAATACTTTCTCATTTTCTCCTCGGAACACTCATCTAGAACCTCTTTAGGAAGCATATTACACTAAATTTGTTTTGTGAAATAGTTATTATATTAAAATACAATTTAATTCGCTTAAAAGAATATATATTTGTAATATTGATTATGAATATAGTCTGATTTTAAATTTGTTATTTGAAAGCTTCGAGAGTGATGAAGGCAACTCTTATCTTAGACATCACTAGCATTTTTTCACCGGTAACATGAAAGAAAATATTTTCTCATATATCCTCTAAATTCTTATCTAGAACATCCTTAAAAGGCTAAAGTTTGAATATTGTCGATTTTTAAATTTCTGTAAGCAAATAAGATGCATGTTCAAGAAGCGAAAAATGAATTGGAAAAGAATGGAAATATCTAGAAAATAATATTATAGATAGTTCATGAGTAAAAGAAAGCGAATCATTATTAAAATTTTATTTGAAAATTTTTCAAAAAGTGAAACAATGATAACAACTATTTTTTCTGAATGTTGCATTTGAAACGTCATATATTTTAGTTACCTATGAATCTTTTAATTCCATCATAACTCTGAAATAATAAATGAATTTTTAAAATCCTTATCGTGTTAATTTTTTAACATTTTAACCACAAACAGAGAAGTGAATAAAAATTTTAATAAGTTTGAATTCTCCATTTTATTTCTAAATGCAACAAACACTTTCTATTTAAATGTAAGATAACGAGGTAATTTTATCCAAAGGAACAGACTATCCAAAGGGATTAGTAAAGGATCAGGTACTTATTCTCATGTAAAAGCAATATTTTAAACATGTGAATCTGCAATTTACTGATTTAATGTTTGGTTAGGAAAAGTTGTAAAAGCAATGCAGCATGAAGATCGCGCTGATCTACATAAATGAGGATAAAATAGAGCTTTTTTTATGAAAGCAACTGTTTCAATGTTTATGCAATAGAAGGATATTTACTTAAGAGTTCTATTTTAAAATAAAAGAAAATAAAGTCCTTCAAGTTTTCAAGTTTAAATATCTTATTTATGAAGAGGAGATAAAGGAAATTATTCTTGGCAAGAATAAAAGTTTTAATAGTTTCAGAACCAGAAGTTAAAAAAAACAATTATTTCTCTGTTTATGCAATAGAAGGGTGGTGATTTAAGATTTCTATTTGTAAAAAAGTGAAAACTGCATATTTTAATTTCACGTTTAATAATTTTATCTAAGAACAGAAGATAAAGGAAATTATTCTGGAAAGAATAAAAGTTTTAAAAAATTCACAATCAGAAGTTAAAAAAAGAATCAATGGTTTAATCTTTGATGGAATCTTCAATGGTTTAATAAATCTTTTTGCAACTACGTACTGAATATTTCAACGAAAAGTTTCAAGTAAAGCCTAGCAAAAGAGTAATGTTTTAAACATATATATATATATATATATATTTGGATGTTATTTTTCCCAACTTTAAATGTTTTTCAATCTTTTATGCACGTAATGCTGATAATTTGCATGTTAACTCCAGACTGGAAAACAATTTCAAAGGTAGTACGTTTCAACCAACAAACCAGCTGATATTATGAGATGAAAAGTAAAAGAAAAAGAAAGTTTTCTTGGTGCTAATTTGTTTGGGATGTTCGTGTTAACGGGATGATAAAAGAACTATGGAGGAAGAAAGAAATACTGCCTGCGTTATTTACAATGATATGCAGTGTCACATGCTTGAGCATAGGTAAGTCATGTTTCTTCTATGTTTCTTCTTGTGGCTAGGGTCCACAAGGCTATAAAAATGGACCCTGAGACATTAATGTAAATTTTAAAGTAAATCATAGAACAATTATTAACCAACAAAGCGTAATAAAATTATTTTTAAAAACGCTACTATATAATAGATATTCAAAATGATTTTATATAAATGGGGAGTAGAATTAAATAATTTATTTATTAACATTAAATAAATAAAGCAGAGCGACATCCAGATAAGGGCACGATTTCCGAATGGAACTGCCTGTGGTTTGCATCTTATGTCGCATTATATATATATATATATATATATATATATATTTAAGAACATAAACTTGTATAATTGTACTAAAACTAAACTAAGAATTTTTTATCAAAACTTTCGGACAAGACAACTTTAAACTTATCAATGTAAAAAGCAATACACATATGCAAGTAAACAGAAATATTTAAAAATACAAAATAACCTTATACCGACTTTTCTGAAATTGAAGAATTGAAATATTTTTTTTTTTTTGTCTCTCTCGAACCCCTACTTAAGATAATTAAAAAAAAAGATGAATGTAAAAGGAAAACTGAATTAACTACTGTCAGACGGATTCAGCGAGGCAGAATCCCCCTGACAAAAATACTTTGATCTTTCATCTCTTAGTTTTTAATTATTTTGAGAAGAATAAATTTTACTTTTTTTTTCAAAATCTTCGGAAAACAAGAAAATTTAGTTTATTAAATTTCAAAATCTAGAAAGAAGCAATGTCCCTCAACTGGGCCTCCCTAGTTGACATCCATGCAGACATTTTTTTAAACATTATATATTTCATTATTTTGTTAATATTAAGTGAAAGTTTTCATTCTTTAACAAATACATATTAATAACTGCTTGTAAATAAATGATATAGCAGTAAAACTATTCCTTCAAAAATATTCAAAAACTGGAATGGAAAACGTAATATGGAAAACTGGATAAAAATAAAATAGTTCATTTCAAGGGAACAAAATATTTTAAATTACTCTGTTCAACGGAAGTATTTTATTTCCTCCAAGAAAAATCCGAAATGACGCTCTTGTTCTTTAACCCCTTTACGCCCCGCGAGTGGCTGAGAGGTTCTGCTCTCAAAGCTGGTAGACGGGAGGTGCTGGATTCGAACCCAATCGCGCCCGTTGACCTAACCGTTCAGAGTTTTCCGTGGTTTTCTTCGAACCTTGGGTAACCTTACGTAAATACGGGTTAGGTTCCGTTAGAAAGACCCCAACGGAGGGCAACCTCCCCCTTAAGGCATATATCCCTTGTGTAGATAATCGGAAGTCAAAAACACCAACAACATCTTTTACCTCTTTATATACATAACATCAGAATCAAGATGGTACCTTTGTTCGCTATTTGTGGGGGGGGGGGATAGATAACATGTGAAAATATATTAAAAATGTAAAAAGTAACCAAGATTGACCACCAAATAATATCTGTTTAACGCAGTAAACATATTATGTAACATTGAATGAATATAATAAAAAAATTAACATTTGATAACAAATTTTTTTATAAAAAGCTTTTATGATCATCATTAAAAGGGACCAATTTCATAGTCGACCCCAGTCTTATTTTCTTTAAAAATGCACATGATATTTTATTGAAATATTCCAAGTGTAATTGTTTATTATATATTACTATTTAAAAAACTAAAATAACAGTGTTTTAAATCCTAGTAGAAAACAGGCTTAGCTAAATATAAATTGTGTACGTTTTATAAAAGTACAAAATATATATATATACCATTTGTCCTCTACATATTTTCCCTAAAATGTTGAAAATTATTTCAAGACTTCAATGTTTTGACCAAGTAATCTTAAATTACACAAATAAATGTTTCGATCAACGAAGTGACGTTTTTGATTTATTTGTTTAATTCAACTCACGTGCAGGGTTACTAGTAAGTTGCCTTAAGGAGGAGGGGGATCTACCAATACGGCTTGATTTTTAGGGCATTTCCTGGGATTTTTTTTTCTTTTGTTTAAATAATGCACATAGTGAAATGTATCATTGGATGAACTTTCATCCATATGTGTACTGTCATATAAAAATGTTGGCATTTTAATCGATCTAAATTCCTCCAAAATTTTACATAAGATAATATGAACATTTTTCTTTTCCTCCAATGCATAAATGAACTTTAAACACTTACAACACAGCTTTGATTTTCAATTTATTATTTTACGTTATGACCGTTTGACTATTTTTTATATGCATATTAAAACATTTTTTAGGCTAGTGAAAACAGTTTTGAGATTATGTTTGCAATTTTATGTAGAATAGTTTGCATACAAACATTAATTTTAAAACATTTGTTTCGCTACTGGAAACATTTTTGAAATGCTATTTATTATTTTACGTGAGATAGTGTGAACGTTTTTAAAATTCATGAAAAAATTAACTTTAAAATATTTACTGCGCTAGCAAAAAACTGTTTTCAGATGTCATATATTATTTTACATAGGGTAGTTGAATTTTTTTTTTTTGTTTTTTTTTTTTGTTAATGCGAAAATGTACTTTAAAATATTTACTTTAAGGTCATTGTACCTAAATGCGATGCAATTTCTCACATTTAAGATATATTTTCCATTTTCTTGGAGATCCGGGACACAAAAATCTCCAAATTTTCTAAAAAAAAAAAAAAAAAAAAACTTTTATTGCATTAAAAATTTATCTGTGTTTTTCTGCTTAAAATGACGTTTAAATCATGTTTCTATCTTAATTAGAACAGGGAATATTAAATTTTTCGTTTTGGTTTGTTTTCAAAATATCGCTTTCAAACAATGGTTGTCATGAAAACGACTTCTTGTGAAAATGTGTTTTTCTTCATGATGGCTTTTTTCACCATTTCTCGTATTTAAATCGTTGTAAGTCAAGTTTTTAAAAATAAATGATTCAAACTTGGAACATGTCTTTTTCAATTATTTTACTTTAATTTTGATTCAGCAAATTAGAAAAAAATATTTACTTTCGAAAATATGATTTTTTTTAAAGTTACACCATTTTTTTTTTACTTTTAATATTTTATTTTTTTTTAATTGATATTATTTAAAAAATTATTTGTGGTTACTTAATAACTTCGATTATTTAGTAAAATTTCTGATTTTAGCAGATTTGAAAAAGTTACGTTTGGCAGGTATTTTTAAGTTCATAAAATGTTTTATCTCGCCACTGTCGCCAATTTAAACTTTTGATACCACTTATTACCATTATAGTTAAAACTTAGTATCTTTATCTATCTTTTAATAGTATCAATATTACCTAGAAATATTCATCCTCATACTCAAACATTACATGATTTCTTAACTTAATATTATGAGTAGACTCTACAATTAGCTTTTTATAAGATAAACAACTTGATTGCTTGTCGACCAGCTTTAACATTCTCTACAGCTTATTTAACTTCTAGGACTTTTTAAAATTGAAAGAAAGGGCACTTTTGCGTTACCTCTACCCATTGGATTCAAAACTTTATTCATCGATCATATTTCTTTTACTTTTTATTGAACTATACACCACTATCATTACGTCAAATGTTTCAATTATTTTTTTTTTTATATATATAAAGGAATGATTTTTCCCATTTTGATCAATTGAAATACGTAACTATGTACTCAGCCAAAGAAAAACGCTAATATATCTCTATGGAAAAATTCCTAAATGTATTAATTCAGCAAAGTTCAATTATTCCCAATTTCTGCTTTTAACCATCATTTTAAATTAATATACGACAATATCGCATAAACTTAACCTTAGTAAGTCTGTTGAAAGCGTCTTCGCATTTGAAGGATCCAATTCGTCACTAATAGGTCTACCAAAATATCAGGCACCAAAATGCGATGAAAATTTTAGTACAACTCTAGTTCAAAGAGTGTCCTGTTACATTTTTCATTTCCGGTAGATGAAACAGACGTTCAATGCCTTTCCGGCATCCATTCCTTTCATGGTTGTTTCACGTTTATTTTACTTTTAAGATTAAAAAAAATGGTATTCTCAATTTTGGGGTTATTCCCTGTATCTAGAAATATTTTTGTAATTTGATAATTAACTATGTTTACTGCAATAAGGAATTCTCCTAGAAAAAACGCTTTAAATGCACTAACATATTTCAAAAAATTTCTTGAAATGCGGATTATGTCACATTTATATACGATTCTTCCGTTAGAATTTTAGATATAAAAATTTTGTTACATATACGAATGATCACATTGGTATAAGTAGAAAAAGAGCTTTGAAATTCTATTCATTATTTAATACAGAATAGTTTGAGCATTTTCGAATTCACACCAGTATTAACTTTAAAAGATTTGCTATGCTATTAAAAATACTTTTGAGACACTATTTATACTTTTACGTAGAATAGTTTGAAAACCCTTCTAAATTCATGCGAAAATTAACTCTAAAATATTTATTATGCAAGTGAAAGTAGTATTAAATTTCGGTTTATAATTTGAGTTAGGATAGTTTGAGCAATATTTTAATCCATACAAAAATTGCCTTTAAAGCATTTACTACACTAGCGAAAACAGTTTTGAGGTTATATTTATTATTTTAACTAGGACAGTTTTAACACTTTTTAATTCATACAAACATCTTTAAAACATTTACTACGATTGGAGAAACAGTTTCAAGAAGCTGTTTATTCTTTTGAACATTTATTATTATTATTATTGATACAAAACTTAATTTTAAAACATTTAAGCTACTGAAAACAGTTTTGGATTATGTTTAAAACTTTAAGTAGTATACGTTGAACTTTTTTGCATTTTTACAACAATTAATTTTAAAGCATGTGCTAAGCCACTGAAAATAGTTTTAAGATTCTATTTGCAGGGTGACAAATTAAGATTAAAATTGTAGTAAAAAAAGAGGCATGAATGTAAAAGAATTAAAATGTTCGTTTGCTTTCTATATCAACACATATGCATACTGTATCAATGCGTAGTTTCAATTTCTTGCCATAAACAGGCTTTACATAACGTTGATTATATACAAGATGTATCGTGTATCTTCTTAGCGTTGACTAATGGCTAATTCTTCAACCGTTAATTTAAGAGATGTAGTTCCAATCGCAAAAATATGTTAAATGTTATTCTTCATGATATGAAAATCCAATTAAATCAAAATAATAATTTTTTTTTAAGTTACGAAATAAAATTTTTGTACAAAAGAACGTGATTTTAGCCCCGAAAAAAAGCTAAAAATGTATAACATTTAAAGCATCATAACTCGGTAGGTTTTGCTCGTAGAAGAATGGCATTTTTACTGTTTCATGTGTTAGAGCATATCTATATACTATATTTTAAAGCATAACTTATGGAATCATATGATTTGTAAATTTTGCAACTGAGTGAAAAATTGTCCAAGTCACAAGTCGAACCCCAACATTGACTTAAATTGCCATTACTCATACAACTGATATACATGTAACGACAGCAGGGTGACACAATTTACTCAGACAACCTTTAATCAATAATATCTTGTCTGTCATCTGAAACTGTTCAACAGAATATACTGCCAGTAAAGGAACTCCAATAAACGATCGCTACACAGCAACATTTAATAAGTAGTATAACTTAATAACACAAAAATAAAAAGTATAACTTAAGGGGAGATTTATTTCTCTGGCCTAAAATTTACGTGATTTTTACGATTTATTTTCAGTTACAAAGAACAGCGCTTTCACCTTCGAACTTTTTGCATTATATTTTTTGACATTTTAATTATATATTTGATTTTTGTGTAGAAAAAAAATAATACTATGTCTTGTGCGACAGAAGATGCGCGCGATGTACTTCCAATCGGGCGACTGTTTTTCTCCGGCCACAAGTATCTCACACAAATTTAATCACCCTACTATGAAAGAGCATTAAATTCTATGGAGCTTATGCCAACATTTCATTTTAAAAGTTGATTTTTGACAAAATGGTGGTCATTGAACGAAAAGGATCACTTTTTCGCCTTTTTAGGTGCGTTCGTAATTATATAAATACTTAGCACCTATAATCGCCGTCTGTGTCTATCTGTCCGTCTGTCCGCATATAACAGAGCAAAAACTACCCAACCAAATGGTCTGAAATTTTAAATATACAATTGTTGCAAAATTTTGTTGAGTCATTTCAAATTTTATGAAAATCGGATGTATAGTTTAGTTACAGGGACAGTCAAAAGTTTTTCGTTACATTACGGCCAATGGGAAAAAATTATTTCAAGTGCATTTTAATGATGTTACAGCCTTTTAAACAGAATGAAATTGATATGCATTTGTGAAGTGCAGTTAAAATATACATTCAGTACAATATGCGATGCAAAAAATAGTTATAAAACTAGTTTTATTACGAACGCACCTCATTTGCCACGTTTGACGTGCAATTTCCAACTTGTTTAACCTTTTCCGAACTTTAAAAATTATTTGTTTAATGAAAATTATACTTTTCGGTGGTATAAGCTCCAGCAAAAACGGTTAGCTTTCTTTTAAATAAAAAATGAAAGAAATAGGTCTAATAGTTCTCGGGATAAATGCTCGACCAGTTTGAAAAACGTGGTTTCGAGAAAAACAAATCTAAAATTTTACAATAACATTATATTCAACGAGCAGTGTTGCATTCAATGAGCACAAAAAACTGTAAGCAATTGAATGAAAAACCTTCATAATGTCATGAAGATGTGTAAATTTACTGACGTGTAATAACAATTTCATCCCTCATAGCATGCATGGTCACGGTGACGTCGTTGTGACGTCACTGTAAGTCACTGTGGTCACGTCGCATCTGTGACCAAAATGCCACAACTCAGTGATGTCACATTGTGACTGAGATGTGAACTTCTTAGAAAACTTTAAAAAATTACAAAAATTCTTCAAAAAATGTTATTTACTGTAAAATGATATTTTTCTCTCAATTAAAAAAAATTGAGGCGTCATTGTTATGTCATTGGATGTAACATACGTCACGTCACATATGTGATAAAAAAAACCACCATATTGTAAGTCACAGTGCGAAAAAAATATGAACTTTTAAAATCTTTGAAAATGAAGAGAAATATTTTAAACAGTCCTGAGTTACAGAGGCATAAGGAATGAAAATGTATTAGTGGATAGCAAATGGTAAATTCTGTCACGAAGGGGGAGGGGGCATAATATATAAAGTGCACGATACAAGCATTAAACAATTTGGATAACATATTTAGAATTAGTATTAAATCTGCACACTTTATATTTAGTTTGCAGAGAGGAAAATATTTTATTTTTTTTTTTGCCAACCAGTGGTATTCGAAACACTTCTGTGGTTTCAAACTAAAAATTTTCTATTACAGTTAAGTCTGCAGCTTTTAATGAGCACGTAGAAAGAGTCTTCAGAGTTTAGTCGGAGTTTTTTTCTTGAGAGAGTTTTTTTCCTGAAAACTATTTAACTATTTTAAGTAACTATTTTTGAAAAAATTCTACTTCGTTCAGACTTTTTAAATAAATTAACATTTTCCGAAAATAAAAGAAATATACAAAATTTATGCAAAACGCATGATAATAATTAATTATTCGTATTTCAAATTTGCATTTTAGAGATATGACTTTTAAAAAAAGTTATTTTACAAATTGTTTTATTTTACAGAAAATTTATATGAAAAGAATGGCAGATTGACAAAGAATTCTTTTATTTTACCCTCGATAATCCTTTTTTATTTATTAAGAACATACCGCTCACCCGCAAGAAAAGTGGCACATCTCGCAAAAATTCATTTTGCGTTTTATTCCACTAAAAGGTTTGTCATAGATGCGTCTTGCTACACAAACAGTTTCATAAGTTTAGTTACACGGAAAATCACGTTATTACGCTATATGTCCATTTGTGACCAAAGAAGAGGGGTGGATTATGTAGGGAGGTAAAATTATCCAACCCTCCAAACCACATCCTCCGTTTTCATTCTTATGTGTTTTACGCTTTTATGCACTTTTTTATTCTTGCATGCAAAGCTAAGTGCTATAATTTCATGTTACAGTAAAATCATGCACGTTTTCTTTTGCCTCTCCTGTGAATGCCCCACCAGTGGCTGAGAGGTTCTGCTCTCGAAGCTGGTAGACGGGAGATGCTGGGTTCGATCCCAATCGCGCCCGTCGGTCTGATCGTTCGAAGTTTTCGTGGTTTTCTTCGAGCCATGGATTTCCAAGCGTAAATACGGGTTAGGTTCCCTTAGAAAGACCCAACGGAGGTCACTGCCCCCTCGGGCCTATATCCCTGGTGTAGATAATCGGCCGTCAAAAATTCAACCAACCTCTCCTGTGAAATTTACTTTTGTCGAGATGTGTCACTTTTCTTGCGGGTGAGCGATATTTTGTATTTATTACGTGTGAAACAAATTTTACTTTAAAAAAAGGGGGGTGGGGGTTCATTATTACCATTAAATTGATATTTACTCATTTTAAAAATTTAAACAATGTTTTATCTAATAAACTTTAATTATTATTATTATTATTAATTACAAAAAAGAAACTTTACAATCCATTGTAACTTGTATTGTTTGGAAACGATAAAAAGAAAAGATAAAATACATTGGAAAATTCTTCAAAAAGAAAATTTTAATTAAAGACAGTCTCATAAAATTATTGCGCATTTAAGTTCGAAATCTTTTGTATAGAAAAACAAATAACGGTGAAAAAGAACATCTGCTGAAAATCAAAATCGTCTGCGCACAGAAGAGAAGACGCCGGAAGTTTACTCTGTTTAGAACATCACTAAGTCTACAACACTTTTTTATAAAAATAAGAGAAAGAAGCCCGCCATTTAAAAATATTACAAGTACACGGATATTATAAATGGGACGTAAATGTAAGTCTTTTTTAATTTAAATGTTTTATCCCTGTTTTGTATATTATGATGATGACTTAAATAGTTTTATGTTATATTAGTAAGGCACTGATCTGCAATTGTTTTCGGAAACATTTTCCTATTTGATGCTGCGTTGAAAAATATCTTAATCTGCGACCGCTTAAAAAGAAAAGAAAAAAAAATACAGCTGCGCAGAGACTGATTCATGCCTGCATTCATAGTGGAATTAATTTAAAGATTAATTTGCTGTTACTTGAGATTGAAAATATGTTGAGACAATGATTTGGAATTTTTTTCGGCTTCTTACTGTTTTTTGTGTTTCCTGATTACTAACACTTACAGTAGTTATAGACATTATTATTTTGGAGTTAAATATGATTTTCGATTACTATGATATTACGAAACTATTTCAGATTAGAAATTAGCATTATATTGGGAAAATGTATTTTTACGTATAACAGTAGTGAAACTTTTGAAAGATTTTTCTTTTAGTGCTAATAATATTTTAAATTATTCAAAATCTTAAATCTTCATACCAATGGTTTTCAGATTTAGCATTTGCCAAAATTATAAAATAATAGAAATTTCTTATAACATATGCAAAGATTTTTGAGATATTGTTAAATCTAATAATACATTTAATTCAATCTATTGTAGTTTATTGTTGTTTAATAGTACAATTATAAATACTAATTATTATTTTTAGTGTTTTCAAATTGGTATATTTATTTTTTTTAATTGTATGTAAGCATTTTTTTTTGTGATTTTAATCTAACATTTAATTAGATTCAGAATGTCTACATTCTGAAGCGGTTATTAAATTTTCGTCTATTATAAAATCATTTTCTAAGTTTATGATACACGTAATTATTGGCACAAAAAAGTAAAATATGATATTTAAACATTGAAATAAAAAGTTTTTCATGTCTAATAGGAAGTTTATAGATTAAACTACTTTAGTATATATATATTTTTTAAGTTCATATTTATTTACATAATAAAGGCGTGAATATTTTTTTAAACAGATTAACAGTGTTTAACTTCGGTTTGCCTGTCCATTTTTCCATCCTGCCGTCTGTCCGCGCTCTAACTCTCGTAAATAAACTCTAATTGCTCTGAAACTTTTAGATATTGACGTTTACCATAGAACGTTCCTTATTTCTAATGAAGTTTGTAGCATGTTTAGTTCATTTACAGGGACAGTCAAAAGTATTCCGTTACATTACGGCCTATGGGAAAAAATCGTTTCAAATGATTTTTAATGATTTTACACGCTTTCAAACAGAATAAAATTGATATGCATTTATGAAGCGCATTAAAATATGCATTCTGCTGAATATGCGATGCATAGAATAGTTATTGTTCATTTACAGGGCTAAAAAAGCAATTCCAATACATAATGATATAGGGGTGGAGGGAATTGTTTGTGGCGTACTTTAATTATGTTAATCTATTTCATATATAATGAAATTTATATACGTCGCTGAGGTTTACACACTATAAATTATTTCATGTATAATACGAAGTGCATATAGCATTTACAGGGACACACAAAATATTTCACTACTATATTGTATCCGAAATACTGTTCATTAGCGATGATTGCTGGAAATGCATTTTTAATTATGATATGCGCTTTTATGATTCACTATATTTATGCACAGTATATGGTGTATGTAAATGCTACAATTCATATACAGGGCTACACAAAAGTACTCGTAAGTGTTACTGTGTATGGGCGCAAATTGCTTAAAGGTGGTTTTTAAATGAGTTGTTCTTTTTTACGCTGAACTGCATTTAATTTGCTAAGAAATGTTTGTAGAATATAGATAAAATGATATACAGGGTCACGTAAAGAATTGGATACATTGCCGTCTGTAAATCATAATTTCTGGAAATGTGATTTCAGCAGTTTTAAAAGTGTCTTAGTTTGAATTAAATTTTAACTAAATAGTGGCGTGTAATAAAGGTTCTAGGTAAACTACAGGGTTGTACAAAAGTATTTAAGTATGTTTTCATATATTAGTATAAATTGCTGAAAAAAGAATTTCAACCTGTTATGCTTTTTTTTTGCTAAACTAAATTTCCCCATTATATAGTATATATATCAACCTACAGATCAAATACAGGACTGTTCAAAAGAATTAGAAAACATATTTGGCTATGGACGGTAACTGCTGAAATCAGTTTTTCAAATGTTTTATGCGTTTTCTAAAAAATTTACTTAATTATCTTATTTACGCTATTTCCCTAAATTACGATGTCTTGTTAAAGCATTCAGGAAGCGTTGGAAAGTGTTTTGTAATCTATGCTTAACGCATGATTTTTCTTACTTGTTTTTTCTTTTTCGCAGATCAGTCTTTTCCTATAAAACATACCAAATCTATTTAGCTCATATTCACAAAATACAATATACACGGGAATAAAAAATTTAAATAAATGTGTCTTATCATGTGCTATTTAATAAAGCAATGACTAATCACAACACATTAAAATCGTACACATTCTTAATATCGAGCTTGAACTCAAGATCAAGCTTAGAACTTAATAAAAAAAAAGATGTCAGTTGATAAACATTGTTTTTTATGTGGAAAAATTTAAAATATTTTAGAAGAATAGGACTCCAAAATAGCGATATTTTGCTAAAAAGTACGGTAAAAAGATCTACATATATATTACGTTAACGTACGTGGCACAGAAATCGCGGTTATTTGTTACTGTCTAATGGCAACGCCCCAGAAACGCATCTCATTGGTCAAAGTCTTTGGCAGGATTTAGGGCGATCGTGTTTATTTACATTACATTTCGCCGTGGAGGAAGAAGCTCCATGATGTTTTGCTCTTTCGCTGCAATTATAGAGCTTCAAAATATCTATATATATATATTACGCTAACGTACGTGGCACAGAAATCGCGGTTATTTGTTATTGTCTAATGGCAACGCCCCAGAAACGCGTCTCATTGGTAAAAGTCTTTGGCAGGATTTTGGGCGATCGGGTTTATTTACATTACATTTTGCCGTGGAGGAAAAAGCTCCATGATGTTTCGCTCTTTCGCTGCAATTATAGAGCTTCAAAATATTATTTGAAATATTATTTGAATTGTAAAAGATCTCGGCGAATGCTTGAAAGTGAGGAAGCCGAATTAAGAACAGAAAATCGAAATACATTGGATGGAGAACACCGTTAAACACAGAGCATAAGCGATCGCTAAAATAGACTTAGTAACCGTAGCAATAGACTTAGTAACCGTCAAAATTACTGATTTAAACGTTCCGGGGCATAACTGTGAGACTTTGAGTAAAATGTGCAATTTCTGCAAAGCACTGTATTAGAAATGCGAATTAATCAGCAGCAAGAAATTTACAAAATGTTATCATGACGTTAAAATAATTTTGTTTACCCCCCTCTGCACGGCCCTGCGATACAAATTTCAGGTTCACTTAAGAATATTATTACGGGCCCACCAGAAGGAAGATACAATAAAACCTGCTTAGACGGAAACGAAAAAGACCAGTAATAAATTCCGTTTTATGCAGGTTATTTAAATTGAACAATGCATAATAGCATTTTTGGAGAGAGAGGGGAGCTGAAACTTTTTTTTGTTTATTGCTGGATTCCGTTATAAACAGGCTTTACTCTATTAGAAAATAAATTTGCTGGATGGTACTTTAAAAAAAATCTATATAGTAATATTTGCTTACAATTTTATTATTTCTTTTCCAGTATTACAGTTTATGTTGTATTTGTAATTAATTTTTCATCTAAAGATTTTAAATAAAAAATTAAATTATTGAAAATATAATTAAATTTTAATTGAATTCATGAATTAATTTGGAATAAAAAAAGTATGAGACATATAAAAATTAAAAAACTTAACCTGTGAATTTACACAACTTTGGAACTGAACAAGAGTCGGGCCCTGGTAATTTGCACCGTCTCCACCCCCCACCCCCCTCTGTACGGACCTGCGATAAAAATTTCAGATTCATCTAAGAATATTATTACGGGCCAGGGCAACGCCGGGCGGGTCAGCTAGTAAGATTTTATATTTCAAACAAAACTTTATTTTAAAATTGTGCATTTTAAAATTCATCACAGTGTTTATGACAAGAACCATCACAGTATTAAAACTTGGAAATTTTTCCAGAGAGAAACATTCGGCTTGCATACAATATTTCAAATGAAAATCAAATTTTAAATTAATTGTTTAAAGGTGCAAAGGCCAACATAGTGAAAAAGATTCCATGCCGGGACTCGAACCCGGGCCATCAGTATAGCGCACTGACATTCTCCCGACTAAACCACATGGAACGATACCCAGCCTGGAAAATTTCTCACTATTACATGTTAGCAAGGCTACAAAAGCAGCACAAGAAGGGATATTTATCGTGAGCCACCGACATGGGGCAAACACGAAACTTAATAAATCCATCTTCGATTGAAACTATATTAATACTTGGAAATTTTTCGAGAGAGAAACCTTCGCCTTGCATACAATATTTCAAATGAAAATCAAATTTCAAATTACATGCTTAAAAAGCAATTTTAATTTGAAATTTGATTTTCATGTGCAATATTGTATGCAAGGCGAATGGTTCTCTCTGGAAAAATTTCCAAGTATTAATATAGTTTCAATCGATGCTGGATTTAATTAAGTTTCGTGTTTGCCCCATGTCGGTGGCTCACGATAAATATCCCATTTTGTGCTGCTTTTGTAGCGTTGCCAACATGTAATAGTGAGAAATTTTCCAGGCTGGGTATCGTTCCATGTGGTTTAGTTGGGAGAATGTCAGTGCGCTATACTGATGGCCCGGTTTCGAGTCCCGGCATGGAATCCTTTTCACTATGTTGGCCTTTGCGTCTTTTAAGCAATTAATTTGAAATTTGATTTTCATTTGAAATCATCACAGTGTTTATGACAAGTTTGTCACAAATGACACATATTTCACAAATTGGTCACAATGTGACTTCAAAGCATTGTCGCATTTGTCACAGGTTCGCCACAAAGTTAATGCCAAAATAGTCACAAATGACACACTTTTCACAAATTAGTCACACCGTGACTTCACAGAGTGTCACAATGTGACGTCACAAACGACCTCTAAAACGACTTCGCATTCTAGTCACTATGACGTCGCATCGACGTCACGTGACGTCCCATCGACGGTCACAAAATCACAGCGTGACTTCACAACGACGTCGCCGTGACGTCACCATGCCTTACGGGATTGTTCATATCCGTATTCTAGGAATATCACTATCAAAGAGAACAAATTAAAAGAATTTTCTTATCTATAATGAAAAAATATCTCTTTAAATTTAGACCTCCCGAATTAAAAAGCTAATACCAATTAAAACACTAAAATATTGTGGTGCCATCTCGAACTTTCTTGTGCTTCAAGTATCGATTCGACGGCATTTGTGGTCTTTCAGTGTACATTTAGCAAAGGGTAAAAAATTGGGTGTTGTCATTTATGATTTTCGCAAGTTTTTCACTGTAACCGTAACTGCGAAAGCTCGATTTTTGTTCTTCAACTTATACTTGACATCATACCTTAAAATATCTGCGACTCAAATGACATCCCGTTGGCTTAAACGACGCTAGAGGACTGTACATCGACAATCTTCTTTATTACCATCCTCTATGTGCAGCCATGCACAGACAAATGTATACCACTTCAATGTCTTGCAAATTTGAAGTGCCAGTAAGAATGTATTAGAAAGATATCAACTTTTTAGTATTTTATTTTCTTTTCTATATAGATATAACAATTAATTCGAAAAAAATCAATGATTTTCTTCAGTCCTATTCTAGTCGTAATCTCATTTCTGGAGTTATGCCAAGATAGATCTAAACAATAATAAAGTTTTATATTACACAGCATTGCACAGCATATTTTCTGCTAAGAAGTTTTAACAAGTCCGGTATTGCAAATAGCGGAACAGAAGAGGGGGGGGGGGATGTGAGACAGCTTGTAAATTAGGACATGAAAATATAAAGTAGTTTTCTTTCATGATAATAAGTTTATGTAAATTAAACAACCCTTGTGGGGCACAGTGAGAAGTAAACATAGCAGGTCCTTTGAAGAATTGTACAATATTGTACATGTACGCAGTGTACCCGAATGAAACGTAACCAATGCTGCATTTAAAATCACATCATGCTGGTGCCATCAATACACAAAGCTCAAGTACAGGAAGATTTTTGTATTAATTAACAATATTGTAATAAGAAGAATTTAACTTTGTTAAATTAAATTTAAATAATAAAACATAATTAGGATAGTTTCAGATTTACTTAAAGTCATTCTCAATTTCTTAGTTGCTACTTTGTAACGCAATTAAAAAATCAACCTGATTTCTACACTCATAAGCTTTTCAGACATTATTCTAATATCACTAATAAAATAACTTTTTTCTTTTCATTTTTCTATTAAAAATATAAATAGTTGAGTTTATAATGTCAAAAATGCTGTTTCAAACTGTTATACAAAATATGATAATCCCAAAAATCTCAGGTAGTAAATGACTAATTTTAAGAATTCATCGTATTTATAGGAAAATAAAATACACTGCTCGATTTCTGACGCCTGAAATTTTTACGCTGGTGAGAATGAAAAATATTTTGTAGTTGTAACAGAATACTTTACGTTTTCAAGCGGAAAATGACAAAAAAAATTAATTAAAAAAATTTAAAAATGAGCAATTTTAATCAAAAACATTCAGTACATTAGAAAATGTACTCTTAATGAAAAAATAATCTCTCATAATTCTACACTAAAATCTATAAAGTCTTTGCGTATTAAACATTATTTTTGGCTCTGGTTTTCCAGATATTTTGCTCATAGAGTTACTCAGAAACAATTGAATGGCATGACGCAAGTAAAAACTAATATACAGGGTGTCCACTCTCAACGGTGTCCAATGGCTAATTCCTAAACCGTTAGTCATAGACATATAGTTCCAATTACAAAAATGTTTTACATGAGTTAAAGAAGTATTTTAAAAGCGATTTGGGTTAATAAAGCATTTCTTAAAAAATTACGAAATTAAAATTTTTATACGGTCCCCAGGTTCTATAAGTTATATTTAGTAAAATTTCCCTGTTATACTCACAAGTAAGACAAAAAAACGTCCCTTTATTCTACGATTAAAATTGACAGAGTAATAGCTGTTTAAAGTTGGAGCATATTTTTTGCTGCAAATTAGGGGTCATTCACAAATATAATAGAAATATAATTTCGTCAGATACATTAAAAAAATGTTTGAGAGTAAAATTAACACTGCAATATAAATTTAAAATCTTTAATCATTCTGACATATTAATGAAAAATATACAATTTGTAATAAACATATTAGAAGGGAAAAAACCAGAATTTTGGTTAAATAAAATGATGGAAATTAACAGCTTCAATTCTTTACAAAATTATACATATTTTTAAATGTTATTAGATTACACTAGCCTGCAAAAGTTAGGTTATGTCATGTTTTTTTAGCTTTTGGTGATTGATTCTTATGTATTCTGTATCACTGAATTCGAAAGTGACCTTCATTTTTTACCATCACGTAAAGATTTTTTGCAAATCGTAAATTTTACAGTAAAAAAAAAAAGGAAAAAAAAAATACATGTGATTGTTGTGGTTTTAACTTTTGATAATTGATTTTTATGTATTTTTTACCGCTGAATCCGAAAATGATCTTCATTTTTAACCATCACGTCAGAATTTTACGCAAATTGTAAATTTCAAAGTTAAAATGTTCAAAGATAAAATTGAATCTTCTGCCCCACTTCATCGAACCTTTCAGCTGTTTAGCTGTAAGAATCCCAGTCTAAACAAAAAAAAAATTGAATAAATTATTGAATAAAATAAAATAAAATAAAAGTATTACGTCTGTTTTACAGTATCAGATTTTCGCTATATTTTAACTTTGACATTTACGATATGCAAACAAATTCTAACGTGATGGTTAAAAATGAAGGTTATTTTCAGATTCGGTGCTAAAAAGTACATAAAAATCAATTATCAAAAGTTAAAAATCACAGCCATCTCCTCTATTTCAAAGTATCCGATTTTTGTATTTTTTTAACTTTGACAATTTACGATTTGCGAAAAACCTGACATGATGGTTAAAAAAGTAATTTTTGAATTCAGTGCTGAAAAATACATAAAAGTTAAAAAAAACACAACCATCGTAGCCTTGTGTTATCTAATCTAAACTTTTTCTCAAACTTCTTGGCGGTAATCTATCCAAAATTCTTTGTCTTATCCTGTAAATTCTTGTAAAGTATAAGTGGTAACCACCGAAATTCATAATAATATTAGATTTTCATCGGATATTTGAAAGTGAGTTAAAGTTTGAATACAAATTTTGAACTGGATAAACATACTTACGATCGTTGAAATTAAATAAATACTTATAAAAATAACGTAATTTTTTGTTTAAAAAAATCATGAAAAGAAACTGTCTCAAATCCTTAGAAAATAAAACATATGTTACAATACAATTATTTTAGCCAATCTGAAACTTAATTAAAGTTAACTCAATCGCAATACCTGTAGGATTTTTTTCAAAGCACAAATACATATGAAATAAGTTCTTCAAATACTTTAAGCACTTGGTATATGACCCCTCAAACCATGGCCTAGCTGATTTGTGTTCAGATGCGGGAACGTGGTATAAGTCATGCATTTTTAAAGTTTCATAACTCGGTCAATTTTAGTGTTATATGAACGGGATTTTTTCGTCCTAGAAAAATTTTACTAAATATAACTTATAGGACCGGGGGACCGTATAAAAATTTTAAACTCGTTAATTTTAAAAAAATGTTTTTATTGACCCAAATCACTTTTAAAATGTTTCTTTACCTCATTTAAAATATTTTTGCAATTGGAACTATATGCCTATGACTAACGGTTTAGGAATTAGCCATTGGACACCGTTGAGAGTGGACATACTGTATATATGTGTTATTACGAAAAATCGGAACCTAAAACGTAGCGAGATAGGTCTTTGGAATTAGAGACGCTTGGCAACACTACTTCTGAATTAAAAATGTTCTATAGACGTTCTCCCTATAAGTAGACTGAATATACTTTAAAGAAACAACAGAATTTTCGGTACTTCCTTATTGTGGCGGTCCGCGAAAGTGAATTGCAAACTTACCGAGATGTGTCGCCAAGTTATATGACCTATTAAACATTATTTTCATATATGACATATCTATATGGCATATATATAAGACGTATAGGGTGTATATATGTTATATATAAATAAATAAATAAATAAATAAATATATATATATATATAACGTATATATGCGCGTATATGTATCGTTGGCATAAGTATATATGAGATTGGTGGCTACTTTAGAAAAATCGTAATTGCGGGAACCTCTATAACTCTATAATAAAGAAATACCGAATTTTCGCTTCTAAGAATTTAAAATTTCATTCTAAAAATGCTTAAACACAAAACTTAAAAAAATATTAAAATTGCAACTTCCACAAAACTTTAATAGTATAAATAAAACTTAAATACTATAGCTCATAGATAAAAATTATTTGGCCGATATTTTGATGTAGAAAAGAGTCACACATTTTTATTTATACTGAGATAATTAACTCATTGAAAATATTTCCTCTTTTTTTTCTAGTTGAAAAGCATTCTCTTAATAATCCTAAAAATATTCCTTCCTTCTAACATATTGAAGCATATTCTACTTATTGAGACTTGCCTATAACCGTTTATTTCATGCTAAAAGTTATTTTCAAAAATTGAAAATAATATTATTGCTTCCTCTTTAGCAAAAAAAAATCCACTCTTTGTACAGTTTTCCTTAGAAAAAAGTATAAAGAAGAAATAATGAAGAAATTAATACTTTTAGAAAAAAGAAAAGATGACTCATACATTGACATAACTTTTTAAGGGGGCATAAGACTTTTGAGTTTGTCGAAACGATCAAAAATATCATCTTTTTCAAAGCACCAAAACCCTAATAATATGGAATTAAGATTTTTTTCTGCCTAAAGTATATATCCTTAACTGTATTATCAAAAAAAAAAATGTTGTATATACAAAATTAATATTTAAATTTTAAATTTAAAAATTCTTCTCTCTATCGCGTGAATTAAAATTATTAATTGTTGCGCGCATGATAAAACTCTAAATCATGCATATAGAAAACAATTTTTGAACAAAATAGAATAATAATACACCTACTTCTAAATTAAAAGCAAAATATACACAAAAAGTTTTGTTTAAAATTTAGTTGTACAACCAAAAAAAAAAAAAAAAAAAAATCAATATTTTTTAAAAATATTTCAAGTTTTTTGAGTGCAAAAAAATAAATAACCAAAATATGTGAATTTTTTATTTTTAGCATGTAGACTATAAAGAAACGCATATTTGGTTAATTTTTTAAAGCTGTAACTTACATAGTTTGAAAATAACAGTGTCCGCTAACTCCAAATTTACTAATCTGAGAAAACGCATTTTAAAGTTTCAATAGTTACGGATCTTCCATTATACTCATCGTCTATAAATGATTATAACTCAAGAAATAATGCAGTTTTTTCGAATGGGGTTTTACATATTGTTCAGAAATTGTAAAAAATTCAGAATTAAACAAAAATCGAAAACTTACTTTTTGTAAGTTTAAAGGTCCTATGCCCCTTTAATAAATTCTCACAAACCAGAGAGTTAAATGAAAAAGAATTTACATCGAACATTTAATTGAATTTTAGGTTTGGAGCGTTCTAATGACTGAAAGCATATTACTAACATTAGGCTCAAGTTTTTTCTTTTCACAGATTTTTCATTTGAATTCTCCGCACTGCCTTGTTAAGATTTTCTTTGATGGGATATTTTGATTCTGAATGTGCATGTTTGAAGAAATGTGTGTAAATAGAAAGCATGGGCAACGTATAATAACTGATTCTTTTAAATTTTGTCACATATTTATGCGTGTGTGTGTGTGTGTATTTGAAGAAATCACTTACAAATGTTCTGTACCGTAGTATATATGCAACAATAAACAAAAAATATTGACACCTTTCTGAAGATATATTTGTAAAATGCACGGCATTTTAACATCAGTCACTTTTGCTCTTTAAACCTATTCTTTAAAAAACTTGTATGATCTGCCATGTCTAGTTATTATTTTAAAAAAAAATTAGTTGGAATGTTACTTAATGCGTTTGTTTCAAAGAAATAGATCAGAAATATATTTGGACAGAGAGACAAAAATCCATTTTTTACTAAAATTGCAAACTCGATGATGGGTATAAATATTTAATTTATTAAGTTCTTCAATGAAGAAACGATACAACTTTGACTGATATTTTAGCCATTGATATTTTTAGTTTATCTGAATTCATTTTATGTTTATTGCAACCAAACTTTAAAAATAATTTTATTTTAATTATAAAATTAACTCTTCTTTTTCGTGTGTATGTGTGTAAATGCATATAAATTCCCACGTAGACCACAGAAAAAGTAATTTCAATTTAAAATCACAAATCTAATTACAGTTTTAAACTAAAATAATATGTTTTCTCTTTTATTTATTTTTCAATTTCTAGTTGCATTTTATCTTTAACTAATTATCTCGCACTAAAAATTTTATCGTAATTAACTTTTCTATAAGTAAGTTTAAGTTTGGTTCGTAACAAATCAACTATTCTTAGTGAGTTTCCATGTACTATTTAGAAATATTTACCCTTATTATACGAAATATTTCCACGAACCGCTAAAACAATCACTTTTCACTAAAATTAAATACCGAAACTAGATTAAACTAACAGCCTAATGTTTCAGCGTAAAGAAAATCTTTATTAAATTAACATAATAACTTTTGCTTTTCAGACATTTAAGTTAATAGAGATAGATATCAGATAATGGAATGGCTTCGACAATGACTTCAGCAAAAATCTAATTATCTCTTTCAGAATTTTGAAAAGTAAACATGAAGATAAATATTCAAAGCAATTGCGAATTTTTCACGGAAGTAAAACTTAAGAAAATTTGCGCTTTTCATTATAATTTATTGTTTGGAATTCATTTTCATTAATTCAATGAAAATATGTCAAAAATGACAAGAATGTTTAGATACTATACAGGTTGTCCCAAAAAGATTGAAATGGGATTTAATTACTTACCTGTTGGAGAAACGTAGGCAATGTACATTGGAAATATGTTTAAAACAGCGTGTGAATTAAAATTATGTTAATGAAATGAGTCATGCCATTAATTTTCAAAAGGTTACACATTTAAAAGTTTTATACAGGCCCTGGGTCGTGTAAGTTATATTTAGAAACTTTTTTCCCATGCTCTGAGAAGTACAAAAAAAAATTCCATTCTTCTGAGACCAAAATTCGCCGAAGTATGATAGTTCGAATTTTATGAAATTTCGGAACATTTCGGCACTAAAGATAGACAATTTTTCAGTGCCAGAAATTTGCGTATAAAAATTTAAAAAGTGTAACTTTTTGGAAATTAATGGTAGAACTATTTCATCAACATAATCGTAGCTCCTATTTTATTTCGAACACTTTTGAAATTTACATTGCCTTCGTATCTCCAATATTTAAAAATTAAAGCACCTTTCAAACTTTTTGAGACACCCTGCATATTATTTTGATATGCGCACGTATTTTATACAGATCTATTTAAAGGTCTTTAAATACATACTTTGCAAATTTTTGTAAGAACAATTTACTTACTTTGATTTAACGCCTTGAGGGGCGGTGGGATATATTTTATCCCATCTAATTTTAATCAAGATTGCACCAAAAACTTTTAATTAAATTTTACTTTTAAATCTTTGGTGGAAAAAATTGTTACAGAAACACAATTACTTACGCATTGAAAGAGTTAAAAAATAAAATTAATGTTTCATCAATATATTTCTTTTAACACTCCGCAATTTCCATGGTTTATCAAGTTACTCCGCTTCTACAGTAACGCGAAAATCGCCGACAAAGTGTTGTTACAGGTGATTACTTTTGTATTATTTGTCTGCCACTTTTTCTGAAACAATAATCTCTGCGGTAAAATTTACCAAGAAAATTTGTGTTTGGCAATAGTGGAAGACAAAATAATTAAAAAAAGTTGCGTGTTTTAGGACAAGTTAGTGTCGCTATTATAACCATAGTTTAAGAAATTATAAACTAATCTTTAAAAAGGTCTTGTTTTGTCATTTAACAAAATGTGATTTACTTGGCGTTTCGTACATTAGAGGTGAACTCCAGAAAGGTCGAATTTTTTTTTTTTCAAAAATTACATGGAAGACTATAGTAACTGGGTACAATCCAATATAATAGTCCAGTTTAAATCTAAAACAGAGCTCAGCTTTAATATCCAGAACCGCAGAAATTGACGTGTATAGACTGATCAAACCCGACACTTTCGATTTTTTAACCCTTTGTCGAATACCCAGAAGAATTGTTCTGAAACTTCAGGAATGTAAAGAAAATGTTTGACCTCATATTTTTCAGGAAAGATTTTATCCGGATTGCAATTAGGGGACAAGCAACAAACGGAATAAAAAAATAAAATTTGCGATCACCCTGTAAACTAAAATGCTCAAATGATCTATAGCTATAGTAGATGACTGTGTGGGTCCTTTACAACATTTTCGAGCATTTGTGTAAAAATAGCACTATATTAATGGAAATATAAAAGTTCATTTAAAAATTTTCGCACTTTGTTGTTGTTGTTGCTGTTTATATCATGCAAAGCTTTAAGTCAAATTTAATTCCAGGAAATCAGGAAATTTGAGAATGTGCAGTAGAAACAGTATACTTCAATTAGAATATTTATATGATAATTATTTCAGGAATATTTACATGGAAGGCCTTTTTTAGCTGCGCATGCGCAAAAACTAAAAATTTTCTTTCATAATTTAGTAGTCAACTGCAACTCATATAAACAGGCCACTCGAATATCGCGAAAATTCAGAAATAGATCAACGGTATAGGGAGCTAAATTTCAATTGCTTTCTAAAAGTAGTTGGATGATAAGGATTTTCCACAACTTCTCATTTTTCATTTTTTTCATTTTTTATTCATTTTTAGTTCTCCTCGGAAGAACAGTCAGAACAGACCCATTCTAACAAAAAAAAAAGGAAAAGGGTTATCAAAATTTACACATGGACATACTTTAAGTACATACACCTTTCTTGGAAGTCGGATAACAAGAAATGACAATTTGTGGAAAAATCCCTTATAATTCAGTTACTTTTGAAATCAACTAAAATCCAGCTCAATATATCATTGATATTTGTATACTGGGATAAGATCCAGCAATTTAATTGTAGATAGGACAATGTATAGCGAAAATATTGAAATGGAAAATATCTCGATTTGCTTGGTATGGGTTGGATGGTTGCATAGGGTTTAGTGGCACAAAACCCTCTAAGGACATACTGCGCCAATGCTTGATATGGGAAAATGCCAACGCGCCTATAGAAACTAGTACAAAAATTTACCGCTCCCTGACGTTCGAAATAATGATCGCAATCCCTGAAAAGTTGTGATTTCAGGTGCTAAATCCAGAAGTAATAAAGGGAAAGTTAATGTTGTGGTAGGGAATAAGCACAAACAATATTGTTAAGAAAATAAAAAGATAAAAGATAGGTAATGTGCAAAGATATTAAATAATAGACTTTTAAGTTAAACAGGTGTAGAAACTGTGGTAAAAAGAATTCGGTAAAAGCACCTACGCATGAGATACTTTTGAGCGTACAAACATTATATGTAGAGACCAGGTGCGAGTGAAATCAAAAGGGTTTTATTAAGAAAAGGAACGCATAAGATAATCCTGATATGTTTATGAGGGAAAAGGTTACATATTACAAGGGTGTATTGAAAGTCCTTACTCTTTCTTTCAAGTGGGGCAGCCCACTGGATAATGAATAAGCCCTACTAAAATGTGTAACTTAGCCCGGTTGTTACTATCCACTGTAACACATCGGCCGAACTAGGAAAGAATAGGGAGAGTATAGTGAGAAGATATATGCAGAGCTGTGCACCCCACCTAGAACGGGCACGAACGAAATGTTAAAGAAATAAAATTATAGGAAAGGGACGAAAACACAATAACTGAAGTTTTATTGTGAAGAGATATACAGTAAGATTCAAAAGAGTGGACACAAAGTCACGATTGGAAAGTCATAAGGAGGAATGAAAATTGTGGGGCTAGTGAGAGCTGAAGAAAAATAAATACATGGAATAAAAAGGGAAAATTTTCCTTACGAATCTAGGAAAGTTTTTACACAGTCTTGGAGTTTGAAGTTGGAGCTTCACGTAGTATGGAATTTCCAGTCTGCAGTTTTGCAGGCTTTATACTTTTAGTTATATTATTATAGTTTTTAGTTTAAATGGGTGCTGTTGTTGTATATTTCAACGTAATTACTGCAAGATTAAAATGCGCGAATTTGTATTTTGTGATTACGCTGGAGGACAAGCTCTAAGATGACAACTGCCTAATAGATTCCATGAAAACAGGCCTTTATTTTTATATACATATATATTATAAAGCAAAAACGTGTTCGTGTGTAACACTATTTGATATTGGGTTATATTGACCCTGACAACGTCTGGAAAAAAAATTTTGCTTTCATTGCAATTTTTCCAACTTCTACACATCTGGCAATTTTAATTTTTGCATCGTCGAATAGAGAAAAATTGTTTTTTCAAATGCATTTTTTTTTCTAAATATGTATCTCAATTTACTGATTTTTATTGTTTTTAAAATAATTTTTAATTGTGTTTTTTTTTAATTCATCGTGCAGTCCAATTATGAAAACTATACCCGTTTGCACTTAAAATAATATAAATAGTTTGGCCTTTGTTTCTGGCGAATACTACATAACGAAATAAAAAATTTCACCCATAAATAAATAAAAGAATAATATAATATAATATAATAAATGAAACACAAAGTTAAGGGGAGTTCCTAATGCTTTTGCCTAAAATTTACGTGATTTTTACGATTTTTTTGCATTTCGTTACAAATGATAAGCGATATCATCTTCGGACTTTTTGCATTATATTTATTGACATTTTGAAAACACTCTCCCCTAGCTGTTAGCGCTAACCATACAATAATTCTATGTGATTGTCAATTTTCAAGATAACTTATCTGCTAGGAGTTTTGAATTTAATCTTTAAATCTGCATAGTAATGGTATCATAGTAAAAAAAATTATATCAATTTTCTGTTTATAAATTTTGTAATTCAATTTATTTTATATGTTTTGGACTTTTGCTATGTCTGTTTTGCTTCTCTTTTAGTTTTCTTGTCAAAATTGATGGGGCGATTGGAGAAAGAATTTAATGCTCTGGCATGCAATTCTCAACAGAAATCAATTGTGTTTTTCTTACATTGTGGGATATTTCTCCTGAAGAAGTGCTCCGCAATATAAGTTTTCATTTTTCTTCTTGTCATGTTTATGCATTCCTTTTGTAATTTTACTCTTACATATTTAATTCTTCCACTTTTTGAAATACAGCATATTGGATAATCAGTTTTATAGTAACATAACTATTTTGTCGATTTTTCATTCATATTAATAGTTTATAATTTCAAAAAGTTTTATTATATATATATATATAGCAAATTGAAATTAAATAATTTAGCTAAAAAGGTGCATTTAATTCTTTAAAAATGTCACAATATGTAAAAGTTTTACAACATAAAAGACAGTTTTAAAAACTTAAAACTTCAATGTAATACGCCTTGTATTTTCGATCTCAACTTGATCATCTTCAGGGCTGCTTTAATTACATACTGAAAAGTCATGACTTTTTCATATTGTGACATCTTTAAAGAATTAACTGCATCTTTTTAGAAAGATCATTTAATTTTAATTTGATTTAATCCAAGGTAAATGTGATATTCCAATTACATATATATTTCATATATACATCTTATTGTATATTTTTTTCTGCGTGTGTAAAAAATTTGAATATTATACCTTGTGCAACTGCAGATGCGGGCCATGGACTTCCAAACAGGCGACGTTTTTCTTCAAACGCAAACATCTCAAACAAATTTGGTCACCATTAGGGTGGAGCGAAAAAAATATTTTTTTTAAATCAAAAACGGGTAGGTGCCAAAAGTTGCCTTTATACTAGTACATCAACTGCGTGAAATTTTACCGCTGAAAAAAAATGGCTTGAGTCTGCGCTTTTGGTCCAAAAAACGAAATTTTGTGTAAAATTTGACATATTTTTCAAAAAAATAAAGAAATTCCTATGAACATGGTTATTATTAAAAAGTGTTATTTAAACCTTTATTATGAATGACTTAACATAGTTAAACGATAAAACGATATCTTTATTCTGTATAACTGGATCAAAACTGATAACTTTCCAAAAAAAAAGAACGTTGCCACTTTGTTTGTGTCATTCAACGAATTGTTGTTTAGAATACAGCTCTTACCTAGTTGCTTTCAAAACTACCCAGGAATATAGCTCGACCACGCTACCATGTGAACACAATGCTTTATTTATACATTGAATTATGATTTTTTTTTAATCAAAGACAGGCATAAGTTTTCTATGTATCAACCTAATCCATCTCTTCTTTGTATCCACAGATTTTGGATGCTGTCGCTGTGATCTACTTCACGTATTTTTCTACTACTTGTGTAAGAGAAGTCAAATAATGTAATGCAGTGGGGATGATATTCATGTAATCTATTCAGCCGTCTATTATCTTTACCAAGATTGCACCTGATAAACGCATATTGATTAGGGGTTCTGTTACCACAATAATTTTCCAATGAATTTGATTTATATAATTATTCGCTTCAAAGTTGATTACAGATATTTCAGCTTTGTCTATGCCATCATTTACTCTCATCTTTCAACTATTATGTGCTGAGCAGCTAGCTGTTTAATGCGATGTGGCGATCGTCAGAAATCATTGAAATCAGAATTTCCTCTGCGTATGCAAAGCAACCATTGTTCCAAATAACTTTTTTTAGTATTTGTTTTATTCCGTTTTCTATGTTGTTTAGTAGCCGAATAATTTCCCATGAGTTTTTAGATCACTTCTTTAGACGTGGATTATATTTGATGGTAAACCATCCTGGGGCCAAACTTGGATTACATAGTACTTTTTGAGTGAACATAGAGACTCTGGTGGGAAGTGAGTGCTCATTTAAAGGCGAAGAATTCTGTTCATCGTTGCCATATATTCTGCATGGGACATGTTTAGAATGAACCATTACATATGATCATATGGCATTGATCATATGCCACCTCAGAATCCAGTGAATTTCCTCTGCATCATTTATTAGACAAGATCACTGGCAAAAATTAGATTCTAACGCACAGGGATTCGCCGGAGCAATAGGAAAATCTTTGTCCACCTGCCATTCCCTTCTTATTTCAATTTTTGAAGCTATACAGAGAAATTTTGAAACATTATTTCCTGAAATCGAGAAAACGGTACTCAGCACAGACTAGGAATACCTGCTAGACGTTTGCAAATTTATTTCATCAAGATATTGCTCAGAACAACTAGCGAATAGGAAGTCCTATGCAAGATGACTCACAAAGGCGAATAAAATTTTTCACCTTTATGTAAGCACTGATTGACCATCAGAGTCTGTAGGTTCATTCACAAAGTATGCAATCCAAGTTTATGCCGCAGGATGGTTTACACCAAATGTAATCCACATCTAAAAAATGGATCCAAAAACTTATGGGAAATTACTCGGCTACTAAACATCACAGAAAACGGCATAAAATAAATGCTAAAAAAAATTATTTAGGACAATGGTTGCTTTGTACATCGAGAGTAAATTCTTATTCCAATAATCTCTGACGATCGCCATCACATTAAACAGCAAGCTTCTCAGCATATAAAAAAATCAAGAGGGAGAGTAAATGATGGCATAACCAATGCTGAAATACCTAAATATTGTAGAATATTGTAGTAACAGAACTCCCAATCACTATGCATTAACTGGATGCAATTTTGGTGAAAATAATAGACGGCTAAATAGATTCCATTAATTCCACTGTATTACTCTGCTTGCCTTATCATACACAAACAGTAGAAATATACGTGAAAGAGTGTCACAGCAGCATCATCCAACGTCTGTGGATACGAAGAAGAGATGGACTAGGTTTATACATAGAAAACTTATGACAGTCTTTGATAAAAAATCACAATTCAATGTATAAATAAAACATTATGCTCAGATGGTAGGGTAGTCGAGCTATACACTGTTGTATCATGAAATGCAGCCACCTCCACGTGATACCTCCTGAGTAGTTTTGAAAGCAAATAGGTAAGAGCTGTATTCTAAAAAACAATTAGTAGTTGTATGACACAACAGAGTGGCAACGTCTTGTTTTTTACCAAAAGTTGTCAGTTTTGCTCCAGTTATACAGAATAAAGATATCGTTTCATCGTTTAAATATGTTAAGTCATTAATAATAAAGGTTTAAATAATACATTTAAATAATAACCATCTCCATAGGAATTTTTTTTTTTTTTTTTTTTTTTTGAAAAAATGTCAAATTTTACCCAAAATTTCGACATTTGGACCAAAAGCGCAGTCTCAAGCCCTTTTTGTCAGCGGTAAAATTTCACGCAGTTGATGTACTAGTATAAAGGCAACTTTTCGCACCTACCCGTTTTTTATTAAAAAATTAATTTTTTTCGCTCCACCCTAGTCACCATATTATGAAAGGGTATTAAATTCTCCAAGAGCTTATATAAACATTTAGTTTTAAAATGTGATTCTTGGCAAAATGACGGTCATTTGAACAAAAAAGACCACTTTTTTTTAAATCTTTTGCGAGTTCTAAAAAATATTTAATCAATTAAATTTATACTTTTTGGAGGTCAGCAAAAACAATTAGCTTTCTTTTAAATTAAAAGTGAATTGGTTCGGTTCAATAGTTCTCGAGAAAAATGGCCGTCCAATTTGAAAAACTTGGTTTCGATAAAAACAAGTTTAAAATTTTACGATAGCATTGCGTTCAATGAGCATCGTTACTTTCATTGAGCAAAAAATGCTATAAGGAATTGAAGTTTCACGAAATCGCTTTTGGGCAACAATTTGTACACTTAAAGGATGCAAAAAAAAAAAAAAATCGAGCATTTTGACCCAAAGGAGTAGAACCTCCCCTTAACAGACATGCAATCGAATTACGTGCTTAAGTCACTGAAATTATCAGAATAAAAAAAAGCTGCCGTAAGTAAGGAATTCGTTGGTAATTTCTTTGGCTATTACCTCTTGCAATGTAATTAATACGAAAGTATTGCCTTTAATAAATTTTAAAACTGTATTTGAATACATTATTAATTTTTTTCTTATAAAAATGCTTTTTGGTGTTATTAGTGCTCAATTCATAAAAATATATTAAATGTAAGAAATTTATTAGTTTTTAGTTTTAGAAAATGGTTTTCATCTATGTTCTTTAATTTGGAAAGCCCGTACTAAATCCCCTGTACAAATAATTTTAAAATTTATATTGTAAATTAAAATAACTAGGTTATGCTTCGAAAATCTCAATCCCGAAAATCTATCGTAGACTGTTTTAAAACAACATTAAAAAAACTAAAACACAAATCAATACAAGCGTCCATCTGACAAATTCAACACTTGTTATTGCATCCTCCATTAAAAAAAAAAAAACCCGACAAGGAAATGTTTGTCAGTTTACAATACTATATAGTGTTTAGACTGTATTAATTTGTTTTTAGTTGATTTATAAAAAAAAAATACACGTCTCTGTCGTGTTTTGATGCGTCAGAAATATAAATAAAACAAAAATAATTCCATTCGTTACTGAACTATTTTTTTTTTTTAAATAAATATAATGAAAACAATCTTTGTCGACCTAATAAAATAAATGCAGGTCTCTAACTAATCTGCAAAGAAAGAAAAATGTTTTATTATTATTATTATTATTATTATTATTATCTAGAAAATATAATATAGCCAAGCACGAAAATATACAATATCTTCTTCCGAGTTACCCACGATTCTAAAAAGCACTCGTTAACCTTTGAAAACTTGGAAATTAATATATTTTCGAGATTCAAAAAAGAATTTATAAAAATTAAGTTTCTTTTGCTGCCATTGAATTTCGGAAATATACATACACACACACACACACACACATATATATATATGTTTAATTAATGGTTATATATATATATATATATATTATCAACTTTAAGAAAAACATTTTTAGATATTGTTATGTAAATGTTAATTACAAATAATTTAATCCAAAAGAAACTTTTAAAATTAAAATTTTTTTTTCACAAAATTTAAAAATAGTTTAATTTTCAACACATAATTACAAATGCTACTAGTATTTTACTTTTTTTAATTTTTCATCTGATTTCTTTATTGCAGATCAGAAATGATAGTTTGATCAGATTTAAGAATCGGATTTTTTTTTTTTTTAATAGCAATAGTTTTAGGTGGAAAAAAGCAAAGAAAATTAAAAGTTTTTGAACATATGAATTTTTTTTTAAAATCCGATCCTTAAATCTCTTATATATGATATAATATTCAACTAGAAAAAATTTCAAGCACTTTCATTCATATCTAGAAAAGACTTAGCATTTTAAATACATGGAAAATGTGAAAAAAAAAAACCCACAAACTGAGATAAATGAGTTTAAAGATTTTTTTAACCCTTTATGCCCCGACGGTACTTTAAAGTACCATTAATATAACTTGTTATAAGATTCATTTTATACATAAATTAGTAGTAATGCATTGTAGAATGCGGTACTTTATCTTATTCCAAAAGTATTATTGGTTTTACAAAACAAAAATATTTTTAAAAGGATGATTTCTTTTTCATTTGCATCTCTTCAGTTTTCTTGGCGTTGAAAGAATGTGGGTGAAAAGTTTCAGTTCGGAATTATTCCTATATTTCTATTGTAAGAGCATTATATTTGTACATTTCCTAATTCTATAAAATACTAAAAAAAATATTTTAAATAAAAAATTTAAGTGAAGTTATAAATATTGCACAAAATCCCTATAAATACAACTTTAATTAATTAATTTTAATTGGCAAAATCCTTCTAAAATTTATTAAATGATTGCATGAATCTTCTAATGTCATTTCAAAAATTCACGAAAAATGCTTTAGAAGATGAAATTTTCATGAATTCATAATTTGGGACATAACGGGTTAAGGGGTAAATATGTTATTAGATGTTTGTTAAATCAGCTGTAACTATGGTTCTATAGGCAGTATTAGTTTGAAATTTTGCAAGGGTGCAGTCGAAAGTATGTGGTACTCAGTGATGTAAAATACCCAGGTATTTATTTTTAAGGGTAACTACCCAGGGTATATACCCGGATAAATACCCATTTTGGGTAAATACCTGGGTATTTATTCTTCAATTAAATATAACTGTGAAAAAACTTATAATGCTATTAATTACGATTGATTACTGTAAAAGAATGAAAAATGAAGAACTTTAAATTTCTTACAACTCTTAAATTTTAAAGAAGCTCAACATTTTACATTCAAATATTGAATTTAAATGTCTTTTTTTAATTATAATGAAGAGATTAATATATATATATATTTATTTAAAGAAAAATTATAAAAAAGATGATTTTAATTAAATTTTTATAACTGTTGCTCATATGTGCAATACCGCTTCAGCTAAAGTATTAGTACTACATATCGCACACATACACTCGAATCGCTACCACGGTAATATGTTACAGTGGTAATTCTCCAAACAAAGGGTCACATTCTCTAATTTTTCATCACAGGACTTTTCTTTCCCTGATAAACTCTTTTTCTCTACAAATAACTACATCCATCTAAGATGAGTGCTGTCTAATTTCATATGATGATCAATTTCATAAATAAGTAACATGTACATCTGACAGTTTTAAGGTGCAGTGGGCCAAAGGAAAAAACCTTTGTAAAAATGACCCCATGCATTTTACTCGGCAAACTTTCCCGGAAAACAACTAAAATAGACATGCGATAGGAAATTATGTATTCTTTCATGTCATATATTTAAAAAAAAAAAAAAAAAAAGCTTAATGCTTCATACTGAAATTGTACCAAACTCATATATTTTCAATGCAAACACAATAACTTTGACATCATATTTGACTTTGTCATTAAATTTTGCTTTGGGAAACCAAACAACAAACCATTTAATCAAATAGTTCAGGAATTATGAAGACTTAAAATTTAGAAATCCTAATGTTAAATCCATTTTTAATCCTTGCAATACGGATAGCTTTTAAGCATAATTCCATAACTACTTTGCATGCAAAATAAGCTATAATTTAATAATTCACATATCTGCAGCCTTTATAAATCTATTTTTATTAAAAATATTCTTAGGTTAAAATTCATAATTTTTTCAAAAAAAAAAAAAAAAAAAAAAAAGAAAAAAAAGTAACTGGTAATGAATTTAATAGAAATCGATTTTTGTAAGTTTCAATTATGATAATAATAAAATTACAGCTGTTTCCGCCAACTAGTTCTTGAGTTATGCGCTACAATATGTTATGTTATAAAAATCTACCTGCATTCTAATCTAATTTGCAACAATTAGAAATGGATTTAACATTAGGCATTTTAAATCTTTGTCATTACTAAGCTATTTCATCGAATGGTTTTGTCATTTGGTACTCCAAAATTTACAAAAAAAAGCAAATATGATGTCAAAATTAGGTGTTAATGTTGAAAATTTCAGAGTTTGGTACAATTTTAGTATAAATATAACCATTAACTTTTTGTTTTCGTTTACACAATGTGAAAAAGTCACAATTTGCAGTTGAATGGTATTTCTGTATTTCTTTGTCAATTTGGACGTTAAAATGCTTATTTGGCCAACTGTCCTCGCATCACTGGATTTAAAATATCTATTGCAAGGAGAAAACAAGTGATTTTTTTTTTTTTTTTTTTGTACATTTTCTTGAATAAGGTTTTTTTCCTTTTCTTTGCAATAAAGATACAGGAAGTAGCTATATAAATAATTCATTATGGTGTTAAGTTTTCCACATACTAAATTAATCTGATGTTCATTTGATTGAAAGGATTCAATTAGTTCTTACAACTGGTTTAAAAACAGGGATTTTATTTTTATTTTTATACGAATCTAAAGCACATCCTCTAAAATTTTTTTCTTTAGCTGATAAGCTTCTTCATTAATTGCCATAATTTGTTCCAAAAACGTATTATCTTTTATGCTTTTAACCCTTTACAGTTCTTTGGTCTACTACTTTTACACCGTAGGTTAATTGTCTCATTATTGCTTTGTAAAGGGTTAATGCGTCTTATTGGTTCTTTTGTGCGCATTAATGTTTCCCAGCATTCCTACTCATTTCTCAATGTGGCTGAGTAATGGTATAGTCTAGTTTTTTGTCTACGGTTGGAGCATGAACGCCACCATTTCTCTCTTTTTAGAGTAAATTGCTGTTTCCCCTTACAAAGTGCTACAATTTTTACGATGCACCACGTGCTACTTGCATTATATACTACATCTATGGAAAGAAAACTTTCTTCTGCTCTTGTATTAGTTCGTAGGATAGCTTTTTTGTGACTGAGGAAAAAAGATTTTTGTAACACGCTACATTATCTTCTTTTTTATTATGTATTTAAGAAGTGTATCCTTTGTTATTATGAAACAAAAATTTAGCTTTTTTTATGTTTAAAAAATATTTAGAAAAGCAATTTCGATCAAAAACAAACTTTAAAATAGCTTGAGCATTAAATATTTCGAAATTGAAACAAAAATTTCGCTCCATTTCAAATTGATTTTCGAAATGAAACGAAAAAAAAAAAAATGATAGTAAAAGTTATTTATCTTAGACTGCAAATAACTTTCCGATATAGCTCCTGGCAATTTCAAGAAATAATTTTTTTCTTTGCCATTTTCATCTTAAATTCGACTGAACATTGCATGTAAATGGTTACTTCGTTTGATGGTTCTTACTGTACCAATTGCATTGGTTTAAAAAAATGGTTACTTAACTGCTATCTGAAAATATCATTACATACTGAATGGGAAAGATTTGCACGGTCACTTAATCATACAACATGCAGATATTTTTCTTCAATTTACTGAATACTACTATCATATTCGAAACATTCTAATGTATGACTTCAAGAACTTTTTCAAGTTTATGATATTTTACAGCGAAATATGAAAATACCCAGTTTTTGGGTATTTACCCAGGCCTTGGATAAATACCCAGGTATATACCCAAAAAATAAATACCTACCCGCTGGGTATTTTTCCGTCTCACATCACTGGTGGTACGTGATACTATAAAAATCTGAAAATCGAAATTTTTACGAAATTAAACTTCTTCAGCAGCGAAAATGAATTTATACATATAAGAGTAACAAAATAATATTATTTTTGATGTTAATGCTGTTAATTTATCATGTTTGTTTGATAAACATGTTTGTTGAAGATGAAAATGTTTACTTGAGAATTGATAGCATCTGGAAAAACTACATCCAGGTTGGGAAAACTTATCAATACACTATAAAAACTACTATCTTTGTTTGCATATGTATATAGTTGTTTTTATAAATTACTTTTGAAATCTCGAAAATATATTGATTTCTGGGGTTGCTAAAGATAAATAACGCTTTTCGAAATCGTGGTAACTTGGAAGTGGTTATTATATATTTCCATTTGTGATCATTTTATATTGTCCTAGATTAAGAAACATTCGTCTTTTTTTTTTTTTTTTTTTTTTTTTTTTTTTTTTACAGAGCAAAAATTTGACATTCGGCGCTTTTTTTAGATTCACAATTCTATATTAATCTGTTTTATAATAATTTAAAGAGCCAGGTATCTGTATCGCATTTTAATGCATGAGAAATCTACATAAAACAATGATAATTCCGTTCCTATCGTAACTAATTTAACCTTTAACTGATGTCACAGAAATTGTCACATAACTAATCTGGAGCGGTCTGTGAGACCGCTCCCTTGAAAGCTGAATAAAAGGCGCGATTAACTAATAGGATGGTGTTTTTGTACTAAACTTTTTGTACAGGACTGTTATAATTAAAATTGACCTATTAAAAAGTCTCTGGTGATAATACTAAAGTTCCAAATGGAACAAAATTTCGGTAATGTTTGTAGTTAAACTGAAAATTGCAAGTTAAACTGTAAAAATTGAAAAAAGTCGCAAGAGACCGGTAACAACAGTTAAAGGTTAATTTTTTTTCTGAAATAAATATTACGATAGGGATTTCTTTGTTTGCATGGACATAACAGCCATAAATACGTATAAGTCTCCAATTAACCGAGAAATTGAATATTCAACGCTTCTTGTATTCACAATTTATAAGGCCAATTTACACAGCGCCACAGCATCTCTGTTTAGTGCCTTATGCGAAAATATTTTTGGCACTTTTAGCAATCGTCGATAAATCGATAGCGATAATTGATGTTGCTGATAAAGCGCGTATTCGACTTGGCACCACTTGCATCACCTTCGCTGCAGCTCTGAGCTTACAAACACCGCATTCAGTTGATTAGTGGCTTTTGTAAACAACAACAATATTCAACGCTTCTTGTATTCACAATTTATAAATTAAATTTATACAGCGCCACAGCATCTCTGTTTGGTGCCTTAAGTGAAAATAGTTTTGGCATTTTTAACGATCGTCGGTAAATTGATACAGATTTCGACTTAGCGTCTGGTGCATGGCATCTGCTTGCACCACCTTCGCTGCAGCTCGGAGCTTACAAACGACGCATTTAGTTGGTTAGTTGTTCTTGTAAACAGCTTTAATCTGTTGTTAGTTAATTTAAATAGATACACGTCTTTTCCGTAAGCATGAGCATTATAAATAAAACAATGCTATTTCCATTTTTTCCTGGATTAATGCATATTTTTCTGAAACAAATTAATGAAAGGAATGTCACTGTTAAACAACGTAATGATAACAAATATAAACATATACAACTCTGATCACAACCGGTAAATTCAACAGTCGGCACGTCTTTATATTGACAATTTAAAATCCTACTTTACAATGCAACGCGGTTTTTAAACTACATAAATCTTATTTTAATTATTTAATAAATGCGTGAAAAGTATAAACAAAATAACGGTAATCCCATTCATTCCTAAAATAATTTCGTTTCAATGTAATTTTTTCTCTAAAACATTTAAATATACATTCTGATTAAACAGTTGTTTTGAAAAGTGGAACTAAACGAAGGTTAGTCACATCTTAATCCGACCATGCTTTGCGTTTTCTATTGTATTCAAATGACTTTCCCTTCAAGTCGTTCAAGCATTAATGCCTTGAGAGAAATCAAGAAAATATTCACTTAAGATGTTACATTTGAGTAGAAAAAAAATCTTTTCGCCCTATAATCACGCGGTCTTAACCTCGTTCGGCATATGTCTCATTAGTGGTCAAGGACTAGAAGACCCCAGTGATGCATGCTTCCACCAAAACAAGGTGAAAATGAGACAATTTCACTTCTCTTCTTTCTGTAATTACTTTGTTTTTGAGGTATGTTTTTTGTCTTGGGTTATTCGCTTGACAGATCCGGTCTGTTTCTCGTGTCGTCGTACGTTCCGTTATGGTGATTCTGTCATAGATTTGGACTAAAAGCGAATCAGCAAAATAGCGTTAACTGTCGCCATTCACTATTGCATCACATGACCCCTATTTTTTGAATAATTGATTATGGAATGAGAATACCTGCCCAACTGGCCGAATAAGAATCTTATGCAGAGTGAACTTGACTTTTCCCTTTCTATTTTCATATGCAACTTCCTAATAGAAACTTCTACTTTACTATAAAAGAAAAAATGGAGAACATGGTAACAGATTATAAGACAAATGATTTGGGCTAAAAGCGAATCAGTAAAATATCGTTAACTGTCGCCATTCACTATTGCATCACATGATCCCTATTTTTTGAATAATTGATTATGGAATGAGAATATCTCGTCCAACTGGCGGAATAAGAATCTTATGCCGAATTAACTTGACTTTTCCATTTCTATTTTCATATGCAACATTTTAATACAAACTTCTATTTTACTATAAAAGAAAAAGTTGAGAAAATGATAACAGATTATAAACCAAAATACCCGCATAGTAATTTTTGCAATATTATGACACAGTCCGTGATTAAATTTAAAAAAAAAAAAATTACAATTCAGGAATTTTTGTTGAACTTTTGAATAAAAAAAACGAGCTAATTTGTACATATTGTATAAGCAACTAGAAATAAATGTGGTGCATTTTGAATATTTTAACCCTGGAATGCTGTTCTACTTCTATTTGGAATTGCTTTTCTCTTTTTACATGTATTATTTATCCTTCTTGTTGTTTAGAAAAGACATTTTGGAATGATATTTTTATTTGGGGTCACGTTCCATCATGGTGGTTTTCTCATAGATTTCATCGGAAAGTGAATTAGAAAAATAGCGTTAACTGTCGCCATTCACTATATGATCCTTATTATCTGAATAATTGATTGAGGAATGAGAATATCTTCTCCACCCTGGCCGAATAATATTGTTATGCGGAGTTAACATCACTTTCACTTTCTATTCTCATATAGAACTTTCTAATGGACAGTTCTTCTTTACTACAAAAGAAAAGTCGGGGAAATAATATACATTAACAGATTATAAGTATCTAGAAAAAATAACATAACATTTAGAATATCTTAACTTTATTATTTTATTTGAATATATACAGTAGTGGGGAAAAAAAGTAAACACCCCTACTAATTCCTCAACAAATTATCGTAGAAGAAAGTTGCTGGTACCGAACGATTAGAAATAAAGTCTACTTTTAAATGATATAGATAAAATTTGCTTAGGGGTCCACCTACATATTAAAACGAACCGTAACTTTGTTTTTTTCAATAGCAGTACACAATTCTGACAGCATAAATGAACTCTACACCCTTCAATTAGCCTAAAAACAAATTATTATGCAATTCGTACAATAAGTTTCTGAGAAATTAATTATTTTAAAACGAGTGTATTTTAAGGGCTGTATCCAAATTGAAGTTCGGAACTCGATTGTTAACCGAGAGAGCCCTCATCTTGATCAAGGCACCTTAAGAAGTCAATGAAGCCTCCTAGATTACACGACAGCAAAAGAAATTTCAAAATATCTAGTCACTCCTATTATAGACGGCCCCTTAAACCATCATTTTGCTGTTTTTTAAGCATAATTTGAAAACTACTTGGAAGAAAAATGTGAAATTTTGGATTTCCATAAAGCAGGACTTAATAAATCTAATTCCATCAAAAAAATTGTAGGTTGCAATTCATAATTTTTTCGAGTATTAATTTCATAAATCATAGTTCATATCATAAAGTTATAAAAATTGTAATTTCAGCGTATTTATGTTTGGGTATATTAGTATTATTGCTACACAAAAAATTAGCACATTAGGAGCATAATTTCTGGAGATATAAATAAAAATATGAAAATGTAATTTAACATTAGAAGCACTAAATTTTGAATGTTTATAATTCAAAAACTTATCATTCAAATGACTTGAAATTCGGTGTCTAGGCATAGTTTGACACAAAGATTTGAAATATCTCATTAAAATTGGGTATTGTCATTGAAAAAAAAATGAAGTTTGGATTCGTTTTAATATGTAGATGGCCCCCTAAGCAAATTTTATATACATCATTTAAAAGTAGACTTTATTTTCAATCGTTCGGTACCAAAAACTTTCTTCTACGATAATTTGTTGAGGAGTTAGTAGGGGGGTGTTTACTTTTTTTTTCTCCACGACTGTACTTATATATGCTAAGACGGAATCAATAAGGAGAGGAATAAATTCCTTTTTAGATAGGTTTCCGTTTTAGCTGGTACACTGTAAAAAAAAAAAAAAAAAAAAAAACAGACTAAAATACGGAAATACTACTGGCAATCCAGACGCCAGTACTATTTCCTTATTTTAACGGAAGTTTTCCCCGTAAATGCCAAAAAAACGGAATTTTTTCTGTAATTTACCTGGAAAAAGTTCCGTTAAAGTACGGAAATAGTACTGGCGTCTCGATTGCCAGTAACATTTCCGTATTTTAGTCCATTTTTGTTTGTTTTTTTACAGTGTATCCTTTTCGTCGGGAATATAAAATAATTCTTTTAAGACATGATTCTCTTCTAAAATCAACTATACACTAAAAGTTGATGTTGGATTTCTTTTCTTTATAAATTGCATACATATCCTTTAATTTAAAAAAAAAATGCATTAAACACTGTATTCTATAAAAGAAATCTAAGGTCTAGTGATACAAAACGGAAATCATATTTGTAAATTCCAGCCAAAAATACATTAAAATCGTCTTGTTTCATTTAGAAGACAAAATGTCTATTATTTTATGTTGTGAAATTACTCAAGCTTGAAGAGCTGCATTCAGAATTTTATTCTCTACAATCAGTATTTATTTAAACTTTTTATTTGTCGTTTTAAAAATTTGTGCATGCAACAGGTACAGTAAAGCGCTAAATAAGAACTTCATAATCTGCTGCATTCTTTCACTTTTTAATATACTGTGAAAATAAAGGTTTTATTAACTGCTAGTTTTTATTATTATTATTAATATTATTAATTCTCGTATATTCCACTCACAATAAATCCTTCTATATATAAAAAAGAAAGTAAAGATTTGAAAATGGACCAATGGAAATCTGCATAGATACCACGAAACGCATTTTATTGGTCAGAGCTTTCTGTCTTTTCTTAGCGGGAATTGTGCTTGGCATAAACCATGAAAGTAGAGAATTTAGACAGCATGGCCGGGGAAAGTTAAGAGTCTTCTGCATTTCGATAAACTTCTGTTTTTTTTTGGGGGGGGGAGGGGGGGTGCGTCATCTGCGTTTTTCAATGTAAAAATTGAATGCAAAAAAATGAGGGATCGCGAGACGATCCAGAATAGAAATGCGAAACAGTTACGTCTGGGGTTGGCTAGAAAATAGGGATTGCTTCGCGATACCGAACGGAATCGCGAAGTGATTACGCGGGGAGTTGTTGAGCGCAGTGAGCAAGGGGCAGAGCCCCCCTAATAAAGAAAAGGAATATAAATTTAATCACGACACCTGTTAAAAATCTAATTTTTATTCAATATTATAGAAATTTAGCGAATGCCATCATCAAATCTCTCTATTAAAACCAGATAGTATTGAATCATATAATTTCAAGTAGAATTTCTCTGAATTTTGTCTAACGATTTTTAGAAAAAATCGTTTTTAACTTTTCATTTCTTGGCATAATTTTGTATGAATAAATATCGCTATGCTATATGTGATACTGCGAGGTTTAATATTTTTTAAATTATTCTTTCAAATCTATAATATTTATATGCACACGAAAAGCATACAAGACTTCATAATTTTGCTGTTTTTTTTTTTTTTTTTTTTTTTTTTTTTTGTTTGTTTAATATAATATCAACTTCACCGCTTTTTTTAAATTACTTTATATGAATAACTATTTTCTCAAGTATGATGCTTGATATTAAATTGTTTTTCTAAGACAGTATGTGGGTAAAACTTTTTGAAAAGAAACACTGCATTGTGTTCATTTATTTTTCTTTTCCTCGATAAAAAGACGATATTAAAAAAAGTTTTTTTCTTTAATGTTTTCCTCTACTTGATTTAATCAGCGAAAACATTTTTCTTACTTAAATTTAGATCTTTATTCGCTTGATAACACAGGCCTGCATAATAATACTTTTTTCCGCATCATTTTATGTGTTTTTATTGTTTTTCGAAAGTGTAAGTTTAGAAATACCGAGCTCTCCTCTATCGCCTATGTTTTTTCCACGCCTAGAAAATCATATAGAAGAACTAGCCAGTCATAAAATTTTATTTTTAAAATATTTAAAAATAAGCTGTATCTTATATTTTATTAATTTGTTATGTTTGTGATAGTTGCCCGAATCTCAAAAACCATTATAATGTAATATTTTCAATAAAACTGTTCTCCACCTCTAGATTATTATTAATATTTATTTCTAGTTATTTATTTATTTATTTAGACACATACATTTTTTTATATACGATCGTCTACTGACACTAAACATGGGCGTTGTTGGCAAAAATGAGGATTTAAAATAAATGCGGATCAGGGATACGATAAAGGGAATGTCACAAAAAAAAACACTGTTGAGCCAAAACACTCTCACTAAAATAAGTCATCTGGAGTGTAATAAGTAAATATCAACGCAATACGATAATAAAAAAAAACAATCTCTTAAAGTCGATTTTATTTTTTCTTAAAAATTACTTGTTTTTCGAATGCATTAGCAGCATCTCATTTTAGGTAGATTTCGTACGAAATATTACCTATTGGCGTCGTTCCTATATTGGGATTTCTGAAAACTTTTTGCAGATCTACACCGATCATGACTCCTAGAACCCAAAACCACCCTCAGTAAAAAACTATGTATATATATATATATATATATGTGTGTGTATATGTATATATATATATATATATATATATATGTGTGTGTGTGTGTGTATATGTATATATATATATATATATATATATATATATATATACTCTCCCCCTCGTCCTTTATTTTTTCGTAAGTGCTATGATGCTCGGTGCAAGACATGTCCATACGCTTCTCAGACACAAATTGTCTCAGATCCTAATTATTCAAGTTTTTGTAAAGCATTTAATGTTATTTATAGTATAAAGTGCAACTTATGTAATCTGAAATATATTGGTGAAACATCAGGTCCAATTCATAAACGTATCAATCATCATCGTTCAGACTCTAATAATAACAAAGCAAAAAATATACAATCTACAGCTAAAATTCAACATTTTCATAAACATCAATTTAAAAATACGACAATTGAAATCCTTCAAATTCTAAAAAATAAATCAGAACGTCTTTATATGGAATCATCATATATGAAATATTATAACACAATTTATCCTTATGGACTTAACAGTGAAGTATTTAACAGACCTGTCAAAGTCTTCACATCTATAAATAACAATATTGATTATTCTCCAATTTATCCTACTCTTAATCATAATTTAAATGCTAAAACAACACGTAATAAACGAGGAAAGGGTTCATCATCAGTTGTAGTTTCCAAAAAATCTATCACAAAACAAATTAATGATCTTCAAAGAAATTATTTAGAGAATTATAACTGGTTGTTAATTCGAAAAAACATCTTTGCTATTAAAAAGAAACAGCTTGTACAACATTTAAATGTCTTTCTAAGTAAATCTTTCTCTAAACATTTCTCTGATATTTACTTTGACCTAATTATGACTAGAGTTAATCTTTTAAATATTAATTTACAATAAAAACATAAACTTCAGAACATGAATACTCAAATGATAATTACTTTTTCAAATCACATATTTAATAAAATTAATATCAATTCTATAATTAATGATAAAAATTGTTTTTTTCCTATCAATAATCTTCATATATCAAAAACCTTTAAATATCCGAATACAATTGGAAGAAAGATTTTTAACTACAATACATTTTCAAAAAATACATCTGCTGCAAGTAATTTTCCATGTAACTGCAAAGACCCCACTCTAAAAAAATACATAAACAATGATCATGGACATATAATCACTGGAAATCTTGATATTGTTAATGATTTTAAATTGAAACAACTAATGGGTTATGGTACTAAATATAGACTTCCATCTAAATTTAATGTTAAATCTATTATCAAACAGTTTACATATGATATTGATATTTTTATTTATAAAATTTCTATCTCTTATAATAAGCCTATTGAATATTTTAATCAATGGAAAATATTAGTAATTGAAAAATTAACTATGGCTTTAAAAAATAATATTGCTGATTTGGTTTCTATTAATACAAAGCATTATTTCCAACAAATTACTAAATTACAAAAAACTACGTTATTACATATGTAGACAAATCTCCTAACAATTATGCTATTATATGTAAATCATATTATCACCAACTTCTTACAAATTGTATTTCTTCTAATAAGTCATTTCAAAAAACTAATGAAAATGTAATTGTAAATAATCGTAAAATTCGTAGTTATTATAAACTATTAAATATTTTATCTACTAACTTTAATTATCCATATTTAGTTCTTATTCCCAAATTTCATAAAACTCCAATTAAATTTAGGACTGTTACTATTGGTTGCAATACATATAATAATAAAGCCAATACACTCCTCTTAAAAATTCTTAATCCATTATATGTACTTACTACAAACAATGATAATACACATTGTATAAAAAATAGCTATCAACTTGTCAATATTTTAAAAAATCTTCATTGTGTATATAATATAACGACATATGACTTCAAAGATCTTTTTAATAATATAGACCTATTAGATTTACATAAAATTATAAATGCATTATTTAAAAAGTATTATAAAAAACTGGAATTACCATCTAATATAGATATTGCATATTTTAAATCGTTAACTAACTTCATTATCTATAATAATTATATATTGCAAGATAATACTTTATATTTACAGCATGTCGGTATACCACAAGGCGGTTGTACTTCCAGTTTACTCTCAGACTTATACTTATATTATTATGAACGTAATTTTACTAATAATAATCTACATTTATATCGTTATATTGATGACATCATTTTAATTGATACTGATCAATCTGCAATTACTCGATTTCCAGTTGATTATCCCACTAATTTGGAATTAACGGGAAAACTTTTATCTAACAATACAATTAACTTCTTAGATCTTAAAATTACAATAAAAGACAACAAAACAATCACAGATTTATATGACAAACGTAAAGAATTTAAATTCACAGTTAATACATTTACAAATTTTAAATCTTGTCTACATCATTCTATATTTCGAAATATAATACTTAATCACTTATATAGAATAAAATGTTTATGTTCTTCTCCTCTAATTAACAATAATATTAGAAAACTAATTTATGATACATTAAATCATGGTTTTCCAAAAAAATTCATATATTCATTAATATGCAATTAGTACATTTCTTACATGATCTTTTAAAACAAATTAACACATGCGTAAACAAAATTACAAAAAAAAATATCTATAAAAAATTAAAAATTGTAAAATAATATAAAAAAAATTATTATAGGTTGGTTGGGTGGGTAGATGTTAGAGTACGGAGGAGGGTGGTGTTGTCTGGATAATACGCAATGGTTAATTATTAAAAAAAAATGGGGGCTTTTGTATTATTACTATATTTTTGATACGTATTTTATATGGATGTTGATTTGATATTTTATATGTAATTGGAGAATTTCATTAATATTATAATTAGCTTAATTATTGATTAATCTAATTTACAATTATTTGTTATTAAATTTTAATTTACTAAGGACAATATCATATTAATTACTAATAGTATGCCATTTTTATAGTGATTAATATACATATAAGTATGTTTAATATAAATATAGTTATACTGTATGTATTAAAATTGGGTAATTATTTTTATTATTATTCCTCTATTCTTTTTAATATTTATTATCGGTTTAATGTTTTTGAATGTCCCACATTCATACTTTTTGGATTTTTATGGATGTATGAAAATAATCCACACTCTATATTTGTGCTTTTTAAGTAATGGGAATTTAAGTATCATTTAACCTTCTATATACTTCCACAAGTTTTTTATTTCCTGTTCATTTTATAAATATCTTATATATAATTGATTTAAAAAAAATTTTATATTATTTTTAATAATTATTTATATTAATTATTACTGAATTTATTTTGTTTTATAGCATATAGCTATATGCTATATATTATCAAAGTTCTAGAATTATTTAAATTCTTAGTTTAGTTTAAATAAGTTAGCTAATAGAATATTTTGTATGCTTTTAAATTTTATTAACAATAGTTTTTTTAAATACATTGTGTGGTTTATATTAGGTTTATAATTCTCTATATAAGGATATGTTTTGTTTTGCTGTTTAAAAAATTATTTACATTTAAATGCTTACAAATATTTATCTTGCGACAGTTGATTAATAAAAGTAATACTAGATGGCAGCACCAAAATTTGTCTCTTTAAGATAGCTCTAAATTTTAATTTTTCTAGCTCCATTTCAGTTATAATTTAATACACCAGGGGGTATTTTTAGCTAAATTTTGACGATATTGTTAAACAGTTATTAATGAATTTAATAGTGCATTTTAAATAATGTAATTACTATCTAATTATTTTATATTATATTGAATGTATTTAACAAGGTATTTCAAATTTTATTTCAAAATGTATTAACTGCATCCTTTGGTATCAATTACTGTGATTTCTTAACTGTTTTATTCACCTTAATCTTTATGATATTCTGGTAGCCATGTGCGCGTGGATATTTGTAAAATACTGAAATATTAATCGGTATGGTGTTTATTATTTATATTTTATATCCTATAAATATTTAAATGCGTTTTATTGATTCATCCATTTCATATTATTTGTTTCTATTCTGCTTTCATTTTTAATCAATTCACTTGATTTTAATGGTTGTTTGGGCACAGGGGAAAATAATTTTTAGCTTTAGCTTATTTTTCCCACAGAAAACAACTATTTTGCTTATATCATTGAATTCTGTGCCCTTGACAACGTAATTCAATATATAAGCTTTTCCATTTTTTGTCCGTGTCCACTTTTTTCCTTTTCTTCCATAATAATTCTTATAATATTTTTTTTTTTATACTTACAGCTTTAATTCATAATAATTGATTAGTAGGTTATGTTTAATTAATGGTTATATATATATATATATATATATATATATATATATATATATATATCACTTTCTTCTGGACACGATAACTTCCACAATTCTGCACAAATCCCTTCCAAACTCATACATAAAATCAAGGGGCATAAAATCTCGGTCAAGTTCGTTAATGGGCAAAATCGGACCAAGGGGATGGAAATAGGGAGGGGTTTTGTGAAAACCGAAAAAACCCCATAACTTCTTAAATTTTGTACATATCAAATCAGTTTAAAGTTTTTATTACTTCTAAATATAGGACCAAAAATTTATGTATCACAGATTTTTGATAAAATTAAAAATGGGCTCAAGGGGCGCAAAAAATAGGGTTTTAGGGAGAAAAAAAATCATAACTTCGTCAGTTCTCAAGATATCAAATCCAATTAATTATATTATACATCTTCTTAATATTATCTACAACTTTTATATTCAGAAGTTTTTGATAGGACCAATTCGTACCGCAAAAAAAATTAAAAACGAAAACAAAAAAAAAGAGTGGTGAAGAAGAAAAATTTCCATAACTCCATCAATTCACAAGATATAAAATCCCCATGAATTTATCATATATCTTCTTAATATTGTCTTCAACATTTATATAGACAAGTTTTTGATAGGACCAATTCTTACAGCAAAAACAAATTAAAAATACATAGCGGTTGAAGAAAAAAAATAACTTATTAAGGGTGTATTCAAATCCAAACTGCTTATTTTCTTACTCATTTTTAAATTAATTTTTGCTCTCAAACGCATCCAATTAATAGATTCTCTTCTTCAGAAACTATATAATGCACCGTAATGATCGATATTTTGATAGAGGCAGAATATATATCAAAAAATGATGTCAAATTGGGCATTTTGAACAGAATTTCCCGAAGCGATTGCGTTAGAAACGAAAAATATTGCCCTACTGCTTATTTTCTTACTCATTTTTAAATTAATTTTTGCTCTCAAACGCATCCAATTAATAGATTATCTTCTTCAGAAACTATATAATGCACCGTAATGATCGATATTTTGATAGAGGCAGAATATATTTCAAAAAATTATGTCAAATTGGGCATTTTGAACAGAATTTCCCGAAGCGATTGCGTTAGAAACGAAAAATATTGCCCTACTGAAAAAATTATTGTTTATTAATCAAGTTTCAATTAATTGTAAGGAAAATAAAAAAAACACATGTCGCTTATAAATCTTTCCAAAAATCACGTCAGCAAGTTTGTTTGTTTTTTTTCTATTAAAAATGAATCTTAAAATGTGCCAGAAAATTTCGAGTTGTTGAGCATAAAAAGGTATTTTTTTTAAATCCGCCTTAACATGATTCTGATAAAACCCGCAATACTTAACTTCGAAATCTACCTCCGCCTGTAGGCCGGGCCGGCAGGGATTTTTTAAATCGAGCTGTACAAATTCGTCTTATAGAGAGATACTTTATATGATGGATCAATGTATTTTTTTTTTATAGAAATTATGAGTAGCATATTGTATATAGTATACAAGGGCGTTTTCATTATAAAGTTGAACTGGTAAACCTTTGAAGAGGATTAAGTTTTTAAAATAACTAAATTTAAGGTTATATTTTATATAAAATTTTTCAAACATTCCATGCGGTCGAGCTGTAGATTTAAAGACGCGTTTGTGTAATTTCCTTAGCTAGAGAAAGGTGATGTTAGATTAAAAAGTTAATTTTAGAAATGTCATGATTTTATTTTCAACTTCTGATAGGCATTCCCCTTTATAACATTACCTATCACATTTAAATCACATGTAAGGATTGCAGCAATATTGGGCGTAACCGATTACTGTTGTAATCAGATTGATAATCATGATTAAAGTAATCGTTATTTCAAGTAATAATGATTACTTTCAATAATGAATATTTCATAATATTTTTAATAATAACTATATGTAATCGTCAATAAAGATTACACTAATTGATTAGTCATGGTTATATAGATTACAAGAATCTGAAATGAAAATTTATGAATGCATTTTTAGTTACCATTTCTTATATTGAGGGGGTATGCGTGTGATTTAAAAAATCATTAAGGGACTGTATTCACCAAACAAATGTCTCTCGAAACAAAATGTGTTTGAACTACAGGTCAAGTTTGTTGAAAGCTATTGAAATACAAATTAATTAATTGTAGACAATTTTTTTTGCTTTTGAAATCTTATATACATGCATGTATATATATACATGTATACCAGGGAGATCAGTCCCCTACGAGCTACGCCCGCCAACCCCCGTTCAGGATTCGCAGCCTCTGAAAACATACTAATGCGCCTTGTTTAAAAAATATTACCAGGTTACTGAAAATTGGATGATTTTATCGGTATAACAGCAGCTATCTTCTGTAATCGCGTTGACATGCTTTTCCGTTTGAATGGGCATTTTTCGGTTACCATGGCCTCATCCATTGCTGTCGTAATAAATGATGTCTTTTTTTGGGATTGATAAGTAAGATCATTTACACATTTGAAAATCAGCTTGTATGAAATGGTTAGGATAAAAATGACTCTATCTTTGTGAGTTTTATAACGACGCTATGGACAATATTCTTCCTTTATGTTTGAAGTTAAAAAAAACACCGCCTGCTTGAGAATAGCTTATAGATCCACATATTGAAAAGCATTGTGTTTTGAAATTTTATGCTTATATTTTATATTTAGATCGAATTTTAGATATTTCAGGAACGGGTATAGCTTATTCGTGAATTCTTTTATCTATTTTAATACGCCATCATGTATCTTTTTAAGTTATTTTTACAATGTATATTGTTTGTATTAATTAATCGGAATATCCGAATTTTCTAATATGTATTTCTTGAATATTAATTCGTACAAAATAAATCGAAAGTATTTTGAGCATACATTTACCTGTATTTATGCTGCATCAAGAGATGTACTATCTAAACAAATTTCCTCCCGCACTACTTTTATACCATGTGACGTCAGATTAAAAGTCTCCAGAATGAAAATCGTTTTAAATGTATCTTTTTAATGTATGATGTAATTTTTCGTATTAAATGCATTTCTTATGTAATAATTTATTTATATTATTTTTTTTCCTCTTTAAAAATTCACGAGTGCATATATAGGCAGTATTCCTGTGACGTAACAAAAGGTAAAAGGGCGATTTTTATAGTCTCGAACCGAAAGGAAGAATAGGCTCCTTTCTTTATGGATTATTAGATGGAAACAAATGCTAAACTATTTATTTTCTTTTAAGTGTAAACGAAATTTTCTGTAATCATCTGCGTGCAATAAGTACGATAGACAATATTCCTGCGACGTCACTTAAGGTAAAATGGCGATTTTTATAGTCTCGAACCAAAAGGAAGAATACGGTTCATTTGGCAATATTATTACTTGAGCTTTTTAAATGTGACCTAATATTCACCATTAAAAGTTTTTCACGTGCAACAATTTAACTATTTTGGGCACTTTAAATATTACGATATTTAATTTTTGGCCTTTTACATATGATGTAATTATTACATTTAAATGCGTTTCTCGTGTGATAATTTTATTATTTTAGTTTTCGTACTTTTTTAATATTTACGTCTAAGATTTTGAAGTAACTTTCCTTATTTTCTGCTTTTAACACGCGATCATTTAATTCTTACATTAAAATTTTCTTTCTGTTTTTAAAATTATTAATGTCATTTTCTCTTTAAAATTGAAAAGAAAACCTTTTTTTTTACGTCTATGGAATTTGAAAGTGACAGACGATTTTTGGTTTCTAAAATAAACTGATTCCGGATGGTCGAAATGCGAAAAAATATTTTTATTTATTTTTATTTTTCCCTGAAAAACATAATTTAATCACAATATTGTTTTCACTATCGATAGAAATAAATGAAAATTTCAATTATCAACTCGAAAGTGACAAAAAAGAAGAAATCTAATAATCCCTGTGTTTTTCCCTTTTCTCACTTTTTTTCCACAAAAATGGAGTAATCTTGTTGCCATCATTATAGAAATGTCATTAAAATTAGAAAAAAAAAATAATATCTCGAAAACTAATTCAAATTTTAAAATTCTAATACCACTTTTGAAAGAATACAGATAATTGGAGTTAACTTCACCGCCAAACGTTCCGTACTTTAGGAGAACAGCTGTAAAACATAATCAGTCTTTTAATCGCTCGTTTCATAAATTCGTTTCATTGGGAATATATATATATATAGGGTAGATATATTAGGAAATGTTTAGGTTTATTTAATGATTCATACATCTATTCACGCTCGCAAACGCATTCTTAACTTGTCAAATATCAGTTAAGCTGCATGCCTCACCTTGCCTAACACTGTATGGCGCACCTGGGTTGAGGTCAGAAACTCGCACTTTGTGAATTGGCGTAGTTATGGTGACGTAATAGTTTTAGTCATTCGACATTTCAGTGTTATTGTAAGTTGTGTTCTTTCTGATAAATTAAAGACTCCAGTTTAAATATCTTACAAGGATATTTATGCAGAAGATAGATTGAATTCATTAATTAACCCTTTGAGGATCAAACAATTGTGTTTCTGTAATGTCTAACTTACACCGGAATTTACGAAAGAATTTTGTTCAAAATAAGGAAAAGCAATTTTTCAACTTTTTCCCATCAAACTTAAAAAAGTAGAATACAATTAAAAGTTTCTGGTGCGAATCATGATTACAATTAGGTGGGATATAATATATACTACCGCCCCTCAAAGGGTTAAGCAGAACGACTGCGAAACAATAAGTTAGCTTATAAGATGTCAATTGTAAAAAGTTTTAAGTGTATGGTGAAATATTAAAAGATTTAATGAACGAATGTGAATGGAAGACTTTAATAATTTTTTTTAATATAATGTATCGTCCGCAGCAGACAATATATCAGTTTATCTGCGGTGTAAAACCGCATTTTGTGCTAAGGTAAAGGGTATATAAATAGAATATTTTAGAACTATTGGAGGTTTACTGTATTTAGAGTACTGTATGCTGGTATTTACTAAACATTTGTAGTGAATGGGTTAACTGAATTAAAGGTTTTTTATTTGTGCAAAATAAGCATAAATGGTTCGAGACGGGGTGATTTCTTAAACAACATTGATATGAAAATGAATGGTAGTTTGAATTCTCTGTAAACTGCATGGAGCAAGTATGATGATTGAACAGTTCTGTTCAAAGAACAAAAGCAGACATCGTTATCTCCCATTATTAATTGAACGAAGATCGAAGCATTTCTTTGCTCCATAGGTGAAATGAAAAAGGTGCTCATTAAGTACAACAAACTGCTCTTCCTCCAGTCGAGAGACTTCTTTTTCTATTAAACCCTTGAGGGGGGGGGGGGGGGGTATTTTTATGAAACCACTTAATTTTAATTCCCATATGCCACAATGGCACCAGAATTTTGGTTTAAAAAAAAATCGGTTTATTATATATATATATATATATATATATATATATATATATATGCGAAATATAGCTTTTTCTTATTTACAAATAAATTTGTTTTCAAATTCCGGTGTCATTCATTAATTTCAACACTTTAACAATGGAATTGCTTTGCCCCTGAAAGGGTTATGACAAATCTACCAAAATCTCATAAGCTTTCATATGAAAGGCTCGAAAAGAGAATTGTACTCAAATCAAGCTTAAACTCTAATAAAAACAAAATAAGCGTTTTGAAGTTAATTTATGTTTAATATATTAAGTTTTGTGATTTTTAGACTGATGCATGATTTTCAAAAAATAGAAAATTGCCTAATCCTGTGATTTTATGCTATCCCATTTAAACTTTTGGATGGATTTAATATGTAAACTGTCAATGAAAGTGTCAATGAAAGGGTGCAATGTAATGCTATGCCTAATCACTGATGGAGGAAGAACGTAAAAACATAAAAGGAAGAAAAAAGTGCTGGATATTTTCGAAAACCTAACATATACTCCCCCTCCCCCTCTAATCTCATTTTCAACTAATTTCCTTTTACAAAAGTTACTTTTATAGTCCTCTTTCTTTTCCCCGATAAACACATTCCTCATCATCAGCTATTCCTGCATATTCTTCATTAAAAATGTGGTTCAATATATATAGTATATTGCAGTTTTTGATGATGGTCGGTAATGTTTAATTAATGGTTATATATAGATATATATATATATATATATATAACCATAATATATAACAAATCGTCATCGATTTCCAATAATTGAAATTAAATTTATAATATAGCAAATATTCATAACTCAGACATTTTACAGAATAGAGAAGGAACATGTAACTAGTAATACAGAATTTTATTAAATGCAACTAATTCACTAGCATATTGCTGGCAATAAATCTATATGAAACATATGAAAAAAAAAAAACAACGAAAAAAAAACCCAATTTTTGATGAAGTCTGATTAAAGACAATAGATAATAAATCCAGCTAAATAATGTTTAACCAGAAAAAGCCGTAACATAAACATACAAAAGATAAAATGGATGAATGAAGCCGAAAGCTTATAAGGTATTTCACTTGATCACGGGTACATAAAATACATTTATAAGCAAAAAACATAGTCGATTTCTGTAACGGAATTCAACAATAAGCAAATATTGAATTCCATTATGTACCCAATCGACTAATCGCCAGAGAATATTAAACAACCATGTAAAATATTAAACAATGTGAAATCCACAACTATGAAAACAATTAAAAAATGAAACAAATTAAATCATAGACAAACCCAGCACGAGGACAGCCAAGACATATTAACATTGACACAAACAGATAACGTACTTTGGCTTAAAATCCCGCTTAAATACTAACACAGTTAAAAGCTAATGCCACGGTTGCCGCAACAGATAGTCCATATAATAATTATTATTACAATCGATAATAATGATCCTGTAATAAATTACAAGAAGTTGTTTAAAATTAAACAATTAATAATTAATAGATAATACACAAAAATAAGTTTAATTTAAGAGTCCAAGGCAACCAAATAATATTAGAACAAAATAAATAATTATTTAAAGCTGCCAACTTACGGAACTTATAAGAAGTTACATTTAAGAAAGACAATAAATGATAAAGTAACTGACTAAAATAGTGTTTAGTGCTGCCATCAAGGATAGAAGACCGAATATAACATTAGATTAAATGTATTTAAAACCAAATATGTCAGTCAGACTGCAGATAAATATCATTCCATAATATGCAACTTAATATTGATAATTATCAAATAAAATTTTAATATAATGTATACCGCAACAGATAGTCCAAATAATAATAATTACTACATACTATAATAATGATCCTGTTATAAATTACAAGAAATGTTAAAAATTAAACAATTAATAATTAATAGATAATAATCATTATAAGTGTAATTTAAGAGTCCAGGCAGCCTAATAATAATAGAACAAAATAAATAATTATTTAATGCTACCATCTTGCTGGAAATATAAGAAATTATATTTAAGAAAGGCAATATATAATTAAGTACATTACTAAAATAGTGTATAGTGCTGTCATCTAGTACAGAAAACCGAATATAACTGTAGATAAAATGTATTTTAAACCAAATATGTCATTAAGATTGCAGATAAATATTATTCTAAAATATGCAACATAATATTGACAATTATCAATTAATATCTTAATATAATGTGCGATAAATGGTTAAAATTAAAATTATTTTTTAATTTTTCAATTTTTACATTTAAATTTAAGTAAAACAATAATTTCGAATAAGTAACTTTATTAATAATATAAAAATTGTTTATAATAATCACTTAATAAAGATTAATGTATCAATACAAATATGGGGGGGGGGGGGGGATGGTGATATATCAATAAAATACAACATTGCTACAAACTTTAAATACATGTATCATAAACTGTGAAAGCGTATTACCATTACAAGGCATAATATAAATGAAATAAATCAAAAGAGTAAATTAAAATGATTCAAATTAAATTAATTTAAAGATTGTTATACAGAGTCTAAAATTAAACAATTGATAATTAAGAGATAATAACTAATAAAAGAGAAAAAAGAGTCTATAGTAAACTTATAATATTAGAACATAATAAATTATTTAATTCTGCCGTATAGCTGAATTATAAGAATTAAATTAAATAATCAATATATTATAAATTACAAGACTAAAATTAGATGAAATAGTGTTGAGTGCATCCGTCATTTACATTATACCATAAATAACAGTTGAAAATGCAATTATTTATTTATTTTATTTTTATATTGTAAATATCTAACCTAAAATGTCACTGAGATTGCATAAATATATCATTCTAAAACAGTGCATCAGAATATTGATAATAATCAATTAACATTATAATATAATGTATTTAAATTTAAGTGAATTAATAATAATACCAAATAAGTGAATTTATAAATAACATAAAAGTTTGTTTATATTAATCACTTATTAAAATTAATGTATCATTACTAATATGGGGGGGCAGGGTAATATACCAACATAATAGAACATCTCTACAAACTCATAAATACAAATATCATAAACTATGTAATCGTATATCATTACAAAGTTAATTGAAATAAATCTATAATAGTAAATTAAATCGATGCATATTAACTAGATTTAATTTAAAGAATGTTATACAGTACACAGGATGGCGACCTCACTAGAACCAAAACTGATAGTAGAACCATGAATAATCAACGTAACATTCCTACAATTTTTTTAATATTATATATATAAAATCAACAGTTGCATATAAATTATCCAGACAACTCCGCCCTCCTCCTTAATTTAACATCTACCCACCCAGTCATCCTATTTAAATTTTTTATATATATTTTGTATTTTTAATTTTTTTTTGTTTATTTTTAGTTTTTTGTATTTTTTTATATATTTTTTATATACGCAAAATGTGAATAGTAACATACAATAAATCACCCAACAATACATTGTTTAGATCATAAATTAATTATAGATTAAGGAATATATGAATTTCTTAGGAAAATCATGATTTAAAGCATCAAAAATTAATTGTTTAATGTTTTATTTGTAAGATGAGATGAACATAAACTTTTGATTCTATACAAATGATTAATTAGTATATTACGGTAAACTGAAATGTGTAGACAGGATTTAAAATTAGTAAATGTATTAACTTTGAATTGAAAATATTTACGTTTGTCATAAAGATCAGTAATTGTTTTGTTTTGTGCTACAATGATTTTTAGATCTAAAAAGTTAATGGTATTATTTGTTAAGAGGTTTTCTGTCAATTCTAAATTAGTTGGATAATCAACTGGAAATTGAGCAAAATTTGATTGTTTAGTATCAATTAAAATAATGTCATCAATATAGCTATACATTAGTATATCATCATTGCAAAAATTACGTTCATATTGATATAAATATAAATCAGACATCAAACTGGATGTAGATCCGCCTTGTGGTATTCCTTCAATTTGTAGATAAATAATATTATCTTGTAAGATATAGTTATTGTATATTATAAAATTAGTTAAAATTCGAAAATATTTTATATCCATAAACGAAGGTAGATTTAATTTATTTTTATATGTTTTAAAAAGTGTGTTAATTATAGTATGCAGATCATTAAAATTTATATTATTAAATAGATCTTTGAAATCATATGTACGTATATCTTTTTCACATTTAATATCTTTAAGTACATTAACCAATTGATAACTGTTTTTGATACAATGTTTATTATCTGTTTCCTTTGTTAGATCATAAATTTGATTCAGAATTTTTAATAAAATATTGTTAGCATAATTATTATATGTATTACATCCAATTGTAACTGTTCTGAATTTAAGTGGTGTCTTATGAAATTTAGGAATGAGTACTAAATATGGATAATTAAAGTTAGTAGGAATAAAATTTAGTAGTTTATAATAAGCAATAATTTTACGGTTGTTAACAATAATATCATCATTAGTTCTTTGGAAAGACTTATTTGATGAAATACTAGATGTAAGAATATGGTGATAATAGGATTTACGTATAATTGCATAATTATTAGGGGATTTGTCAATATATGTGATTACATAGTCCCTTTGAATATTTTTAACTTGTTGGAAAATGTGTTTGGTATTGACTTTAACTAGATTAGATACATTTGCCAAAAGAGCATCAGTTAACTTTTCAATTACCAAAATCTTCCATTGGTTAAAATAAGCAACAGGTTTATTGTAATAAATAGAAATTTTATATATGAACAAATCAATATCAAATGTAAATTGCTTTATAATTGTAGTTATATTAAGTTTTGATGGGAGTCTATATTTAGTCCCATATCCCATTAATTTTCTTAATGTAAAATCTTTAACTATATTAAGATTACAGGTGATTATATGACCATGATCTTTATTAATGTATTGCTGTAGTGAGGGGACGTTGCAGTTACAAGGGAAGGTACTCGTAGCAGATGTATTTTTTGAGAAAGAATTATAATTAAAAATCTTTCTGCCTAATGGAATTGGATATTTAAATGTTCTAGATAATTGAATATTATGAATTGGAAATTGACATTTTTTGTCATTTATGATAGAATTAAGATTAATATTATTAAATATTTGATTTGTATAAGTAATTAACATTTGTGTATTTGTATTTTTAAGTTTAGGTTTTTTTTTTGTAAATTAATGTTGAATTGATTTACTCTTGTCATAATAAGATCAAAAAATATATCTGAGAAATGTATCGAAAAATTTTACCAAGAAATATATTAAAATATTGTGCAAGCTTTTTCTTTTTTATTGCGAAAATATATTTACGAACTAATTTCCAATTGTAATCAATTAAATATTTATTATGTAGGATATTTAATTGTTTAATGATAGTATTTTTAGAGATAATTATTGAAGAAGAACAACTCCCACGTTTATTACGTGTTGTTTGGCGATTTAAATTATGATTTAATGTAGGATAAATTGGATTATAGTCAGTAATATTGTTAATGGATGAAAAAACTTTAATATTCCCATTGAAAACCTCAGTATTTAGTCCATATGGATAAACTGTATTAAAATACTGCATGTATGAAGACTCCAGAAATAATATATATATGTATGTATATATAACCATTAAATAAACATTACCGACCACCAACAAAAATTGTGATATTATGAATGAAATGACAATAATATAGTTTCCCAAACACACTTAACATGGATACCAAAAACATAGTATAAACCAGCTGTTATGTATAAAATATATTGCCTTGTACTATATTACGAGAATTAATATGGAAGAAAAAAAGAAAAATATGGATACCGATAAAAATAATTTAAATGCTTATATATTGAATTACGTTATCAAAAGTACAGAATTCAATTATATAAGCAAAATAGTCGTTTTCTGTGAGAAAAAAGGCTAAAAGCTGAAAATTTTTTTCCCCTGTACTCAAACGACTATATGACCAAAAGAATAGATTCAAGATGAAAACAGAATAATATTAAATGCCATGAAATGGAAAAATCAATACAACCTTTTAAATAATGAATTTATAGCAATGAAATATAATAATATTACACAGCATACCTAATATAATCCCATTTTCATTTAATCCAACTACACTCCTGCACATGGTATCCATTAGCGCGATAACTTTAAGGTTATTTTTGCAGTTAAGTTAACACAGATATTAAAACCTAATGGTTGCAGTTAATCCATTTTGAAATAATAAATGCAATTAATATAATATAAATAGAAAATAATGACAATATTAGTATTTAAAATACCTATCTATATTATAAAGGACAAACATATCTGTGCGTAACGCACACGTCATTTTACGAATGGCAACACTTTGGAATTTGAAATGAAATTTTGGTTTTGCAATTTTCTCTACTGCAATTTTTTAAACTTCTAAACATCGCACATTTTAAATTTTTACACCGTCGTATAAGGAAAAAAATGCTCTTTTAAATGCAATTTGCTTGAAAGCTGTATCTCAATTAATTTTTGAGATATTAATTTTTTTGCAGTTTTTAATACAATTTTTCTTATTGTGGCAACAAAAGTACCTCATTTCTATTGAAAGTCATTGAAAGTAAACGGAAAATAGTTGAAAATAGGAGATACTGTATATTTTTGTTGCTATTTTCTCATAAAACCTGAAAAATTAGTTGAAAATAAAATATGGGCTATGTCAAGAATATTGTCTGTTATTGCGTGATAATGACGTCATATGCACACTTTTCTATAGACGAAGTTTAAGACTGGGTTGTAACAGTAGATTGCTTTAGCGGATGCAAATGACGTCATTTTATAAAAAAGCGTGTATTTTAATTCTTAAACCTGAATTATGTTTTGTAGAAGCGCGTCATTTTCACAGCCCAGCTGCTTTGAAATTCTTCACAGGTGAAAATGCTTCACTTTTGAAAATAATGTAATCGAAAGCACACGCTGATAAGCGCAATGTTTTACAAAATGTAGAGTGTCTTTATAAAAGAGAGGTGACATGCAAATAATAGCGATTTATATTACAGAAATTTATGATTCTCGCCTGAATGGATTTGCTTCGCCGAGTTAGACAAGCAAACAAATAATTCGTGGTTTAAAATAATATCGTGTTCCTGAAGTTTTTGTCGAAAATTCTCTCGAATAATAAAATTTCCATGCTATTCTTTAGGACATTCTTATAATTTTATCAAAATAATATAATTTGCTTAATTTAATTTTTCCTAATTTTATATAATCTATATATTTCAAACACAAGTGTGTTTTTTAGTCATCTGCCCTGATCTTTTTGCTGAACCAATTTTACTAATATATATATTTTTTTTAACTGAAAGCTCTTCCTTTATAGATGTGGTCACACTATCTGTTTTTTTTTTAATATCCCCACTTTTATATTTTAATTTTAAAAGCATTTTATGAAATTTCTTCAAAATGGTGAAAATTAGATAGCTTTCATTGCTGCAGACAAGAGAGAAATAATGAGGTATTTTAAACTTTATTCATGCTGTTTTCTGATAAAAATTCAAAAGTGTTGATAAAAATTGTTGTATGGGGTTTAGTGGCGCAAAATCCCATTAGGAGCAGAATATTATATTAGGGCATAACAACGGAAAATGACATACTGCTTTTGAAAACACGCATTTTTCCTCATAAATTTTCTATAGTGATTTTCCTTCTGCATGTGTACTGATACTAAGTTTCAGACACTAGGCGAAATGCTTATTTAAGTGAAAATGAAGTCATATTTAAAAGAAAACAATCATTTTCTTAGATAAAACTAAGGCTTTTAACACAATTGCGTCTAAAAACCATAAATTACGGAAATTTTTACTCTCCAAAATTGAGATTAGAATCTCAAATAAAGAGTGCGTCTTTTCACATAAAAGATGTTGCTGGCAATCTTGACTTCAAGTTTTGAGTTAAAATGATTTTTAAATGATCAAACAAAATACAATTTTTAAAAAAAATGATGAATATGGATATGAGAAGTGCGTATGCAAATTTTGAGAAGGTGAAAAATGCTGTTTTCATTCCTAAAATCCAAGCATAAGAGCTTCAATTGACAATCACATCCTAATAACTGATCTTTATTATATTTTACTGATTTTGTATCTATATTATAAAGAACAAACGTATCTGTGCGTAACGCTGACGTCCTTTTGCGAATGGCAATACTTCATGATCAAATTTCGGTCTTCAAATTTTCGCTACTGCATTTTTTCAATCTTCTGACCATCCTACATTTTCAATTTTTGTCGCATAGGGAAATAAATGTACTTTCAAATGCAATTTGTTTAAAAACTGTATTCTTTGATTGATGTATTATATTTTCTAAAATAAATTTTAAGCATGTTCTTTTTTAAGTTTATCTTATCACATGCCGGTTTCAATACATAAAATAATAAACATTTTGCACATAAAGCAACAAACATTTTTCAGCATTTGTTTCTGACTATTTTTGCATAATGAAATTAATACTTCCTGTATGAGCAAATAAAAGAATAATATTAAAAAAAAGACAAATCTACATATTTGTAATCGTACAATTTAAATTTTTATATCCCCAAATAGGATTTTTTTTTTTCAAATGGAGTTTGTTTGCAAAGTTCATCTCAGTCTACTGACTGTCTATGGTTTTAAAAACAATTTTAAAGCATGAAATATTTTTAAATTTATCTATATCACGCGGAGCTCGATTACGAAAGATTAATCCGTTTGCCCTTAAAACAAAATAAAGAGTTCATCATTTTCTTACGGCTAATTTCCATTAAAAAAACTTCCCTATGAATGGATAAATAAAATAACATAAATAAAACACAAATTTACCAGACATGTATAAGCTCTGAAATTATCGGAATATAAAAGGATGCCATAACTAGTAAAATCTTGGCAAATAACTCTTAGCATGCGGCTAATAAGAAAATATCGCTTTTGATAAATTTTAAAAATGTATTTGATTGTGTAATTCGTATTTTCGATATGAAAAATGCTTTCTTATGTAAGTGGTCAATCTAAAAAAATTATTGCTTATAAAAAAAATTGTTAGTTTTCAATTTAAAAAAAATGTTTTCACCTATATTTTTTAACCCGGGAAGCCCGGGTACGATCCCCTAGTAATTATAAAGAAGGAGCTTGGTGCACATATTAACACTTTTAAATTTTCTTAACTAAAGTAAAAAATCCCAAAACTATTAATTTATAATATCGCCAATAACCAGCATTAGTACCACCTAGTGTTGAAAATTGAAAATATTACTCTAATAGAAGCCAATATATATATATATTCAACCTCTTTTAAACAACTCCTATAAACAACCTCTCTTAATGATGCCACATTTTATCTTAAATATTTGCGAAATATACCTTTCTCTATATCAGTTAATATATTTAAATATTAAGTTATATACAGTTCATTATTCATTTTTATTCAGTTAAGTCACATATGGAAATATTTAAAAGTGTATGAAGAATTACGTAATCAAGTAATCATGATTACGATTACATAGTTTAAATCTTTAATTGCTTAAAATGATTTATTTTCTGATTTTTTTTTTATCTGTAAACTTCATTAATGAATACAAAATGCAATCGTAAACTGTAATTGTTAATGTGATTACTTTTTACGCTTCTGATATCGGGCTTACAAGTATACTATGAGTCATTGTTCCAGAAACGTACATTTTCAGTAATATATTTTCTGATATAAAATTGAAAATTAAACTATAAAAAATTTTTCTCTATCGATTTCAACTGATATAATCATACCAATGTTTAACTAAGTCGTGAAAGAATTTTTTCTTAACTACAATACTTTATAACCTAGATGTTACAGATGTTATGTACAAAACATGAATGTACAGAAATGATGTCCAAAGACCTGAATTTTTCTTTTCATAAATTATTTTTCACTAAATATTTGATTGGTTTAAATGAGACTACTGAATAAAATTCTGAGCAATTAATATTGCATGTTATCCTATTTAATTTTACTATTTTATAATCTTTATCTGTCTATCTTGCAATGGAATTTATTGTGTGATCTTTAAGATTCAGAAATTTTTTCAGTTATTTCGAGAAAGCATATCTTTTTTAATAGGTTGGGGTTTACAGCTTATTTCTATATACGAAGTGACTAACAGGCTTTTATTTTTACACCAAAGCTTCAATTTTGTTGCTCTTTTTAGCAGTTATTTTTATTTATTTTGCCCAATACATGACTCGGATTATTCTGAAATGAGTCATTTATCAAACAAAGCTTATAAATACACAATATTATCCTTTTCAAATTAATTTCAGATTGATTTTTATAATCAGTAATTTAAAATTCAATTTAATTTCATGGCAAAATTTTTAAACCAACTTTATAGACATAATAAGTTGTACTAACTAGGGATGTGACAGTGTACTGACCTGATCTGCCATATACTGCGAACACACTTTTATGAAATACTAATATATTTTATTATTTCATTAATTAAATGCATTGTGTTGTGTATTTAAAGAACACGTTTTCAATAGCAATCATTTTTTTAACAAATAATTATTGGATATCGTTTTGTACGTTTCTTCAAGAATGACCCCTATAGCCTTTCAAGGTATAAATAGTTCTAATATTTTCTTGTTGTGTAAATTAACTGTTTTTCCATTAACAATAAACATTACTTTTTTAAAACTTAATCTCTAACTAAAGACCATCACTTAATGTCTGAGAAATCATTAAGCTCTTCACTTAATTTTTGAGAAGTCATTAGTGTCATATCAAAAACACATCCTGAATCACTAGTGTTACAAGCAAACAGTGGGGGAGGGGGTTATATTTCATTTTATTTTTAGCCTTGCACTCGTTTGAAAATAACATTTTGATCATATAAAAATTCCTTTTGCATTACCTGACCCAAAAATAATATTGATTAACTTTCTAATTACTCACTTATTAGAAAAAACACTTCTCTTACGGGTTCTTCTTTTATGACCTAGTGTTATTTTTCATCTAATATTTTCTTATATATCCTTTAAGAACCATTACCTAAGATTGATAATTGGTTAATATACTCCAATCAAACTAAAAGTAATAAATATCTCGTCTTAATTGACCATAATTTTACCGGCTCTTCATGAGTTACTTTTGAAAAAATAAGTTTAACCACCAATTGTTTACGACTCCTAATAACATTCTTTCTGTATAAAGTATGTCCTCTTTCTTTTTACAGTTTATTGCGTCAAAATTTTAAAACGAACAAGAATTAGGATTTTTTTCTGGTTATATATATATATATATCGTGAAATGTGTAAGTGAGAGTATACATTTGATGACGTTTTTTGAGATTTCTAAAGTAACAATATAAAGAGTTTTGGTATCTTTTATAATAATGCATATAAAACTAATATGTAACAATTGCCTTCTTTAACACATTCACGACCGCCTGTCACAACCGCCGTATTCTCAACTGTAAGTCCTGCCTATGGGGGTGTACTTTGCATATCGCATAATTTAACATGTAATTTTTAATAAAAAATAAAACTGACTTAAATCGAAGTTTTTCTTTCATTTGTGTTTTACTATCAATCCTACATTGTTATCCACATTACAGTTCTGCACAGGTCGGGTTATACCGACCCGAACTCAACGCATTTTAACAGGAAACCGGTGTAAAACTCAAAATGGAAAAAAAAAAACATATTTTAATTCAATGATGAAAAATACTCTGTTATATTTCTATTACCAATTTCATTTTTTATGTATAAAAATAAACTTATATATACTCATCTATGTTCAAATACATATTTTTTTCATCTTAAACAATATTGCGGACATCATCTTGAAAAAAAAAGGGTTTTCAAACCCGACCTTCAAAAATCAAAGCCTAAACAGAAACATCACACAAAATGGAAGTAATTAGAGTCAATCCGAGCCAAACCAGACTCTAACAGAACCGTGGGTCGGGTCTGATGCGGGTTAAATCAGGTTACACGACCTGATGCAGGACTGTATTCTACGTTTATTTTAAATCTTATTGCTGCCAATATTGGTTACTTTGACGCGCAGTAGAATGTAATGTTTAAATTTGTTTTAATCACCGCTTAAAAAAAATTATACATGATGTGACGGCTATTTTAAACGTAAATGTAACTATTTAAAACTATTAAAACGTAACAAAGTGTTGTATGCCTTAGCACAATATAAATTTTTTTGTGACGATTAGTCAATATTTATGAAAGTTAAAGCCTATAAGCTCTTCAGACCTGAGGTGCACAAATGTGGACCTCTATCCCTTTCCTCGTAAAAACTAAAATGTTTGATTTTTTTTTTAACATTTTTGCTGAACTTCTATATAGAGAAATATTTTTCTTTGAAACAAAACCAATAAATGCAGCACTGATGCTTATTTCCTCATAAAATAAATCTTATTTTCATCTGAGTTTTCAAATTGCCTTCAAGACAGTGCGGCCAAGAAAGTAAGTAATTTTCATAATTATTTAACTTAAACAGTTTACAATAAAAATGTTCGAGGTTTTGTAAATTATTCACTTGTTTAAAACCCTTAAGATTTGTTATTCTTTGAATTTAGGTTATTGATAATTAAATTGTTATCTTAACCCGGGAATGCTCGCGCATATCCATGATATGTACGATTTATACTTTGTCACCAATAAATTCAGACAAAAATCGTCATGTTACTTAATTTTTGACATTGCTCACAAATATTGCGATAAAATAATTTGATGATTACTTCTCGAAAAATAGTGGTGAGAAATGTAATAACCGTGCGCACCATGGGTATGTCATACCCTGCGCGAGCAATTCCGGGTTAACCCATTAACCGCCAAAACTATTAAGTAGAAAATTTCAAATTTCTTATTGAAAGTCGTTTCCCACCACAAATTCAGTAACGTAAATTTCGCTTTACTAAAATAGCAAAATTTCTGCCAATAAATAAGACACTTTTCTTAATTCAAAAATAGTAGTGCCAATGTAATTAATTAATTAAACGAGCAATTATTTTGACTGTTGCGTCAACGCAACGTCAGCGGGTAATGGCTTAAGGGGCTAGTAATTTTAGATCCATTTTTATGAACTTAAATTACCACCCCCCCCCCCCCTAAAGTCTCAATTTCAGAGAAAGGGCTCTTTCTGTCATGTATGGTGCCATTTTGTTTGTGAAAAAGCAATGAATGTGTATTTGTAGTATTATTTTAGCTTCAAGTTTCAAGAGAATAAAGTAAAAAAAAAAAGTGAAAACGGACAGGCACACACATATATCATTTTTGGATCCCGACAACATTGAAACAAGATCATAAGTAGAAAAAGACAACAAAACAAAGCATGACAACAAACAAAGCATTTCCAACAAAACAAAGCATGAAAATCGGACAATGCATTCAAAAGTTATGTGTGCACATACTAGTAAAAAAACATGCAAAAGTATTCTACTATAACCTCCTTCGTTTAAAATTGATTAACAAAAGATTTTCTGTATCCATGCTTATGTTATAAATGGATAAATATAATATTGATGATACTGTTTCTAATCGATAAAATGATATGTAAGAATTGATTGTACAAATTGATTGTACAAATACAAATATTATGTATGTTTTTGAGAAATAATGTAACTTATAAATTTCGAAAGGAACACCCATACGCGGAGTTACAATTTTTCAAATGAAGTCAGCGTTCGCGAATGTTTTAAAAGGATCTAAATTATTTTCAGATTTATTCCTTAACATTGGTCGATTTTTTAAATAACATATTCACCCTTACTTTATGTTAATTCATTTAAATTCATTATATACACATATATACATACATATATTCATTATATATACAGAGTGACTAGAAATAACGCGGACAAAGTTCTATATCAAATAAAAAATACTACTAAACTGCACCACTAAGACTTTACTACTTGTACAGTCGTGGAAAAAAAAAAGTAAACACCCTGTACTAACTCCTCAACAAATTATCGTAGAAGAAAGTTACTGGTACCGAACGATTGGAAATAAAGTCTACTTTTAAATGATATAGATAAAATTTGCTTATGGTTTATTTAGGTTTTGCTTAGGTTTTATGTTTAGGGATTATTCGTTTTAATATATCAACATATTAAAACGAACCGTAACTTTGTTTTTTTCAATAGCAGTACACGATTCTGACAGCATAAATGAACTCTACACCCTTCAATTAGCCTAAAAACAAATTTTTATGCAATTCGTACCATAAGTTTTTGAGAAATTAATTATTTTAAAACGAGCGTATTTTAAGGGCTGTATCCAAATTGAAGTTCGAAACTCGATTGTTAACCCAGAGAGCCCTCATCTTGATCAAGGCACCTTAAGAAGTCAATGAAGCCTGCTAGATTACACGACAGCAAAAGAAATTTCAAAATATCTAGTCACTCCTATTATGGACGGCCCTTTAACCCTTTCAGGGGCAGAGGAATTCTGTTCGTAAAATGATGAAATAATTGACTGACGCCAGAATATTCAAACGAATTTCTTAATAAATTACAAAACGTTATTTTGCACTTTAATTACAAAAGCAACATTTCATTAAAATATTCTTGGTGCCAGTAGTCAGTTTTGGAATTAAAATTAGGTGGCTAGACCCTCTAGCCACCGCCCTTGAAAGGGTTAAACCATCATTTTGCCGTTTTTTAAGCATAATTTGAAAACTACTTGGAAGAAAAATGTGAAATTTTGGATTTCCACAAAGCAGGACTTAATAAATCTAATTCCATCAAAAAAAATTGTAGGTTTCAATTCATAATTTTTTCGAGTATTAATTTCATAAATCACAATTCATATCATAAAGTTATAAAAATTGTAATTTCAGCGTATTTATGTTTGGGTATATTAGTATTATTGCTACACAAAAAATTAGCACATTAGGAGCATAATTTCTGGAGATATAAATAAAAATATGAAAATGTAATTTAACATTAGAAGCACTAAATTTTGAATGTTTATAATTTAAAAACTTATCATTCAAATGACTTGAAATTTGGTGTCTAGGCATAGTTTGACACGAAGATTTGAAATATCTCATTAAAATTAACTATTGTCATTGAAGAAAATGAAGTTTGGATTCGTTTTAATATATAGATGGCCCCCTAAGCTAATTTTATATACATCATTTAAAAGTAGACTTTATTTCCAATCGTTTGGTACCAAAAACTTTCTTCTACGATAATTTGTTGAGGAGTTAGTAGGGGGTGTTCACTTTTTTTTTCCACGACAATACATGTGAAATGAGCCCCGGACCTCATTGATTCATACATAGTCCAGTCAATCTAGGATTCTGCCTGGAAAGTTTTGGAGAAGTTTTTTTGTGTTTCTTCCTTTATGATTTCGGGGGTGCTGAACATGATTTTCAACTTTGCCACCCCGTATCTGGATGGCTTAAAAAGTTATAAGCGGAAAACCACGAAAAAGTTGATTTTTTTCGGGTTTTCCATTGTTGTTGATAGAGGGTTAAACTTTTTTGAAAAACCTGCTGCACCAAATTAAATTAGAGAATATTTCCTACGTTTTTCATACACAATGTTTTTTTCTAAGATCAATAGTTGTGGCAATACCAGCAAAAAGGCTTTTAGCGATATATTCAAATTCCATCATCGGAGGAAGAAAACGCAATGCAATCACAATGCATCCATTTCAATCACCAATTTGAAGCTTTTTAGTTAATTGTAGTTGCATTTTGAATATGTTAACATTTGCTTACCAAATTTCAAGCCTTTTATATACAGGGTGCAATATGTTATCTATCGCCGATCTTTAATTTCTCAACCGTTAGACATATAGTTCCAATTACAAAAACGTTTCATATGAGCTAAATATTCATGTTGTGGCATTATTTTTAAAGTAAAAAATCCATTTTATAAAAATTACGAAATCTAACTTTTTATACGGTCCCCCGGTCCCTATAGTTATATTTAGTAAAAGTTTACACATATCATAACAGATATAACACAAAAAGTTTGACATCTCCACTGCAAAAATTGACACAGTTATTAAATTTCAAAGTTAGAGATTTTTGCACATGATTTTCTCTTTTATTGAGGGATCAGTTAAAAGATGAATTAAAGTAATTCGAGATCAAAGCCAGGGTGTAATGTCCTTCTTACGGCGAAACCACCTTTAGCCAGTATCACCGAAGAGGGTTATTTCATCTAAAAAATTGAGCTAACTTTTATGGGTCGAACAACATTCAAACTTCAAAGTAGGTAGAACCGACAACCGGAAAATAAAATATACTCACTGAGGACTAGATAAATGGCAGCGGAATTGCACCCTGATTTTGATATGGAATTGCTTTAATTCATCTTTAAACTGATCCCTCACTGAAAGACAAAATCATGTGCAAAAATCTCAAACTTTGAAATTTTATAACTGTGTTAATTTTTGTAGTACAGATGTCAAACTTTTTGTATTATATCTGTTATGATATGTGTAAACTTTTACTAAATATAACTATAGTGACTGGGGGACCGTATAAAAAGTTAGATTTCGTAATCTTTATAAAATTGATTTTTCACTTTAAATAATGCCACAACATAAATATTTACCTCATTTGAAACGTTTTTGTAAATGGAACTATATGTCTACGGCCAACGGTTGAAAAATTAAAGGTCGGCGATAGATAACATATTGCACCCTGTATATTAGGGTGGAGCGCTCGCCTATGGGAAAAAAAAATTTTTCAAAAATCAGAATTGGGCGGGGTGGGAAAGTTGCTCTATCAGATCCTCATTCTGAATAAAAAATATCTTTGAAAAATATTAATATTTAATACTGCCCAGAGGTCATTGACTATTGCGAAAAAACGTAAAAGTTGTGCATTTTCCCAATTTCCCCCTCAAATATACAAATTATTAGTATTAATTTAATTTAAAAGGATGATCATCGAATTATTATTATTATTATTATTATTATTATATTTATAGTAAAATTATGTAATATTTATATCAAATTCGCTTTTATTATACTAACTCAACGACTATATATATTTTTTAATATATGAAATTTGGGTAATTGTACTTGTTTTGCATTTTTTTACTTAACCTGTGTAAGAAAATATAATTTGAAATTATTCTTAAAGAATTATAGTAATAAGGTAAAAATAATTTACTATTACAGTTTACAAGCAATGAAGTTACTATTTTATAGTAGTCCATACTGTTTTTTGGTTTCAAAAACTGGCATTTTTTTCGGAGACTCCAGACGTTTTAATGAATCTGTGGCGTCTCAAAGGACCACAAACAGCAGAAGAAGCCTCCGTAACAAGTTTCACACATCTTTTAGGGGCTTGATTGTGCCAAGGGAATAGTTTAATCTTACGTAATATGCCTTCATCTATTGCCTTTGGATTTAGGATACATTTTGTAAGAATGTTATGATCTAAGAACTTAGTTAATGGTGGTTCTGTCAAGGTCACTTCAGCCTAATTTATAAAATCGATATAGTCTTTGGCTTCAAATTAATCTCAGGTAAGTTGATCTTTTGTTTTCTTGAAACTTTTATTATTCTGCTTAGTGCCAACACTCTTACATACTATGTAAGAGTGTTGACACTGCGCAGAACAATAAAATCTCGAAAATCAAAAAATTCTTTACGTACGTGAGTAGTATTGGCGTCACGTTAGCGAGAGTTGAGTTGTTTTTTGCTGGATGGGAAAATCGTACTGTTGGACGAGGGGTAAATTTTGAAAACGTACTCTTGGACGAGGGGTAAATTTTTGAAAACGTACTCTTGGCCGAGGGGTAAAATTTTGAAATCGTACTCTTGGATGAGGGGTAAATTTTTTAGCGAAGCGCGTGTCCGAAATCGTACTCTTGGACGAGGGGTAATTTTTTTTAGCGAGGGGCGTGTCTGAAATCGTACTCTTGGACGAGGGGTATTTTTTTAGCGTCCGTCACAGAGCCCGTTCTCAGAAACTATACATGTTAGAGACTTGAAATTTTGGGTACTTGTAGCTGAACACCTCGCATCAAACAACAAATCCTAAAATTTTGAAAATGTCGGTAATTAACCGAATTACGGGCTAATTGACTTCTAAAATTAACCAATCCATCTTTTTAACACAGGTTCAAACGGACATTCTCCAAAACTTCGGAGTTTCTCCTAAGGGTTGCCAGTAAAATCAGCCGGTGCACGGTTACCACGGAGGAAATTAAGCCGAAAAATGAAGTTGGCATTTTAAAGCGAAATCGCATATCAGAAAATATTGGTACGAGAAATTTGTAAACGGTATAGACAGACGCGGAAAAAAATCTACTTTCATTTGGTATAAAGTTCACATTTCTGCGTTGGGTGTAACGCAAAAAATCCACTAAAAATCGATCGATAAATATTTAATTTCTGTATTTCAAAGGACAATGAAAAGAGATTTCATTTCGGCGCGAAAGCAGGTGTGCTCAACTTCAGACATGACGGCGACCTTGCGGTTTTCGGTAGTGGAATATTTTAATACGAAATTTTAACTTTTTAAATATTAAATTTTTTGATAAAATTTTTTGCCATCCGGACGCGAAATCTCTCGCAGATTTCATACATACCCAGTTCAAAGCGATAACTCAATTAGAAACTGAGATATTAATTATTATTTAATTAATCTGTTTCATTTCTATCTAATGAATAGAATAAAATGAAGGCACGTGCTTTTTTAACCATGAAATTATTTAAATTAGGAAATCTAACAATTTGCGTGAGGTTTTTCGACGCCGCTCTATGAGACAAGTATAACTTATTCATTATAAGAAAGCTTGTAAGTATTCATACCACTATTTTAGAATAGTAATTTCTGCAAATATCTTAAATTATTGGTTGAGATCGCCACTCGATCTGGTTGAATCTTTAAAATAGTTTATAACGCATAAGAAAAATTGTAAAAAAAAATGGAGTGTGATATTTCGAGGGGAGACTAGCGTGCTTCGCCCGCTATCGTATAATTTGTATTTGTAAGGTTTGGGTAAATGGAAAGGAGTGGGGAGGGAAATACTTTTGATTAAATATCCCAACAGAGTTTCGTTCTGATGCACTTTTGTTATGAATAGTGTGCGCTCCCTGGTGGTGGAATGTGGAACTAACATAAAGCGATTTTGTTAAAATTAGGAAAGTTCTCATTACAGATATTATTATGACATAGACTAGCGTGCTTCGCCCGCTATCGGATTATTTCAGTCCGTGCGAGGCTGATGTAAAATGAGATGCATTCTTCGTGCTTCGTCCGCTGTCGCATAATTTTATTTTGTTAGGTTTGTGTCAATGGAAAAGGGGGAGGGAAGGAACTACTTTTGATTAAATATACCAGTTAGTGCGCATTACAGATATTATTATGACAAAGACTAACGTGCTTCGCCCGCTACCGCATAATTTGTATCTGTTAGGTTTGTGTGAATGGAAAAGGGGGGGGGGGGGGACTACTTTTGATGATAAAGACTAACGTGCTTCGAAAATCTAATAATTTGCGTGGGATAATTGAACAGCGCTATGAGATAAGTATAGCTCATTCATCATCAGAAAGTTTACAAGTATTCATACCACTATTTTCGAATAGTAATTTCAGGAAATATCTTAAATTATTGGTAAGACCGCCACTCGATATGTTTGAAAATTTAAGATAGTTTATAACACATAAGAAAAAGTGTAAAAAAGAATGGAGTGTGATATTTCGAAGAGGGGGAGGGGAGCTAGAATTATTTTTAAAATCTTAGCGTTTGTTACCGCAGACCGCCACCATCCGGACCCATGTATCTACGGAAAGATTGCGTAAAGGAGTTTCGTTCAGATATGCTTTTGTTAAGAATAGAGTGCATTCCCTGGTGGTGGAATGTGGAACTAACATAACGTGATTTTGTTAAAATTAGGAAATCTAACTAAGATATTTTATAAAATAAAGTGTAAAAAAGAAAGGCACGTGAATTTTCGGGGAGGGGGGGGGGGAGGCGCTAGATTTCTATTTAAAAAGTTAGCGTTTCTAACCGTTTTAGGTGCTATTTTTGAGGGAGTCCTGAGATATACTCTACTTATTTAATATAAAATTGTCTAAAGTTTAGTTACCACTATTTCCGAATAGTAATTTCAGCAAATATCTTAATTTCTTATTAAGACCGCCACCACCTCGAGTAGCATATCTACTTATAGGTTGTTTAACGGAGTTTCCTTCCGATACAGTTTTGTTAAGATTAGAGTGCGCTCCCTGGTGGTGGAATGTGGAACTAACATAACGCGATTTTGTTAAAATTAGGAAATATATCAAGGCCATCTGTTTGAATTTTAAGATAGTTTATAACACATAAGAAAAAGTTTATAAAAAATGGCGCGTGAAATTTCGGGTAGGGGGGAAGGGGCGCTAATTTCACTAATTGATTTATTTCTATTATATACTTATTTTAAAAGGCAGTTACGTCATGTTTCATTGCAGTATACTTCTGAACGGTGTCCGATTTTTAAAAATACAGCATAAATGTTACTTATGCCCGATAAAAATGTCAGAAGTATTGATACCACTATTTTCGAATAGTAATTTCAGCAAATATAATAAATTCTTGGTTAAGACCGCGACTCCCTCGACTAGCATATCTCCTGATAGGTTGTTTAACGGAGTTACGTTCAGATACAGTTTTGTTAAGGGTTGGGTTGATTTTTGACGGCCGATTATCTACTCGAGGGATATAGGCCCTAGGGGGAGTGCCCTCCGTGGGGGTCTTTCTAAGGGAACCTAACCCGTATTTACGCATGGAAAATCCAAGGTTTCGAAGAAAACCACGAAAACTCCGAAACGGTTAGGCCGACGGGCGCGATTGGGTTCGAACCCAGCACCTTTCGTCTACCAGCTTCGAGAGCAGAACCTCTCAGCCACTGGTGGGGCCAGTTTTGTTAAGAATAGAGTACGCTCCATCGAGGTGGAATGTGGAACTAACAGACCGCGATTTCATTTAAAGTAGGAAATCTAACAAGGCGATCTGTTTGAAACTTTAACATAGTTTATAACACACAAGAAAAAGTTTATAAAAAATGGCGCGTGAAATTTCGGGCAGGTGGGGAGAGGGGGAGGTGCAAAATATTTATTTTTTGTTTCATGCCGTTTCAGGTGCGTTTTTTTTTTACGGAGTCCTCAGATACATGGTACTTATTAAATATAAATATGTCAAAAGTTAAATTACCACTATTTCCGAATAGTAATTTCAACAATTATCTTAAATTCTTGCTGAAGACCGCAATTCCCCGAGTAACATATCTACTGATAGGTTGTGTAAAGGAGTTTCGTTCAGATACGCTTTTGTTAAGAATAGAGTGCGTTCCCTGGTGGTAGAATGTGGAACTAACAGACCGCGATTTCATTTAAAGTAGGAAATCTAACAATGCGATCTGTTTTAAATTTTAAGATACTTTATAACAAATTATAATGAAGTATAAAGAAGAATGGCGTGTCGCATTTCGAGGGAGGAGGGGGAGGGAGGGCGCAAACAAAATTAGGAAATATAGCTAGACGATCTGTTTGAAACTTTAGTATAGCTTATAAAACATAACAAGTTTCGTGGTTTCGAAGAAAACCACGAAAACTCCGAAACGGTTAGGCCGACGGGCGCGATTGGGTTCGAACCCAGCACCTTTCGTCTACCAGCTTCGAGAGCAGAACCTCTCAGCCACTGGTGGGGCCAGTTTTGTTAAGAATAGAGTACGCTCCATCGAGGTGGAATGTGGAACTAACAGACCGCGATTTCATTTAAAGTAGGAAATCTAACAAGGCGATCTGTTTGAAACTTTAACATAGTTTATAACACACAAGAAAAAGTTTATAAAAAATGGCGCGTGAAATTTCGGGCAGGTGGGGAGAGGGGGAGGTGCAAAATATTTATTTTTTGTTTCATGCCGTTTCAGGTGCGTTTTTTTTTTACGGAGTCCTCAGATACATGGTACTTATTAAATATAAATATGTCAAAAGTTAAATTACCACTATTTCCGAATAGTAATTTCAACAATTATCTTAAATTCTTGCTGAAGACCGCAATTCCCCGAGTAACATATCTACTGATAGGTTGTGTAAAGGAGTTTCGTTCAGATACGCTTTTGTTAAGAATAGAGTGCGTTCCCTGGTGGTAGAATGTGGAACTAACAGACCGCGATTTCATTTAAAGTAGGAAATCTAACAATGCGATCTGTTTTAAATTTTAAGATACTTTATAACAAATTATAATGAAGTATAAAGAAGAATGGCGTGTCGCATTTCGAGGGAGGAGGGGGAGGGAGGGCGCAAACAAAATTAGGAAATATAGCTGGACGATCTGTTTGAAACTTTAGTATAGCTTATAAAACATAACAAAAATTTTAAACATCAGGCCGCGTCAAAAATCATGGTGACCATTACCCCACTTCACCCCCCCCAAAGGGGGCACTTTTCTAAATTTGGCAGATACCCTTCATGTGATATATCGTAGCATTTTGAAGGGGGGGGGGTGTGGCACGAACAAAATTAGGAAATATAACAAGGCGAATCTGTTTGAAGCTTTACGATAGTTTAGCAAGGGTTTACAAAAAATTTAGAAGATGTTCCATGGCGATAAATGTACTGGACGTTTTGAAAGGAATATTAAACGAAACCCTTTGTGCGATCTATGATCACACTTACCCACTTGTTTTTAGCGAGGGGCGTGTCCTAAAATGAACTATAACATGAAGGGTAAATTTTTTAGCGAGGGGCGTGTCCGAAATCGTACTCTTGGACGAGGGGTAATTTTTTTTAGCGAGGGTCGTGTCCGAAAATGAACTATAAGATGAGGGGTAAATTTTTTAGCGAGGGGCATGTCCGAAAATGAACTATAAGATGAGGGGTAATTTTTTTTCGCGTGTAAAAGGCGGTTTCTTTTACGAGGGTAGAAGTAGTGGAGGATGACAGTGGTTACGTGTTAGAGGAGAGGGTTATATTGGAGTTTCGGTTTTCTGGAGGTTCTCAGAGTATGACGTAATCAGTAGATTTCAATTTATTTTCAGGGAATGCATTTTTAATAAGTTTTATTTAAATAAATATATTTTTAAATTGATTACTTTGCATTTATTATTTTTTAGTTTCGGTTTTTTCGGGGTGTTGATTGTTGAGTATGACGTAATCAGAGATTTGTTTTTATGTTTAATTTAAATAATTTTCATTGATTCCATTTTAATTTAAACGAATTTAACTTTTAACGGAATGGATGATTAGTTTAGATTTTTTTTATTAGAACCTTTCACTGAATGTATTATTTTCACGATGGCGTATTCGGTGATTGGAATTTATTTTTTAACGCATTAACTAAAGAATATAATAATTTTTAATCGGATTGTTTTTAGCCGGTTTAAAAGATTTTTTAAAAATAAATTTAACTTATGCTTAACGAGTTTTTAAGTATATTTTTTTCGAAAATTCCTGCAGCACAATTTTTAGACAAGAGGGTGTATGTTGGAACATGAATGTGACGTTATGTAATGATTGTACCCTAGACATACAATTACGAGGACCGTCTGTAAAGTTGAGTTGTTTTTTAAGTTTAAAAATGCGCTTAACTGTAACCAAATGTGAAGTAACTGTAACCAAATGGGTTGTTTGAATGACCATTAACTGTCACTGATAGTGAAAAAGTTTGTTATACTGCAAATGGCAACAGTTGCCTTCGTCAGTTGCTTCGATTTTTCTTGTGAGTGTTGCGTCGTTTGGTGAATTTTATTCGTGTAGATTTTTGTAACGAAGTTTCAAAATGAAAAGGCTTAGTTCGGATTTATGTAATTTAGAATCCAGAATGCGGAAGAAAGCGGCTGAAGACTTAACAATTAAAAATAAAAATAATGGTACTTCAAAGATTTTAGCCCATATTTTTCGTGTTAATTCGTCGGGAGATGTTGCCCTTATTCTAGACTCTTTGCCAAAAGATATGATATATGTAGGAGGTGAAGTTTTTGTCAAAGTGCCTAATTTCTTTGGACAAACACATATTAATGTTAGAAGACATGCTTCCGACGAAGAAGGGTTTTTTTACCCTACGAAAAATGGGATTTGTCTTTCTCCTAAAGTGTGGCTTTCATTCTGTGTTGAAGTGAATGATGTGCTAAACCATAGATCATCTGATAAAGTGTTTGTGATAGACAGAGACTTGTGTGTGTCCAAACAAATGAAAGATGGCTTTCAACTCTTTGTTTTCCAAATACTTTTTCAATGAAAAAACTTGAGTATGCAGTTTGTGTCGGAACATGTTGTGCTAAGTGGATGTGTGCTCCGGAAACTCGCTTTTCACAAAGCGTTTTTAACAGATTGTCTAAAAGGCGGTCTAATTACTTACACTTTGTTCAATAACATAACCAAAGAAATAAATAATCCAAACCTTGATTTCAAACCAGGTGATACTTGTGACGGATTTCTTCAATTGATTGAATCTCTGGGTAAGTGCTTATGTGCTTCAATTACTCTGAAAATTTCAGAACTTATAAACTCTTGTGGATGTAGAGACAATTATCAAGTAGATTTTATGCACGATTGTCTTTCTAAAATTAGAACTGATAAATTTGGTGAATATTTCGATCAAGAATTATTTCAAATTTACTTGAACGATGTAGCTAAAAACGTTGTGCTGAAAAACTTAAATGTTGATTTTTACTTTGTACTTGGTCAACAAGCATTTTTCGATGTTGTTGATGTAAATGGACTATTTAAAAGTATTGAAAAATGTATGTTTCAGAAGAACAAAATGAGTTTAAGCAATTAATGATTTCATTGTAAATTTTTGCATCTCAATAAATCTGTATTTGCATAGCATTTTTTTTGTCTATTTTTTAGTCTTGTTTTTAATAAAATTACTTTTTTCTAAACGTACACAAAACATTTTTCAAAACATAAAACATTTTTTTCAAACATAAAACATTTTTTTTCCAGACACCAAACTTTTTTTTTCCAAACACATAATTTTTTACTGTACTTAAACTTTTTCTTCAACATAACTTTTTCCTAAATTTAAAACTTTTTCCAAACATATAATCTTTACTGTACTTGAACTTTTTATTTCCTAAACATAAAACAGTTTTCCTAAACATAAAACATTTTTTCCAAACATAAAACATTTTTTTTCAAACATAAAACATTTTTTCCAGACACCAAACTTTTTTTTCCAAACACATAATTTTTTTACGGTACTTAAACTTTTTCTTCAACAAAAATTTTTCCTAAGTTTAAAACTCTTTCCAAACATATAATTTTTACTGTACTTAAACTTTTTATTTCCCAATTTTTTTCCACACATAAAACATTTTTTCCTAAACACAAAACCATTTTTTCCTAAACATAAAACTTTTTTTTCAATCACAAAACCTTTTTTTCCCTAAACAAAATATTTTTTCCAAACACAAAACTTTTTTTTCCAAACACATAATTCTTTACTGTACTTAAACTTTTTCTTCAACATAACTTTTTCCTAAATTTAAAACTTTTTCCAAACATATAATTTTTACTATACTTAAACCTTTTATTTCCTAAACATAAAACATTTTTTCCCTAAACATAAAACATTTTTTCCCTAAACATAAAACATTTACCAAACATATAATTTTTACTGTACTTAAACTTTTTATTTACTGAACAAATTCTTTTTGTTTCGTTGAAACATTATTTCGAAAAAAAAATATTTTCTCAAGAAAAATTTGGAAAAAGCAATCTTAACGATTAATTTTTTTTATTTTATTTATTTATTTATTTACTTATTTATTTATTTATTTATTTTGGCACATGACGAAAAAACATCAGTCACGCACATAAATATTTTTGAAATATAAACATTTTTATTTGTTTCATAAAATACATTATATTTGCAAAGCATAATTTTCTGCATTTTCAACCATGGTACTGGTGATATTGGTAAAATGACGTCATTAGATGATCTTCGTTTTCTATGATAGGGCTCAGGTCTTGCATAAATAATTTTATGATCACTCTTCAAATGCTTGTTTTTTTATAAAATCTTGTGGAAAGTTTTTTTTATTTAAAAGTTCTTGAAACTGATCAAAAGCAATAGGTTTTTGACTTCTATCTCTCAGCAAAAAACCGACTAGTTGAACAACATCTGATCCGATAATTACAGTATCATCTATTTTCAATTCTTTATTTTCTGTACAGGAAATTTTATTTTGTTTAAAGAAATCCATAATTTTAACAGCAGTTTTCTTTTGTTTTACAGGAATAGAACTTAGAATTTCATTTTCTATATCAGAAGACTTTTCAAAGGGTTTCAGGGAAGTTGTTCTTCAGGTGGTTTGACCGCATTCATATCTGGGAATGATACAAACTTTTACAAAATCTGTGTGTAAAGCTTCGCTTTTTCATCATCCTCCATTTTTCTTTTCAAAATAGTCTGAATCTGTCTATCTAAATCACTTAAATGCTCATCTCTTCATCTCTAATAACTCTTGATCTCTGTTAGCTGGAACAAGTCTGAATTTACTAGCGAACTCCATTGATCAACGTACTAAGCACTGATACTGCAGCAGGAATAAGTATAGACAAAAACCCTTCTCCTTTTTGAACGAGAAGTCGCCTTTTCTTAAACAGAGGTACTTTCTTATCTCCCAAACCTCGCAATGTTTTTTATAAGCTATTAATCTATTTTTCTGATTTTAGAGACAGGTATGTTACCTTTTAAAAGATTTAAGGCGCATTCACAGTCAACTTTTATTATACTATTAGGACAGTTTTTAAGAAAGGCTGCTTTTTGCTTTGTCTTGCTTAACAATTTCAGATGTTCCACGGTCAACATCCTGAGTTCAAATGATGGTCGATTAGCTTAATCTCTCTTTTATATGCTTACCGTAAGTAAAAGCTTTCGTAAAAACACAATGCTTAAAATAAGGTTTGTGACTTGGGCAGTTTGCCTCTGAAATATTTAATAAATTAATCTTCGGGCAGTTAAAATCATTCAGATTGGAAATCTTTCGTCCAGACAACCGTTCTAAAAACTTTGCTTTTTCTAGTCCTTTGATGTAAATATTCTTATAACATAAAAACAAGGCTGAAAGGATAGGTTCTAATGCTGAATAAGGTAAATCACCACTATTCCATTGCAAACCATGAAGGTAATTAGTCAACCATGCAAATGTCTTTCTTTTTAGGAGAGGTAATTGCTCCCAAGAATGCGGGGAGAGAAAATTCCAACGACAATGGTATCCAGAATCAACCGCATAAAAAGCGGGTTCTTTGATAACAAAATCGTACGTGCTTAACTGAAAACTATTCAAATTCAATGACAGCAGAGGTCATGTTCACCAGATGCCGTTCTCTGGGAAAATGATTTATCGAAGTCCAGACACATAATGTTTATCACCAGGAAAAAAGTTTGTGCGCATGCGAGAGCTTTCAAAAGAAACGGGCCTTAAATCAATTAATATGTAGTTAAAAGGTAATGCAGTAGCATAATTAAAATTTCTTGAAAAGCCTTAGATTTACCAGGAAACATTTGTCTGGATAAATGCATTATTTGGCTTTTATCTCGAGGATTCTTGTATAGCACCATGTAATGAGAGTTTAAATTAATATTTCTCATTTCTTTGCCGTGATGAAACAAGTTTTGAGTTATAAAGATAACGGAAAGTTTTCGGTGCTAACAGCCTTTCGTGAAAAGTTTGCTCAATCGTACATCAGAAGCTAATTCTGACATCAAATCATCAATGATAATTAAAGCATTTTTTAGAGAATTAAGATTAGACGGTAAACCTTCTTCAAATTCTACACCGTTCATGGAATTGAAAAGGGGTTGATAACTTCCATAACAGTATATTATACTTGTGGGCATAGGATGAAAATATTTGTAATCAATTAATTTTTTAACAAAAAAGCTTTTACCCGAACCTGTCGGCCCGCTGATAAGGACAGTAGAAGGATGTACTAACTTGAGTAATTCCATGCTTTAAATGACAAGAATGAATAAAAGCTTCAATTTTTATAGTTTCTTGACTATTTCGGTGAATTATTTTTGTAATTATAAATAACATAATAACTTGAGGATCTTGTTAGGAAAAAAATTTATCTTGTTAGGAAAAAAAAATTATGCTTGCAATTTTTTTTTCTAAAAACAAATGAATTTTATGTAATCCACTATCCATGATGAATTAAATAAATAAATAAACACACATAAAATAAGAGAAATATTTTTTTTTTTAAAGTCATGTTTACACCATATCTTTTTTTGACAAATTGATACATTCTAAAATCATTTTTCTTTCTGGATAATACATTGGTAATAGAATTCATACAAAGTCCTTGACATCGTTTTACAAGAAAGAAAATACAATATTGTCCACAGACATTAGACGTTAAACTTTGAAGCATTGCCTTGTTCCAACGAATTCGGTGATACGTCTTCACAAATCTTGTTATGTCTTCTCCATAGGTTTCAGGAGGAAGTCCGTAAGAATAAAAAAAGTCCAGAGTTTTCTTATCTTGAATGTAAATTGTTAGCCAATGGGATCCTTTTTCGTCATGTTTATCGGTTTTGATCACTAATACACAGGGAACGTTTCGAAAATCAGGTATTTTGTCGGAAGAGAATACGCCTGCAAAATATCGTGCGAAACAGTATCGCAAGATAAAATTCTATGGATTTGCGATGAATTCATTAGTTTCCAAAATCATGCAGAATATTACGAGATTTGTTGATTTCAATTAAATTTTCAAATTCAGCATACACTAGCAAAGAAACTGTTTGCGCCAAAGTTGTTCCGAACTTAATTTCTAATCTTAAATTCCTGTCACAAATGAGATTAAGATGTGAACCATCACATAAATCAGGTGACATATTAAAACAAAATAATGAATACCACTGTGAAAATTTTGATCTCGAAAGGTACAAGCCTTTGTTTACTGCATTCGTAAATAAATTCTCATAAGCTCTAATAAATAAATTGTTTTCAAGTCAGGTTGTAGTGGATTGTGAGGGACGGGCTAACCGTCCACATAGACGCCAATGAAATTAATATTGTAATGTTTGAACTCAAAAGGGGACTTTTTATAGTCACCGTTAAATGAGTCATTATCCACACAGGCAATCACGATGCGATTGGGCCTCTGACCTGTAAAAATATTATCTTGAACAAAACTCATATTGCCTGTAGGAATGGAATATGTTTTGCAAAGCACTCTGTTAATAGGGTATTTGCCTGTTGTTTTTTCTAAGCTTTTAGCATGTCCTAAGACAACGCCAGGACTTATTCGTACTTTACGAACAAATAAGGAAGCATGTTCCAGGAAACTTTAAACTCCCCTTCACCCGCCAATAAACAAAACTCTGGTTTACTACGAATCAGTTTAATTTTCACATCAACCATATTTAAGAAGAGTCTTTCTTGGTGAAACATATCCAGATGCAATCGATCAATCATATCCACTCATAAGCACAGAGCTTAGTCATTTCTGCACGATTATTAAATCCTTCATTGGGATTTGCATCTGCAGGATCTACAACATTCATACGACCAGCAGTATCTTTAAAAAATAATTCTGAGGAAAGTTGAGAAGTTTTTTCATCATACCCGTGATTCAGTAATTTCTCTATCATGGCTGTGTATGGATAAGTATTATTACTTGAAGAAACGAGTCTATCGTTCAGGCTAATATCAACTTGGGAAAACATGGAATGAAGAAAAAGATTGACAGGTCCAACTTTACATTTATCCGGAATGGGTTTGCCATCCTTTTTAAAAAATCTTTACTTTGACATATAACTGAGTTTGAGATAAATCAAGATAAGCTTCTACGCTTTCAGAAACATTAAATTCTACGGGACCTCCATCAGAAACATTGGAAAGCGTGTGAAATTCAACCCATTGGCCTCTTCCAATAACTGTTTGAGTAGGAGGGAGATGAAATAATTCTAATTCCGATTTAGCACATTCGGGAGAGTCCTTTAAAAGAAAAGCCATAGTATAATGCATATATTAACAGTAAAAAATATCACGTCTTTGCACCTTCCGTGCTTTCGATGAAATGATGTGTTTCGCAGATTTCCGCTTCCTTTTAAGACTTCCATGGCCAATCATTTGATTGGCTTTTTCAACTGCTTTTCTTGCTAATTTCTTTCCGCTTTCTTTTGATCCTGTTTTCAGAGACGATTTAAAATTTTCACCTGATAACACATCATTCGCAACCATAGTGCCTGTTCGTAATGCTTCTTTTCCAATTGTTTTGGCACCACTTATCAAAAATGGCATCGCACTGCGAAACAATTTAGCAAAACATCCGCCTATACCGTATCCTCTCTACAAAACCGTTCCGCTATAGTAAGGCAAACCATTTCCTGTTTGTCTTGTATAATAATCTTCGAACTTTTGTGTACAACATGTATAAGCCACCAACATTTTGTTGATCTTTCTTTATCGCAATCAAGAAGGAAAATGAGATTAATTTAAAACGTAATGCTCTTTTTATATGATTTTTCGTAAACGGAAATGCAAGGTTACAAAACCTTTACCTCTTTCAAAAGGCACTAAACCTCCAGAATGAAGTCTGATATCAATTTGTACCGTTTGGAAATGCTGACGAATAACTGGTACGTACAATGGTCTTGAATAATGAGCATTAATAATTTCGCCATCGCTTCCTTCAACAGACACAATTTTTAGAAGAGGGGCTTGTACATCACCTACGATTTGAGGCTCCACGAGATCACAATACGCATATATCATGGGAAACGATGACTTTGGATCAGCCACAAAAGGACTTTGTTGCAATCCTGTATATTCTCCGGGTTCAAACCCTAAAAATTCTGCTAGACCTTCATAAAGAACTACTTTCAATTTTTTATCTGTCTTGATTGTAACTCTTTTCGTAACAGGGTGAAAAAGAAATTCAATCTTATTTTTATGCGATGGTATCGTCATACATTTAATGAGATTCTGTATGGTTTCATAACATCCAAAAAGAACTCTTTTACCTTCAAATTTTCCATCCCCCTAGTCAAAACCAAACAAATTATTATCATTTCTAACGTTATACCATGTATGCAGATAAATAAAATCGACCAAAGCCATTTCCCATTCACCGTTTAAATTTAAGGGGGTGGGCAGTTGAGTTGTAAATTGCGATATTTTATTATTTGGGAAAAGCTCATAGAGCTGTCACTGATGAGTGTGGTGTAGAACGGCATCTTTTGATGAAATGAACAGTAAGTATGATGCATACTCTATATAATTCGAATGTCTTTAACCCATGCATTGAATTTTTCAAGATAGCCTTGAAACTTCACAAAATATTGAACTTTTCCATTTCGTTTCTTTTTCTTCAAAACTTTCTCCACAGGATAAAAACCTGAATCCGAAACTTTTTGTAGTTCTTGTTTGTAAAATGTTCCTTTTATGATTTCCCCTGCTAAATCTTTTAATTTATAGACAACAGGCACTCGATGTATGATTTTATGTATAGTAAAAATTTCTCTTGTCCAATTTTGTTCGTATCCTTTCTCAAAACGTAGTTTCTCTTTTCTTATACGAACGGTATCGCCGACACTCAAGTCAGATTTCATTGGAGAGATGATTGGAGAGAAACAATGTCGTTTGCATACAATGTTTTCCAAACCTGACTTTGGTTGTCAAAGTTTGCTGATGATGGCTCCATTTTAATACTACGGTGCCATGTGTGGTTATAACTGTGTACTAATTTATCGATTACATCAATATATATCTCTTTGTATTCTTTTCAGTAAAATCTTTCCACATTTTCGTTTTAAATGTACGATTAAAGCGCTCTACTACTGAAGCTTTTGTGGAGTTATTAGTTGTGAAAATGTGACCCTTCTGCTTTTTTAAGAAATCCTGTACAAGCTTATTTGTGTACTCCCTCCCATCACCGCACTGCAGAGTTTGCGGCTTGCGTTCCGAAAATATTTTTTCGAAAGCTCGTTTAATACCTGAAACTTTTTTATCTTTTAACGGTATGATCCATGCATATTTCGACAAAATATCAATACATGTCAGTAAATACTTATATCCGTCATTCAAAGAAGATAGAGACTGCGTGTCTATTGAAACTGCTCGTCTAAGCCGCCTACTATGACACGATTTCTCGGAAATTTGTGTCGCAAAGGCTGTGTAAATTATACGAATCTTTCATCTGAAGCCATTTCTTTATCTGTTGTGTTTTTACGCGGCCTTTTAAAACGCGTTGCAAAGCCTTGATACCACCGAAACTCGCTGGTAGCTCCGAATCCCGATACATCTGATTCAAAGCACATTCTACAAAGCTGATTCCATTACAACAATGATTATGATCTAAACGAAAGTTAAGATTAATTTATATTTTTCCAGCTACAAAACGATGTTTTTCTCATCAATGTTTTACTTAAAATGAAAAGTATTATGATAAAACCTTTAATATATATCTTATTTTAAAAGTAAAAATATATAATTTAGAATAAATTCAAATAATTTAAAAGTATTAATATATTTACTTTTTATTGGTTCTGCCATCTATCATTTTAAATTTATTTCACTATTTTTATTTTACCGAAAAAAGTCAATGCAGGAATTAAACCCTGTAAAATGCTGTCAAAACACAATTGTCTGTCTGTTATTCTAACAAATGTGCAATGACACCACGTTTTTAAAAAGAATATTTAAAGGATAGACTGGGTTCTCTATTCAGTGTGACGTCATGCGAGAAAACATACAGCATTAAAAGTGTTACATAGTGTGTTAAAAATATTTTATGAAAGCTAGAAATAATACTTTTTCACAATGAAACTTTTTATTATTCATTCAAAATAATGAAAAAAATACAAATCAAATAAGTGTGCTATATTGCATTGTATACAATTCTAATTTCAAAATGTTTCGTAATGTCCAATTAAACACTTGTTCAGATTAATCTTCAAACGAGTTAAACATTTTTATAAAGGCAATCTCAACGTGCACAGGTATGTTTTGATTCGTTAATTCCAGTATAGTTTTTGAACGAAAAAAGTGGGTAGCAGTCTCTAAGTCACTGTCCTGTGTTTTACGACATACATCCACTTGAACGGCTGCATACCATTTTATTGATTTTTTCACTTGCATTTGATAGCTTAATTCATTTATAGTATCCGACCGAACACTGTTAAAGAATGAACGAAACTCTTTGTGATTCACCCCATTAGAGTCAATAATAGTTTTAGTAAAAATATTTTGTGCATTTTGTCTTTTAAAATGTTTTACTTTTTTAAATAATGTATTTTTTGAAAAGGGTGATTTCACAGCTTTAGGTAGAAACTTGTGGAAAGCATCACAATGTTGCAATAAATCCAATTGACGATAAAACATTTCTCTACACTTTGTACATGGATTCTGTTTTCGAATCTTATGATTCTTCTTATGTTGCATTAAATCGCACTTTCTTGTAAACAATTCATTGTAATCGATACAATGAGGATGAATCATTATCTTTAGGTAAAAAGTCTAGAGCGAGGGCAGCATCTCCCGCCGAATTAACACGAAAATTATGGGCTAAAATCTTTGTAGCACCCTTATTTTTCTTTTTAATTGTTAAATCCTCAGCTGATTTCTTTCGCATTCTGGATTCTAAATTATAGAAATCAGAACTAAGCCTTTTCATTTTGAACTTTGTTATAAAATCTACACGAATAAAATTCACCAAACGACGCAACACTCACAAGAAAAATTGAAGCAACTGACGACGGCAACTGTTGCCATTTGCTGTATAACAAACTTTTTTCATTATCAGCGACAATTAATGGTCATTCAAACAACCCAACTTCACATTTGGTTACAGTTAAACGCATTTTTAAACCTAAAAGACAACTCAATTTTACAAACGGTCCTCGTAATTGTATGTCTAGGGTGAAATCATTACATAACGTCACATTCATGTTCCAACATACACCCTCTTGTCTAAAAAATGGGCTGCAGGAATTTTCGAAAAAAATATATACTTAAAAACTCGTTAAACATGAGTTAAATTTAATTTTAAAAAATCTTTTAAATCGGCTAAAAAACAATCCGATTAAAAATAATTATATTTTTTAGTTAATGTGCTAAAAAATAAATTCCAATCACCGAATACGTCATCGTGAAACTAATACATTCAGTGAAAGGTTCTAATTTTAAAAAAAAAAATCTAAACTAATCATCCATTCCGTTAAAAGTTAATTTCGTTTAAATTAAAATGGAATCAATGAAAATTATTTAAATTAAAATAAATTGAATGAAATTAAACATAAATCCAAATCTCTGATTACGTCATACTCTAACAATCAACACCTCGAGAAAACCGAAACTAAAAAATAATAAATGCAAAGTACCGTAATTTCGGGTGTATAGCCCGCGGATCAAACAATCGTGTTCCGACCCAGAATTTTTTAAAAATAAAATGTAACTTTTTAGATCACGATAAATATTGGTCTTGAAATACTGAATAAAATTTCTGGGTCAAAACTGAATTGTTTGATCTGCGGGCTATACAGCGGAAATTACGGTAATCAATTTAAAAATAAATTTATTTAATTAAAACTTATTAAAAATGCATTCCCTGAAAAAAATTGAAATCCACTGATTACATCATACTCTGAGCACCTCCAGAAAACCGAAACTCCAATACAACCCCTCTCCTCTAACACGTAACCACTGTCATCCCCCAAGGTTATTAGATATACAGGTTGGCTCGTAAGTTTTCCTCCAATCGGAGGACTCTCCCCCAGCTACGTCACAAGAATCCAAGAAACGAAACTAGGGTCGAAACTTGCCTTAGCTCTATGGCTCTATGCAGTTAATTGCTATAAAATTCTAATTGAATAAAAATTAATAATACTTTTTTTTTCGCGTGTAAAGAAATAAGAGACCTTAATTTATAAAACTATATGGAAAGAAAATTATTAATTTTTAAAAATTTTACAGTGACGCTGGAGGGAAAAATAAATAAAACAATTTTGGAAGGAAAAAAATTATAGCTGCACTATAGTTCTTATTATTTTCTCTCTCTCTCTTATTTTATTAATATATATATATATATATATATATATATATATATCTATTAAATATGAATTGCCTATTTCCAAATTTTTGTTTTAGATTATTTATTAAATTATTAATATAGTGGGTTGCAACTTTAATTCATTTAATTAAAATGTATGTTTTAATAAATAACTTCTACAAATTAGAAAAGAATAAAACAGTAACTTCTCAGAATTACGTTTATAAAGCCTAATAAAATTTTAAATATTTTTAAATTGTGAAAAACTTAACAAAAAAATGTATACAACATATGAAATTATTACTCTTTAAAAAAATATTTAAATACATAGTGCAATTTTACAGGGTTCTTTAAAACCAAGAATTAGCTATGTGCAAAGGCTGATACAAATGAGGGGGAGGAGAAATTAGCGTTCTCAATAACTAATAATAACCATGATTTTTTGTTGTTGTTGTTAAAAATATAATATACCAATAATAAAAAAAAAGCATATTTACAATATTTCAAGCATTCACATATTATATTAATTACAACATAAAACATTTTATTTTCTATAATAAAGACAACTACACAATAGTTTTTCTTATTTTATTTGATGCACGATCTCCATCGTGAAATTCAAATTTTCTGTTTAGTTAGAATCATTTTAGAATTTTATATTACAAAATTTTTAAATTATCGTGAGTAATATTTACATCATATTGGTAGTGCAGGGGCGATGCAGGTTTTTATTCTTGGTGCCCATTTTGTGAAAAGTGAAAGTTATTTTTGTGAATTTTATATTTTTGTGAAAATTAACATTTTGTAACGAAAGTTAAAATACAGTACTCAAATTCGGACCAAGCATTCATTTACAAAAACTTCTTCAAATCCTCTTGCTAACGTTTTTGTTCTTGGTAAACTGGTTTTATTTACAAAATTACACATTTTAAAACAGTTTTTATGAAAAGGAATTTTACGCAGGCGCCTGTTTTATTAAAAGGATATTTTGTGAAGGGGCCTATTTTATTAATTAGATTTTTGTGAAAGGGCCCTAAACAGGCCCCAAATTTTGTCTAGATCGACCCCTGTAGTGGCAACACCTGACCAATAAGTTTCGCTTTTACTAATATATATATAGAGAGAGATATAACTTCTAAACGTCGCAGCAATTTCAATTTTTACACTGCCGAATCGGGAAAAAAAGTTCTTTGAAACAGAATTTGTTTGAAAACTTTATTTCAATTTCCTCGTTTATTTTTATTCTTATTTATTTATTTATTTATTTTCGTGTGGTTCTTAAAATAATTTTTAAGAATGATTTACACTAAAATCATCGCGTACTGCTCGATTACGAAACTTTAATCCGTTTGCACTTAAAACACTATAAATAGTTCAGGATTTATTTCCGGTTAATATTACATAACGACATTAAAACTTCATCAATAAATAAAATAATATAAATAAAACACAAATTTAGCAGCCACGTACTTGAACTACGCGCTTAAACCACTGAAATAATCAAAATCAAAAAAGCGCTGTAAGTAGCGAAATGTTTGGTGATTTCTTCGGCTATTAACTACAGACATGCATTCAATAAAATATCACTTTTAATAAAGTTCAAAACTTATTTGAATACATTACTGATATTTTAAATATAAAAATGCTTTTTGGTGTTATCAGTGGGCAATCTAAATTTGTATATATATATATATATATATATTAAATGTAAAAAATCTATTTAGAGTTTTCGATTTAAAAAATGATTTTTACCTATGGCCTAATCTGGTAAGTCCGAGTTGCATACCTTAGTATTTTTAAATATGTACCTATTAATAATAATTTTTATGAATATAAATGTGTTTTTGAATAAAAGGAATGCCTAGATTATGTTTGGGCCCACTCATTGCATCTTAATAAAAAAGAAAAAAAATTCAATCGGATGATTTTTTTGGGAAGGTATAAATTTAAATTTGCCATGTAAGTTTAACTTTCGTATCCTCAAACTTTGAACCCTATACTAACTCTATGAAGATTTAAGAAAAAGTATATAAACTACATACTTTACCTAGTTACTTTACTCAAGTAAAAAAAACTATCAAATGTGAGTGTTAGCATTTGAAAAATTAAAGTTTGTACAATTTTTAATAAATCGAAACTTCTATTTTATTCTTACGGCAGATAGGGAATTGTCCTTTTGGGATTCTTGTGACGTATGACCCCTCATAGCAACGAGAGTGGGCGGAGCAGCGTCCTTAGTAACGAGCCAACCTATATGTCTAATAACCTTGGTCATCTCCTACTTCCTCCCCTCTCGTAAAAGAAATCGCCTTCTACAGGCGAAAAAAAATTTACTCCTCATCTTATAGTTCATTTTCGGACACGCCCCTCGCTAAAAAAATTTTACCCCTCGTCAAAGAGTACATTTTCGGACACGCCCCTCGCTAAAAAAATTTTACCCCTCGTCCAAGAGTAGGATTTCGGACACGCCCCTCGCTAAAAAATTTACACCTCATCTTATAGTTCATTTTCGGACAGGCCCCTGGCTAAAAATAAATTTTTACCCCTCGTCCAAGAGTACGATTTCGGACACGCCTCTCGCTAAAAAATTTACCCCCTCGTCCAAGAGTATGATTTCAAAAATTTACCCTTCGTCAAAGAGTACGTTTTCAAAAATTTACCCCTCGTCCAAGAGTACGTTTTCAAAATTTACCTCTCGTCCAACAGTACGATTTTCACAGCCAGCAAAAAACAACTGAACTCTCGCTAAAGTGACGCCAATAGTACTCATGGTGTTATTACACGAGGGGTCAAAGACGCTTCAGATTCCAGGCGTCTCCATGTATTCCTATGGCTTCAGGGGAGTCGCTTGGAGAGCGAGCGTCTTTTTTCTGTCGGGCGTCTTTGACGCCTGAGAGCGAAGCGACTCGCCAGTAACAGCCAATCAAATGCTTGGAAATCTGATAATAGAAAAGCCTTTTCCGGAACAGCCAATGAAATGCTTGGCAAAGACGGACCGTGAGGCGGCTGTTGTCGCCAGACGCCTGGGATTTCAAGCGTCTTCGACTCCTCGTGTAATAACACCATTACGTGCTCTCAAGTAACTTGAAAGTACCTAAAGAATGTCTTCACTACAGCGCCTAGAATACCTAGTGTGGAGATATGCTATCCTAACAGTGCTAAAAATTTGCATCCCTTAAATGTGTGACGATACAGCTAAAATTATAGGTGTCGATCGCAGCGACATCTGCGGGATTTTCAGATTACTAGTATTACATTGTATAGATTAGCAATTTCTTGCAGTTGTAGAAAATATCCTGCAGATGTTGCTGCGATCTGCATATTGCAGCAGTATCATTGCACATTTAAGGGATACAATATTTTAGCGCTTTTTTAAGTATTACGGGGATAGCCGATTTCCACACTATGTATTCTAGGCGCTATAGTCTTCACTTTCAAGATGTTGTTATTCTGCGTAGTGCCAACACTCTTTCATACTATGTAAGACCATGGGCACTACGCAGAACAATAAAATCTCGAATGTCAAGAAATTCTTTACAAACGGATCAATTTTGAAGCCAAAGTCTATATAGATTTTATACTGGAAGTCCAGCACTTGAATCCAGCCAATTCCATTGCATCAGAATTATATATATATATATATTACTTTCTGGACACAAAGTTCCGAAATCCGAGTGGAGTCACTTTTTTCGTCTCAAAAGAGAGCCAGACCAACAAGGTTCTGAATGAATGAAGCTCAGTATTAGGCCTGGCACAAGTCTAATGAAAAAAATACGGCTAAAACCAATGCAGACTTCTAGTTCTGGTGTTTCCATTTCACGAATCTATCATTGAGAAATGAAACAAGATGGAAATTTTTAATGTACAGTCGTGGGAAAAACAGTAAAAACCCATTAACTCTGCAACTAATTTCAATAGAAGAAAGTTACTGGTACCAAACAATTGGAAATAAAGACTACTTTTAAATGATGCATATAAAATTTGCTTGGGGGGGGGGGGGGGGATCTACAAATCACAATCAGACCAAACTTTGATTTTTTTCAATAGCAACACCCAATTTTGACAATATATTTTAAATCTTCTATTCAAACTATGCCTAGAAACAAAATTTCAAGTCCAAGTTTTAAAATTAAAAACATTCAAAATTTATAGAGCTTCTAATGTTAAATTACATTTTCATATTTTTATTAATATCTCCTGAAATTAAAATCCTAATGTGATAATATTTTGTGTGGTTAGAATACTAGAAAACCCAAACATAAATACATTAAATTTGCAATTTAAAAAATTTTATAATATGAATTATGAATTTAATATTCGAAAAAAAATGCGAATTTTCAATTTTGGATTTTTCTTCAAAGCAGTTTTCAAATTATGATTAAAAACTACCAAAATGGTGGTTTAAGGACCGTCTATGATGTGCAGCAAAGCATAATTTGAAGAAATATATTTTACTCATTTTATTGAAACATTTGGGCTGGCAATGGTCGAAACATATTAAGTGAGTGAAATGGTCATATCGGCAAGAAATAATACATATGCAATACATACTGCAATAATAAAAGTGACATAGTCATTCTGTAGCATTTCAACAATCGAATACCGAACTTCAATGTGGATACAATCCCTAAAATATGCTAATTTTAAATTAATTAATTTCTCTGAAACTAATAGTACGAATTTCATGAAAATTTGTTTTTATGCTAATTGAAGGGTGTAGATTTTATTTATTCAAAACCTAAAAAATGCTATTGAAAAATACTAAGTTTTGGTTCATTTTGATATGCAGATGCCCCCTAAGTAAATTTTAAACATATAATTTAAAAGTAGACTTTATTTTGAATCGTTTGGTACCAGTAACTTTCTTCTACAATAATTTCTTGAAGAGTTAGTAGGGGGTGTTTACTTTTATTTTTCCACGATTGTAGTTCCAGTTTTATTCGTTATCACTTTTGAGATGTAATTTTGTTGCTGTTGTTGTTGTTGCTGTTATTTTATTTTCATTTTCACAGCATATTTACCTATTTAAATTTACGCTAAGTTTTCGAGTCAATGGATCTTATGCGACGCTACGTTGGTAGATATTTTTGTGAGAATATATGGTAAAAACGTCTTACAAAAAGAATATGAACACTAAACGTACCAACAGATGGTCATTTGATCGGTGCTAAAGGAAAATATTATCAGAAATTTCTTCATAAAATAAACGAAATATAAATCACACAGAAATAAGTTAAATAGTTTTAGACAAAAAATTCTAGTGTGAAATATTTTATAAAACTTGAACAAAATTTCCGGTATGTTTAGTGTTAAAATCATGTTGACAAGTAAAAAAGAATAATTATATATAATTATATATAAAGAATAATTATACTCTGTATTATAAAGCACAAAAGTGTCATCCATTATTACTAAGCTCAAAAGTACACTAAATGTCGAGTTCTGTGCTATATTTGGAAACTGTAACTTAAATTTCCGATTTTTGATGATTTTTAAATTATTTTTAGGCACGCAAAATTTTTAATCTATAAACTCTCGACATAACAATAAACATTTGTTTAATAATGTAACGTAACATAAATAAAATGTAACACAAATAAAGCTTTAATATGCAAAACTAAGGAGAAAATGACAAGGTAACCTATAAAAACATTATTTTAGTGTTTATGTCAAAACCTTCTATAACTATTTTTTGCAATAATATATGAAATGCAAATGCGTGGGTGGTTCAATAATTATTGCCCCTAATCTGTATAAAATATTTGTACTGCGATGATTGATGTGGAACATTGAAGCCTATTCTCTTAAATGCCTATATGCTCAATTTCAGAACCGTAGCTGCAATATTAACATAGTTTTGGAGGGAGGGGTGAAATTTTAAAGACCTATTTTGGGGGGAGTTTTTAAGAAGAGGGATAAGAATGAAATGCTGGTTCGGAGCTTATGAGGCTACATTTGGGCAGTGGATGAGATGTGGCTACATCACTATGATCCCGGATCCAAAGGACAGTAGTTACGACTCATCCACTGTCACAAATCTAGCCCCATAAGCTAAAAATCAGCCTTCCACCCCCAAACCCCCCTCCCTTTCACTCCTCACTCCAAAACTATCTGAATATAGCAGCTACAGTTCTGAAATTGAGCATATAGGCATCTTAGACATTAGGCTTCAATATTCCACAATAACCATCGCAGTACAAATATTTTATATACACTAGGGACAATAATTATCGAACCACCCTCGTAATATATGAATTGATGATATATAAAGATATATATAGATATGAATTGTTAATATAGGAATAATGAATACATTTTATAGAATATACGTACCCGGCAAACCCGCCAGACATAATCAATTTTTATGTTTAAAAACACCGTTTGTTGAAACAACATTGGGAAGGATTGCAATGGAGCTTGTTTAATTTTAGCTAGGGAAAGGAAGGGTAAAGTGGCCACTCTAAAGTTTGATGGATTTTTATGATACCTTTTAACCAGTAAAGTTCTAGAAAAAAATTCCAATAGTAACTATAATAACTTTAATTTCAATTGCTATTTTACTTTTTTTTAAATTTATTTTTAAATGTACAAGTTACTTTAAAAGAAAAAATACAAACTGGCCATTTTGCCCGCTTAGATTTGGTAAAGTGGCCAACACAGGTAAATGAACAAATCACATTCATTTAGGATGTATATTTAATCAGCCAAAGTTAAAGTAATACACATTAAGAATAAGTATTATGTTTTGTAATTTTTAAGTATTAAATCATTACTAGACTAACTAAGTAGTGATGAGTATCAATATGACAAATGGAGGAATATAAGATGCCCCTAGCAGACATCCAGACTGCAAATGTAGAGAACAAGCCTTTCTCTGCGGACGTTACTGCCCCGACCTGTCTCCTTCTTTTCAAAGAAAATAATTTTGAGTAGTATTTTGTTATGAACAATGAATAAAACATCGTTTTTTCCAACGTTTTTCCATCGTTTACGGGCAAAGTAGCCATTTGGCCATTTTGCCCGATCTCTTTGTGGCCACTTTGCCAAGAATGATGCCATTACAAAAACTGCGGCCTAGCATCTAAAACACATGACTTAGCGTTTTCAAACATGCATCATTTAAAAGGTTTCACATTGATAAAACAGCATAAAAGAAAATAATTATAACACGACATATTATTTAGCTATAATCAAGAAATTGTATCACATGCCTAAAATCAAAATGCGAAAAAACAATAAAACTGTTTCGTCCGGTTTCTGCGTGGCGGGGGCACTATACAGCGGAAAAAACTCAAATGGCTACTTTGCCCTCACTGGCCACTTTACCCGTCTTTCCCTTACTACGCTGCATTTAACAATAATTTGTCCTTAGATCAATACTCGAGAATACAATCAAGTGCAAGTATACTAATTCAAAACTCACTTATTACGTACAGAACGCTGGTGGTTCACACGACACTTAATAATAGCTTCGAAATTCAAGCACGACTATTGCTATAAATAAAGGTTATTTCACAGTTTCACATAACCACGATTCCGAAAAGCGTTCTTCCTTTTTAGAAACCTTAGAAACCAATATATTTTCGAGATTTAAAGAAGCTTTTATAAAAACAAAGTTGCAAAGTTTTTTCGCTTTCACTGATTTTCAAAAACGTTTCCGAGTACTTTTTATAGTATATTAATCAATTTTCTCAAACCAGAATATCGGTTTTTAGGACGCTATCAATTATCAATTAAACATTTTCAGCTGCGTAATTGAATTCATACATGCAAGAGTAACAAAATTAAAATTAATCTTAATGTTAATGTTGTTAATTTATCATGTAAAACATGTTTGTTGTACGTGAAAATGCTTACTTGGGAATTGATAGCATCCAAAAAACACTATATACCAGGTTGAGAAAACTGATTAATACGCTATAAAATGTACTCGGAAACGTTTTCGGGAATTAGTACTAATAGCAAAAGAACTATTTTTTAAAATACTTCTTTAAATCTCGAAAAATATTAGTTTCTGGTGTTCCTATAGATAAAGAATGCTTTTTGGAATTGTGGGTAACTCGAAAGAGGTTGTTGTATATTTCCTTGTTACATTTTATTTCCTTAGTTTGAGAAGCATTTGTCCTTTTTTATAGCCTAACTAACCATTTTGATAATGTAGTAAATAGTAAATGTTAACTATTTTAATTTTTTTAAAGATTTGTCTAAATGTCAAAAAATTTTAAGCCCCTGAATATTTTCTATGATTTTTTAATTATTTCTGCTCTTTTCCTCGACCCACCCCCCTTTTCTTTTTAAACAAATTAATGGCCGTTACTTTTAAAATCAACTTCTGATATTTTTGTTTCTGGATTTTCTTCAGTTAAGATTACTCTTAAGCCGCTATCAGATTCACCAACTTTTCGAGCAATTTTTGAGCCAACTCTTGATTTCCTCCAACTTTTCGCGAAATGTTGTCTCGACACCCAGTGTGATAGCAAACAGCAATATCCCCAATTTTTTATCCGCATCTCAAAAAAGTCTGTCCTAGCCACAACTTTTCCTCCCGCCTTTCAACATTTCAGCGAATCAGAGATAAGCGATTGATACGAAAATGCGATAAATATTGACGGCTGGTACTAGTAGTACTGGTTTTCCCGGGTTTTCCTCCAACTTTAGCAAAGACAATTGTAACCTTTTTCTCCCTTTCAACTGGAAAAAGTTGGGGTTAAAATCGGCTGTAAAGTTGGTTGATCGAAAAGTCGGTGAATCTGATAGCGGCTTTAGATGTTTGCCAGGCTATAAACGACCTGTTTAACTGGCTCCCTAAACAGGCTCACCTCATCAATTTCAGATAAAATATAACTCAAGAAATATTTCATTTTGAAATAAATAAGAGATACTTATATTTTCATGTTATTCAAGGAAGAATCATCGGTACATGAAATTGTAATTTGAACTAATTGTAATTCTGAAATAACTAAGACATACTCGTATTCTCATATCATCCAAAGCATAATCATTGGAACTGGAAACTGTGATTAGAATATAAGTTTCAGAAGCCATAGTTTATTGAATGATTTCTAGGTCACACAAATTTAATTCCGTGAAACTGAAAATTCTCGTATACGAATAACATAAAATCCAAACGAACGTTATGGAGAACCAGGCAGAATGATAGCTAGACAGAAACACGCATAAAGATTTATTTCTTTTAGTTTCAGCACACTCTATTTAAGTTTCCTCTATTTTCCCTGTGAATTCACGTGCACAGTTTCCTTGCATTCCGATATGATTCACTTCATTAGCATCAGTTCTGTAGTCGAAAAATAACCAGAGGGTATATTCTATAGCTTTACGTGAGAAACAGAGGCATACAGTTTTTTTGTTTTTTTTTATCCAGAAGATATACGTCATAGACCACCGTATACACTCCCTGATTAGTGCAAGAGCATATTAATTTTGATCAAACGATTTTTCTGATTGATTAATTCTAATTCTGCGAATGGATCCCGATTTAAGGATTAGACAGAGGAAAAAAATTGATGTGTTCCCAACAAAAGTATAAGTAGCACCTGTATGAAAGTCGCCAAAAAGAATTAATAGTGCAGTGCTGTTATTCTTAACTCTTGTCAGGTCATAATACACCGACAGATGGCGACTCTATACAAATGAAAACAAGCTACGCATGTCGCATTGCAAGTAGTAAATTTTGAAATAATATTTATAATTGCACATAAAATATTTCTTTGCTAATATAATAATTTAAAATAAATTTCTCTATCTTAAAATGTATTTTTAATCTTCAGAATAGTTTTTGTAAATTAATTTGTATTTTAACATTTCATTTATTTAACCTTATGAATATTGTATATTTTTCACTGTAACTGTATCTTCAGTGCAGATAGCGTGGTTGATTTCAATAAAGCTAGCGTGCTCAGTATGTTCTCGCTAGAGTACGTGTTTCAAATGGTGTTATTAATTTAATATTGTGTTAAATTATTTATTTATAATATCGGATATAGATCCGAATGATGTTTTAAGACGATCGCAGCTTAAATGCTATCGCGAACATGTTAGCTGCATATGTATACAGCAGCAACAATTGGTGACCCGTTTTTTGAACTATATTTTCTTTCAATCTAAAATAATTTTAGTAAAAATGACTCCTTCTCCTCAAAATACTGGATTAGCGGAAGCTAGTAAAGTTAGCGTCAAAATTCCGCCATTCTGGACAGAAAAACCCGAGATGTGGTTTGTCACGATTGAAGCGCAATTCAAGATTGCTGGAATTTCATATGATGATACTAAATTCAACTACCTATTGCACAATTAGATCCGAAATTCCTAGAAAATATCTGGGATATCATACAAAATGAGTCTACAAATAAATATGCTGCCGCAAAAGACAGACTTTTGAACACTTTCAAAGAAAGTGGAAACCTTCGTATAAAACGACTGTTAACTGGACTAGAACTTGGTGACTTGAAACCCAGTCAACTGTTACGTAAAATGCAAACATTGGGCGATACAAAAGATATTTCAGACAAAGTGCTAAGAACTCTTTGGTTGGAAAATTTGCCAGATTCTGTAAAGAACATTATTGTTGTTAGTGATGAAAATCTTGAAAAATTAGCTCAAATGGCTGACAAAATCGTAGAGATGAATCCCCACATGGAATTCGCCAAAAGACTCTAGCTATGCAGCTCTCTTGGATAAAATTTCCAGTTTGGAACAACAAATAGCGAGCCTGCATGTCCAACAGCGACCTCGTAGTCGTACGCCAAATCGCCATGCTGGTAGACACAGAAGTCAATCAAGGAAACGGTATGATCCCAATGGGAGATTTTGTTATTTTCCCTTCAAGTTTGGGAAGAAGTGTCTTCCAGAAAAGTGTAAACAACCCTGTAGTTGGCAACATTCGGAAAACTCCTCTCAGCAGTAGAGTCGGCGGCAAGTCCTGCTGCAACAAAAATAGATTGCCGCAAGTACAGACTATTTGTTAAAGACAAACAAACTGGTGTTCGATTTTTAGTGGACAGTGGCGCTGATGTCTCGTTAATTCCGGCAAATATTAAAGCGGAGCAACCATGCTCATATGTGTTATATGCCGCTAACGGTACGCAAATCCCAACTTATGGAATTAAAACTCTTACACTAGATTTGGGATTAAGACGTGCTTTTCAATGGCCTTTTATAGTGGCCAAGGTGAGTAAAGGCATCATTGGTGCTGATTTCTTACATCAATTTAATTTACTAATTGATATTCATAAACAAAATTGGTGGTATAACTCAGTTGTCCGTTAAAAGTGAAATCCTAACCATTTCTGATGAATATCGTATTAACACATTTGATCGTGCATCCCAATTTAGTGATTTATTAAATTTGTATCCAGATATAACAAAACCAAATATTTTAAATAAATCAGTTAAACATGATGTTAGGCATTATATCCAAACTAAAGGTCAACCAGTGCATTCTAGAGCTCGACAATTGAATCCTGAAAAGCTTGCATTAGCCAAACAGGAATTTCAATTTATGCTTGCTAATGACATAATTCGACCTTCTAAATCTCAGTGGGCCAGTCCTCTGCACTTAGTAAACAAAAAGGATGGTACCTTAAGACCTTGTGGTGATTATAGACAATTAAATGAGCAAACAGTACCAGACAGATATCCCATACCCAGAATTGAAGATTTCCACTTCATCTTAAAAGATAAAGTTATTTTTTCCAAAATTGATCTCATTAAAGCGTACTATCAGATCCCTATTGCTGAGGAAGACAAACCCAAAACTGCCATAATTACCCCATTTGGTTTGTACGAGTTTAATGTTATGAGTTTTGGTTTGCGAAATGCTCCAGCTACATTTCAGAGGTTCATTAATGAGGTTTTATTTTATGGCTTGCATTTTCTATTTCCATACCTCGATGATGTATTAGTTGCTTCATGCTCAGAAGCTGAACATAAGGAGCATCTAAAAATTGTCTTTGAGAGATTAAACAACTATGGCCTTCGCATTAATGTCTCTAAATCCATAATGGGAGTTGACCAAGTTGAATTTCTGGGATACCTCATCACTGCGAAAGGTTCCTCACCTCTTCCTGCCAAAGTTAAAGTAATTCTGGATTATAAATTGTCTGAAACCCTTCATGACCTAAGTACTTTCCTGGGAATGGTGAACTTTTATCGTAGATAACTGAAAGACGCTGCAAAAACTCAAGCACTACTCCATGAAATGCTGAAAGGTGCAAAGAAAAAGGATCGAAGAAAAGTCCCTTGGACTGATGAAAGTATTCAACAATTTGAAAAATGCAAAACTGACCTAGCTAATGCTGCACTTTTATGTTTTCCAAAGCCTGGACTCCCATTATCTTTGTGCACAGATGCTTCAGATTGGGCGATAGGCCCAGTATTAGAACAGTTTAAAGATGACATGTGGAAGCCAATTGCATTCTACTCAAAAAAACTCAATGAAACTCAAAAAGGGTACAGTACATATGACCGTGAATTATTGGGAATCTACCTTTTCATCAAACACTTCAAATATCTGTTAGAGGTTAGAGAATTTACAGTTTGGACAGACCACAAGCCATTAATATTTGCATTCAAGCAGAAAAATGAGAAAGCTTCTCCAAGACAATTGCGCCAGTTCCAGTACATTTCTGAGTTTACTACTGACATCCAATACCTTAGTGGTAAAGATAATGTGGTTGCGGACACCTTGTCAAGAATTGAAACAGTTTCTGTTGTCGACTATGATCAAATTGCTCATGAACAGAGTAATGATACAGAATTCCAGAAATTATGTTCCAGTGACACATCTTTATATTTTAAACCTTACACCCTTGCATCTGGAAAAACTCTATGGGGTGATATATCCCTCAACAAGATTCGTCCATATATTCCTCCTAAGTTCAGGAAAGAAGTTTTTAATCAAGTCAATGGCTTATCGCATCCAGGCATAAAATCTACTGTCAAAGAGATGGCTGCCAGGTTCATTTGGCCAGGAATTAATAAGCAAGTGAAAGAATGGGCTCAAACTTGTGCAAATTGTCAAAAGACCAAGGTAAACAGACATACCAAATCTCAATTTTCTAGTTACCAAGAACCAGATGAAAGATTTAATGTGGTTCATATCGATTTAATTGGACCTTTGCCTCCATCTAATGGACATATCTACTGTTTAACATGCATTGACAGGTTTACTTGTTGGACAGAAGTTGTCCCTTTGCCAGAACTCAGTGCAGAAACAGTGAGCAAAGCATTCTATGAACACTGGATCTGTAGATTTGGTTCACCAGGAACCATAATAACAGATCCAGGAAGACAATTCAAGTCACAACTGCTCACAAACTTGGCAAACATTTGTAGTGCAAAGCTGCGAACATCAACACCATACCATCCACAATGCCAGGGCAAAGTCGAAAGATTCCACAGAACTCTCAAAACAGCCATTAAAGCACACAATAATGCAAGATGGACAGAGATTTTGCCAACAGGGCTTCTTGGACTCAGATCGGTGATCAAAAGTGGTACAAATCATTCAGTAGCCCATATGGTCTATGGAACAAATATTAGACTGCCTGCTGAATTTTTCGATGAACCCACTGTTCATATAGATTCCGACACCTTTGTAGCTAACCTACAAAGTTTTATGAACAAATTAAAACCAATGCCATCAAAACAGGCAACACAAAATACAATATTTATTCATAAAAATCTCAATTCCTGCTCACATGTGTTTCTTCGAATAGACAGAATAAAAAAACCTCTGGAGCCAGCCTATCAAGGACCATTCCTTGTAGTGAAAAGATTCGACAAACATTTTACTTTGTCCATTAAAGATAAAAATGTAAATATTTCAGTTGACCGGCTGAAACCAGCGTATATGTTGTCCTGTGACAATAATCAAAGTGTAAACTCACATACCCCACAGGTCAACCCTGATAACAATAATCAAAGTGTGAACTCTCATACCCCACAGGTCAACTCTGATGACAAAACATCTACAACTACACGTTGTGGTAGAAAAATTAATATGCCAGTTCGCTTTAACGACTGAGTTTCAATTAGGTAGCTTTCTTTACAAAAAAGCTACCTATTGCAGCCGTTCGGAGGAAAGCGATTTCAAAAAATTTTGGTATATTTTCATCGATCATGACCCCCAGACCCCGAAACCACCCTCCGTTCAAAATTGATATATATATATATATATATATATATATATATATATATCTGACCTATGTCACACTGTAACTCTCGTATTTATGAACCGATTTGGATGTAATTCGGTGTGTACATAGTACATACCAATGTCTCGACCGAGTTCGTTGGCCAGCTTCATCCGCCATTTTGTTTCAAAATGGCGGCCATTTAAAAAATTTTTAAAAAATTAAAATTTGAAATGTGGTACCAACAAATTGAAAATGGAAAAATATTTTTTTCTTATGTATTTGACCTTTATACAAAGACTCCGTAGCAGTTTTTGTTTCGTCTATATCTTAAACAATGGCTGAGTTATAGCATTTTGAATTTCTAGCGAAGCAGACATTTTGAAACGTCCTGAAATTTGTCACGCGATAAAAGGCGTATTTATGAACCGATTTGGATGTAACTTCGTTTATACATAGTACAGACCAATGTCTCGACCGAGTTCGTTGGCCAGCTTCATCCGCCATTTTGTTTAAAAATGGCGGCCATTTAAAATTTTAAGAAAAATTTAAATTTGAAATGTGGTACCAAAAAATTGAAAATTGAAAAAATATTTTTTTCTTATGTGTTTGACCTTGATAAAAAGATTCGGGAGCAGTTTTTGTTTCGTCTATATCTTAAAAAATGGCTGAGTTATAACATTTTGAATTTCTAGTGTGGCTGACATTTTGAAACGCCCTGATTTTTGCCACGTGATAACAGACGTATTTATGAACCAATTTGGATGTACCTTAGTGTGTACATAGTACATGCAAATAACTCAACCGTGTTCGTTCGCCAGCTTCATCCGCCATCTTGTTTCAAAATGGCGGCCATTTAAAAATGTTTTAAAAAAATTAAATTTAAAATGAGATACCAAAAAATTGGAAAATGAAAAAGAGTTTTTTTGTATGTGTTTGACCTTAATACAAAGATTCCGGAACAGGTTTTGTTTCGTCTATATCTAAAAAAATGGCTGAGTTATAACATTTTGAATTTCTATTGTGGCTGACATTTTAAAACGACCTGATTTTTGTCACGCGATAACAGGCGTATTTATGAACCGATTTGAATGTAACTTGGTCTGTACATAGTACATACCAATGTCTCGACTGAGTTCGTTGGCCAGCTTCATTCGCCATCTTGTTTCAAAAGGGTTGCCATTTGAAAAAAATTAAATTTAAAATTTAAAATGAGGTATTAAAAAATTGGAAAATGAAAAAGATTTTTTTTTATGTGTTTGGCCTTGATACAAAGATTCTGGAGCAGTTTTTGTTTCTGAAAATTTGTTCTTTTGTTTATATCTTAAAAAGTGGTTGAATTATAGCACTTTGAATTTCTATCATGGCTAACACTTTGAAACGATCTTGTATTTGTCTCGCGATACCACACGTATTCGTCTATTTCCATGGAAGAAGGCATGTGGATAGTATACATCAATATCTCGACCAAGTTCGCTGGCCAGCTTCATCAGCCATCTTGTTTCAAAATGGCGGCCATTAAATTAAAAAATATATATATTTAAAGTGAGGTGCAAAAAAATTAGAAATTGAAAAGTATTTGACCTTGATATAAGGATTCAGGAGCATTTTTTGTTTGTATTTATCTTAAAAAATGGCTCAGATATAGCAGTTTCAATTTCTAACGTGGGTGACATTTTGAAAAATCTGATTTTTTGCCTGCGACAGCACTCGTTAATATCAACCGATTCCGATGTGAGTGAGCATGTGCACAGCAATTACTAAGGTCTCGACCAAGTTCACTGGTTACCTCATCCACCATGTTGTCTTAAAATGGCAGGCACTTTAAGAAATCGCCTAATTTGGCAGCCAAATATAAGTTACTTTAAATAAAAGCAGCTTGGATAAAGCTGACTAATTTCGCGAAATTCTCATTCATAATGATTTAGTATTGATAAAAATTAGTATTGAATATCCTACATTCGGTTTCCACTTAATTGAGCTTCGTGTGTTTGAATAATATAAGTTGGCTTTTTTAAAATAAGGAATATGAAAGCTACCTCTTCCTCCCGGCACTGGCCGGAAGGACTTTTTTTATTAGTGTTTATTTTATTATCTTATTGATTTCTTTGTAATGTGTAAAATTTTTGTCGAGTTTATTTACTTCATATTATCATTTAACTCATTAATATTTATAATCTCATATATTTCAGAAATTTTCTTTTACATGAGATTATTTCAAATTTACTATCAGAAATTACTCTAATTACAATGTTATTAATAATCATCATTTTCACTGCTGAATTTTATTATTTATATATTATTACTATTATTGTTTCAACAAGATAAGTCGGTATTGTGTCATGTATATGATTCTTTTCTACGTAAAATTTTAAATCAACTTATTTAAGGCATTATTTTAATGTTTAACTCTATATGTCCTGCCATGATTTCTAGTATCGTAACTTAGTTACTGGTAGGGGAGTAATGTCAGGTTATAATACACCGACAGATGGCGACTCTATACAAATGAAAACAAGCTACGCATGTCGCATCGCAAGTAGTAAATTTTGAAATAATATTTATAATTGCACATAAAATATTTCTTTGCTAATATAATAATTTAAAATAAATTTCTCTATCTTAAAATGTATTTTTAATCTTCAGAATAGTTTTTGTAAATTAATTTGTATTTTAACATTTCATTTATTTAACCTTATGAATATTGTATATTTTTCACTGTAACTGTATCTTCAGTGCAGATAGCGTGGTTGATTTCAATAAAGCTAGCGTGCTCAGTATGTTCTCGCTAGAGTACGTGTTTCAAATGGTGTTATTAATTTAATATTGTGTTAAATTATTTATTTACAATATCGGATATAGATCCGAATGATGTTTTAAGACGATCGCAGCTTAAATGCTATCGCGAACATGTTAGCTGCATATGTATACAGCAGCAACACTCTATTCATAACGCTGTGAATCCATTTAACAAAACCGTAACCGCAGTCCCTGTTTTGAGGCGAGAAATTTTTGGCAGTTCCACAAAAATGAACGCTTTTCCAGAAACGTTTTTTTAAACTTTCTGAAAAATTCTAATTTTTGGACATGTGCTGCTTTTAATTACAGGTTGGTAGTTGAAATTTCATAGCACACAATATATTAAATCTACATTAGACTTTTATGGATGTGACCTTCCATATAAACCAAAATTAAAACTTTTGCATGAATGAAAAAAATGACATCGTATTTATTTCTTTCAAAGATTAAATCATTTACCTGAAAGGAAAAATAGCTCAGCAGGTAAAACTTAAACCACTATAACCCCAAAATTTGCTACTGATTTGTTCGTAATTTTGTAAGAATAATTATTAATAATAATAGTAGCATTAACATTTAATGTGCAACTTCAATTGTTAAAAAATCAATATTTATTATAATCATTCTCTTTTAGTAAATAACCAATTAAATAATGTTTACTTTTAATTTAGATTAAATTAAATTAAAACTTCCGAGCAGTAAATTTAAGTAATTTTCATTTATCGAAAACTGAAAACGACCTCAGAGACATCACAGAATCAGAAATGGACACTTTGTCGTCTCTAAGTCACCTCTGAAATTTGAACTAGTCATAAAAGAATGGCGTAATATTTTTTATACATTAGATCAGTTTTTCCCCATCGGTATTTTGCAACACAAAAGTATGCCGTGAGAGTGACATGTCACGAGAAATATTGAACTATATTTGAAATGTTAGTGCACTCTGTCTTATTATTTATTTTTCATGTGTGTTATTCCTAATAAACAGAATCTCCCCAATAATTTTACTGTGTTAAAATAAAAAGGTACACTTGCTGGAAAACTTAAATTAGAACTATAAAAAAGTGCTTTATGTTAATTCTATTAAGTAAAATCTGATTAAAGGGAATATATTGGTGGTTCACAGTCAACGTTAATCACATAATGATATTTATTTATCTTCGCTAAACAGAAATACGAGTCTGAAATTCGATAAAAAAAATTTGCGTGTGGAAGGTGGAACATGTCATGGAGAAAGCGTTTGACGAAATGTGAGAAACTGCGTTTATTTGGAAGAAATGAAAGAGAATAGTATAGCTTGTAAAGTTGTAAAGCTTGCATTTCGGTCAGGAGTGTCCACACACTTTACGTATATTTTTTTTCTACACATAGATAAGAAGTTGTAAAAAGTAACACAAACTTTTCCCTACCGCACTTTATATCACATTTCCAATATTTTTATTTATTTTTTTTTTTTTTCATAAATAGGGTATTCTGCATTTTGAAGATATGTTAGGCAAGATATAATAACGATCTTGTGCAAGTGTTATGTTTTTAGCTGCAAAATCGTTCAAGTTACATGTTTTCTTTTTATATTTTCTCCTTTAATTTTTCTCGACAGTGTATATTCAGAGGCTTTTAAAAGGCTCAGTTTTATATATACAGCTGGATTTTTGAATGCACGAATTGTTCGACACCGTAAAAAAAAAAAATGCAGAAAATTTTCTGATACATCAAAAAGGTTCATGAAAATTAAATGAAACTTCGTAGTTACAGACGATTCTGGAAACATTCCCTTTATCCTGCGGGGAATAATTTAGTAAAGGACTAAACAGAAACCTAGAAAACAATATGTACACAAGGTTTTACGAAAACATTTCTGAAACAATAGTACTTCTATTCGTAATGTTGGAAAACAAATGTTTTACTTTTGTACTTACTTATTTAATTTTATTATTAGTTCATCTCCTAAAGTTTCTGAAAATTACGGAAAGTGTTCCGGATTCGTGGTTTACTACAAAGATACACAGAATATTCGTAAACGGTTCTTCCATGTCACAAAATGCTTCTGCATCTTTTCTCGGTGTATGCCCTATTTTTTTCAGTATTTGTGGGATTTTAGTTCAACGATGTGGTACACCACGTTAAAGAATAGTTATTTTTATTAAGAGTATAAATTTAAAACAAATTATGAGTTTATGAGTTTGTGTTTCATTTATGTTTCATTTTATACTTTCAAAACGCGCTTTATACCAGGGATTTGGGACGAAAACTTCGTATACCAAAATTTTCTTTCCTCGAAACGATGAGTTTTGATTCTCACGTCCTGAAATAATGGGAGAATTCTTTTTTCGAAATATTAACTAAAATTATTTTGCGTTCTCAAATCAAGTATTATTTAAAAAGCAACATAAGCAGACTCAAACAGAAAATAGTAGTGCGTCACAGAATTTTTTATAACGAAGCTGATCTAAAAAGTTTGAGAAACACGATCTATCATTCTTCTTAATTTAAAGTAACAATAAGCTTTTATTTTTACTTCATTCTCATGAGAAAAATATTGAAAATATTTCAATATCGTAACACTTTTGTATTTAATACAAGTAATTAACATTTGGAAATTAAAGAATATTTTTTATTCTTACACTCTAAAAAAAGGAATATTTATTAATCTACGAAAATATAATATAACCACGAACGAAAAGATACAATGACCTCTTCTGAGCTACCCACGATTTCTAAAAGCGCTCTTTACATTTAGAAACCTAAGAAACCAATATATTTTCGAGATTTAAAGAAACATTTATAAAACAAAGTTTTTTGTTGCCACAGATTTTCGGAAACGTTTCCGAGTAGTTTTTAAAAGGAATTAATAAGTTTTCTCAAACCAGAATATTAGTTTTAAGATGCTATCACTTCTTAATCAAACGTTTTCAGGAGCTTAACTGAATTTATTCATGGAAGAGTAACAAAATAATATTAATTTTAATTTTATTGTAATGTTAATCGCCTATCCCAGTAATACTTAAAAAAGTGCTAAAATATTGGATCCCTTAAATGTCAAACCAGGCTAAAATCCAGAGAGTCGCTCGCAGTGACATCTGCAGGATATTTTTTAAAACCCCAAGGCGATTTGCTTTAGACGCTGTAATAATGTTTACATTGAAATTCGAAACTATACCGCAGATGTCGCTGCGATCGGCTCTTTGGATTTGAGCATCATTGCACATTTAAGGGATACAAATATCTGCGCTGTTTGGATAGCAGATTTCCATGCTATTTATTCTAGGCGCTGTTCCCGGATTGAGAAAACTGATTAATACACTATAAAAACTACTAGTAAACGTTTCCAAAAATCGGTGGGAGCAAAAGAAACATTGTTTTTATGTATGCTGTTTAAATCTCGAACATACATGGGTTTCTGAGATTTCTAAACGCTTTACGGAATCGTGGGTAACTCGGAAGACTTTATTATATATTTTCATTGATGATTACATTATATTTTCGTAGATTAAGAAACATTTATCCTTTTTACAGTGTAATATATCTTTAGAAAGTATCATGTGAATTCTAATTTATTTTATGTTAAAATTTTCAGGAGCTACTTCTCTTGCACAGAGCAACAAGAAAAACCATACTGCTGAAATAAATCAATATATTCCTGCCGAAATGCATACAATTCACACACCTAAAGTTCTTTTAAAAAGAGGAAAGTACGATCAATCAGTAAAAACAAATCCAAGAAAACAGAGATACCGAAGGCATGTAATGCAAATGGCAAGAATGCTGAAATGCATGTCCGGCTGCAATCCTTTGAGCTACAGAGGCTACGGATGTTTCTGTGGTTACATGGGTTCGGGACAACCAGTGGATGACATCGACAGGTAAAAATATTTTTGTCTTTTCATAACTTGAAGAAATTTTATAAATTCCAGGAATTAACCTTTTTTTCCCAGCTTTTTCTATAGGCAGCACTTCAGATGTCTCTCTTATACCCAGCAACGCTTCTGTGTAATGCGAGTGCCGTTATCTCACTTGCGTTTAGCTTTTTGGCACTTATGAACAGTAATGAAAGATATCATATGCCAAAACCAAAGTATTTCAATGTCAACATTGTCAATGCGTTAAATATTTCTTTTCACGTATTAAACTTATTATTTAAAAAATCTTAAACACAGAACTTTTTAGCATTAGTCCCAGCGGAACATTTCATTTTCACCACGATGTTGTGGAACAAGCTAACCATGGAATTTATATACTATTTAAACTCCATGGAGTTAACTCGTGAAAGGTAGGTGAAAAAGCTAAACGTAATAAGAGGACGTGCGGTCGCAGATTTTGCATATATTTATGGATCCCGTAAAACTTTCTTATTTAAACTAGTAAATCACCTCCGTGAAAAATGAAGGAATGTTGATCTGCGTTTCATTTTCATAAGAATTCATACAAACAAACAACATAAAGATTTTATTATAGAAAAGCTTGTATTGTAGAAAAGTACATTTTAAAAAATGACAAATGATTTCTATAAATACAACTGATGAGGATAATTTTTTTACTCAATATTCAATTTCTGAAATAGTTCAGGATGAATAAAGGCTCCGATTCTAATCTTTAGATTTAATAAATGAAAAATCAGGGAAAATTACGCTATGTAGACACAATAAATTTTTCCTTAGTTTTAGCAATGTAAAAATAAATTTCAAGCTAAGCATAACGTCACCGGTGCAAACCTTTCAAACGTGCTGTATATACGTAATTTTATGCTTAACCACAGTACAGGGTGATTCATAATGAATGGGACAAAAAGAAAACATGATTGTGAACGTTGTAATTAATATATTTAGAAGATTCAAATTTACCTCAAAACTACATTTATTCAAGTTTCTAAAGGTGTTCAATATGTGCCCCTCTGGTGACACGACAAATGTCTACACGGTAATCAAGCTCCTGCCACATTCGTGATAGCATATCCCCTGTGATGGAGTTCAACACTGCAGTTATCCGCTGCTTCAGTTCCTCTAAGTTCCGAAGAAGTGGAGGCACAAACACCTTGTCTTTAACGAAACCCCAGAGAAAAAAATCACAGGGCGTTCACGAATTCTTTCAACCACTTCGGGTTTTGTTTCTTTTCGTCCTGGGCTTTTGTTCTTGCATAAGCAGCCGGTATCCTGGAACTGCTTCACCCACATGCTTATGTTATACTGATGCGGTGGTTGTTTACGAAATTTCGTGCGAAAATGTCTTTGCACAACAGTTATACCCTGTTCAGACTAGAAACTTAAGATATCTTAGACCGCCAGTTTTGAAGTGGTACCCTCCCGGAATTGGATGCCTGTTCACATCGAAATACTTACCTTAAGATATCTCAGTAGTGTCACTGTGTTTGTGATCTGAACAAAAGTAAAGTATGCGCATGCGCTTAAAATAAAAACGGCCGCAACAGCCAATCAGTAAAAACGAAGCTTCATAGCCAACGAGAGTGAGCGGTCATTCCTGTATCTAGCCGAAGTAAGTTGAAACTCACAGAGAGAGTTTGTGGAACTCTCTCAGAGAGTTCGGCGGCCTGAGATATCTTAAGGTATCCAGTGTGAACATAGTATTATCGATGAGGTTTTGGCATATTCGAAAACGCAGTACGCTTTCTCTTGCATGGACGGCATTTTGTTTAACAGCGCCTCTAGCGGCGAGTTCGTCATTCGCTGATTTTTCCTTGTTGCCAAATAAAACTTGTATAATTGTAGTTGCAGAATAAATTTGCTTCGGCTCAATAAATCCATTACGGCAGTCACACTGCGCTATTCTTTTTGGCCCATTCATTATGAATCACCCTGTATATTGAAACAAAAATATATTTTCTATTTAATCGTAATGAGAAAACTAATAAAGTCATAATGCATACAGATAAAATCAACTCAATGAACAATATTCTTGTGATGTCACAATAATATGGATTTTTATTAGCTTTCAGAAATAAAGTGCACGTGCGTTTTTTTTTTTTACCGAAAATAAATTGCAAATGAAAAAATACCCCCCAAACGTAACGTACCTGAATATTTTTCATTATTTCTCTTTTATCTGAAAAAATGGAAGTAATCCGATTGACACCATTTTGAAGGAATTTCATAAAAACTTTTAAAAATAAAATATAAAAAGGAGAATATTTTTAAAAAATAGCTAGTGTGGGCATGAACAGCTTTCATTTAAAAAAAAAAATGTGTTAGCAAAATCGGTTCAGTAAAAAGCTCTAGACAGGTGACTAAATAAACAGCTTTCATAAAAAAAAATTATTAACAAAATCGGTTCAGTAAAAAGCGCTAGGCAGATGACTAAAAAAAAAACCTTGCGTTTTAAATATGTAGATGGCCCGGGTCGCCCCGGAATGGCTACCTACGCTTTCCTATACTTAGATTTTATATAAACAGATTGGGTAGATGGCTAAAAAAACAACCTTTATTTAAAAAAATTATTAGCAAAATCGGTTCAGTAAGAAGTTCTGGTCAGATGACTGAAACAAACAACCTTGCGCGTTTTACATATATAGATGGCACGGGTCGCCCCGGAATCGTTACCTGCACTTTCCAATACTTAGATTTTATATAAACAGATAGTAGTACATATGAAATTGTACAGATGTTTAATTTGAACATTTAACTTACAAGAGAAAACCTAAACATTTCAGGTTTCAAGGAAATTTTTGCACAGAAGACATTTTTGAAACAGGGTGTCTGCTTCATCAAAAAATCTAATTCTTCTTAGTCGACACAGTGCGGTCTCAAAGACTGCACCTTCCTTGTTTAGTTTGATATCCAGAGACTGAAACTGACAAAATTTTCCCTCAAACTTAAACTTAAAAAATATCGGAAATTTTTAAATATAGTGAGTTGCATAGTGATTAAAAGGCCCACTGTTAAAAATCCATTTAATTTTTAAAAAGCATGCAAATTTCTTGCAATTCAAATCTAGATGTTTTCATATAAAAAGTGTGAGAGTAAGGGGAAAAAATGTCTTTACGATTCATTTAAAAAATATATACAGGCATTTTTAAGCTTTTTGGATGTTCCAAAAAGATAAGTCCATTTACTATTTTTTTTTTTTTTTTTTTTTTTTTTTTTTTACATTAAGCCTGTCTATTCTTGGTTTATACAAGTTTTGATAAAATGGTGATCAATCGTGTTTCTTCAATGACCTTAACTTTAAAATGCAATTTCACACATTACTTTCATTACTCTGTAGCAATTTTTAAACTTCGGGGGTAATGGGTCGCAAAAATCAACTTACGTAAAGGGATAAATGTGAAATTATGGTATTTAAAGACTGTGGTAGATTTAATAGGGGACTAGCAAGAATTTTAAATTTATCGGATAATGTTGCAAAGAAATTTTACGACTGAAAAATTCTTATGGGTAGGTCTCGACAAACTTGGTCCCCAGGTATAGCCACTGACAACCAAAGTATTATATCTGGTGAGTATGTTTTGTTATAGCATCATTGCCTCAACTTTTTTTCTTTCTTTTTTTAAACAATATTTTATAAGTACGTAAAGAGTTTTGTTACGCGAGCCCGAATTTAAATATTTAAAAAAGCTTATTTTTTATAATCAGTATGTTTACGGCAATTACCTACAATTTCTATTAAGAGAGCATTTGTTACTCACCTTAGTCACATTGTTAAAATAAAATCCTTGCGAGGTGTCTCATTCTAGAAGTTGTGAAGTTTAAAAATATTAAGAAATAAACTTAAACCAAACATTTTCTTTTTAAATCGGCAAAAATAAATTTGTCAAATACAAATTTTAAAATAATAAACGCACAGTTATTTGTTTGGCCTCTAGGAGAAAAAATAAGGAAGGGGATATGCTTCCCTGCTTCACAATTACATTTATGTCCCCTCCCACCCCCTATTCATGTTTTTGTAGCGCTCAACTCTCCGAGCATTTGAAGTATCCAGATATCAGCTGGTCCCAAATATGCAGATTAGTTAAGCTTTTACTGCATTTCATTTTCCTTTCAGCGTTATATAATTTTGCTGTTTCATTTGAAAACTGAGTTTCTATTATCTTCCTCAATTGCGTACTATTTTCAACTGTGCTTGTTATTATTCTGTCTTGATTTCTTCAAAAAACATGTACTTTTTTTAATTCAATGATTAAATATAAAATACAGGAAACGACAACGAAGTGGAGAGGAGGTAAATATATTTTACTGGAGACTAAATTTTTTTTACTGGCTGCTAGATTTTTTTCACATTAATAGAGCTCTGCTTATGGAGCTAGCAAATCACCTGGAAGGTCAAAAGATTATATGTTCTTCAAATGAGGACGACGCTAAGGAGGTTAATTCTGATTAAACTTCTTTGGAATCTTTAGCAAAAAGAAAAGACATTCCATTCTCAAGTGTGCATTATCTTGGAACTTTAAAAAAAAAAAGTAATTTTTTGAAGTATAAAAAGAGGAAAGCGGTTTTAAAATTAACAGAAAAATACAAAGAAATGAAAATAAAATTAACACGCAAGAAATAATGCCTTGGGAAAAAAGTGTAAAAGAGAAATATTTATTGATGTAAAAAAGTTTTATTTAGATTGATCGGATGACTTACAATTTTACTCGCAGATAAGAGCATTTTTTTTTTTTCAAACGGTAAGGAGAATGTTGGTTCTGGATTTCTTTGGGAAGGCTTTGAATGCCAAGAAAAGAAGTATATATATTTTTTCAATAATAACATGAATGCTTTAAATTATCAAAAAGTATTTAATGACCACTTGTTACTAGTTTCTAGATAAACTAGAGGGCCAATTTTTATGTTTCAACAAGAAAATGACCCGATTCAAACTACAAATTTTATGCTTGAAGGATTTGTATCCAATGGTCTGCACATTATTGACACGCCTGCTTTAAATCTTGATTAAAACCTTACGGGAAACCTATGGTGAATACTGGTAAGAGCAGCATATGCTGGTGGAAAACAATGATGCAATTCCATAAGTGAACTAAAAAAGCAAATTTGTTTCCATGACATATTAACGACTTACATCTCATACAAAAACTCATTAATTTAATGCCAGAAAGAATTTATGAAGTGATTCTGAAGAAAGGAAAAAAATTCCTATTAAAACAAATTTTATAACTATTTTCTTTTAGTGGATCGATCATTTTGCAACACCCATTTTCATGTATTATTTTCATTTTTTATAAATATATTTGCTATAACTTTTTGCTTGTGGTAATTTACTGTTATAAGAATTTTATAGTTTGTACAAAATAGTCTTTAATGTAATAATTTAATAGAAAATTTAAAATTCTGGCATGGACCTATCATTTTGCAACTGACTGTATTGTTCATAATGCGTGAAACAATTGGTTAATGCCATTGGTTGATACATGTTGCCATTTAAAAACTCTGGATGAAAACTTGGCGGCAATAACAGGCTTCATGTTATTGACAACAGATTAGTTGAATGAATAATGTCGCCAGAGCCGTCCATGATTTAAATTGGCATGTTAAACAAGAGCTCTCGGGTTCGACTCCTGATCTAGACACTTTTCCCTTAGAGGGTTTAAAAGATTCTCTCGTAAAATTCCATCAATATGTAATTGAGATAATTTTATTTTCATAGTTACATATCCATGGTTAATGAAGTTTCTAGACCTGGGCTTTCGTAAGTTTAGGAGCGGGATGTTGCAGACTAGATCTTATTTCCAACAGATTATGTGAGTGAATAATGTCGCCAAAGCCGTACGAGATTTAAATTGACATGTTAAGCAAGAGCTCCCGTGTTCAGCTCCTGATCTGGACACAAGGGCGACGCCGTCCGGGAATCATATGCCCCGTCTGGGTAAAAATTCAATGTCGTCGGGAAAAACATTTTGACTTTTGAATTTCGGCCCGGTCGGGTTGGGTCAAGTAAGAGCTCATTTTTTTTTTTTTTTTTTTTTTTTTCAAGTCGGATTGACTAAACTATTTCTTCCGGGTATGATTTGATTTCTGATTGAATTTTGATTCTTACAGGTTGGATTCAGATGAACCCGATTTTTCGAAAAAAATAATGTCCGAATTCCTTCAGATAAAAATCTATATATTTGTTAAAAGTGTGACTCTTGACATGTTTATTTTACAACATAAAACGTAAACTTTATCCTGAAGTTATTATCATATGCTATTTGTTTATAACTATATTAAATTGTGGACCAGTTTTCAATGATTGTGGATTTACGCTCGGCTTGGTTTGAAGTATTTTGGGTTCGATTAAGAATACGGAGGGTGAAAATTACTTTGTCGGGATCGGGTTGGATGGCAAGTAGAGTGCTGCATCGGATCGGGCAAACTGAACCTGACCAGACTCGCTGTCTGGACCAGATCTGGTTGGACCTAATCTTATGTCGTTGCGGGTCGGATTCGATGCTGGTTAATTTTAATTGTTTCAGGATCGGGTTGGGTGTTGACACTTACGGTTCTTGATTTGAGATGAATCGATTTCTCAAAAGAATTTACAAAATCTATTTTAAGATGAAAAACTATACATTTGAATATTAACGAGTACATGTAAACTGAACTTTTTACTTAAAAGTTAAAATTGATACTATTATAGAGGTATAATTGTAGACTACTTTTACATAGTTGCATTACAGTATGGATATATACATATGTTTATTTTTTTTTCTTTCATCATTTAGAGTTGGGATTTAGTTGAGGTTGGAGTATTTCGAATTCAGGTCGAAATGTGGAGGATGAAATTTTTTTGTCGGGCTCAGATAACGTTTCGTGTAGAGTCTTGTATCGGGTTGGGCAAACTAAACCCGACTGATGGTTTGAGTCGGATCAAGCTAAACGAAATCTTTTTCAGAAAGATTCGGATTAACTTCTATATTTCGAGTTAGAGTCCTGCATCGGGTCGGATCGTCCGCTTAACCCGCACCCGACCCGATCCTCGGTTCGGGTCCAATTGGCAATATATTTTTGTTGCGTGTCGGATTGACTTTCATTGTTTCGGGTTCGAGTGTGTTCTTAACTCTTGCAGGTCCGGTTCTGGTTGACTCGATAATTCAAAAGAATGTCCAAAATATTGTTCATGTTAAAAATCTATATACAATAAAACCTCTATAGTGGACACTTCCGATAAACGGACATCTTTATTTGGTGAACACTTTTCAATTCCTAAACACTTAAATATTTATATATTTTACCTCTTTGAATAGTGGATACCTCCCAATCTACACATAATCTACTGCATAAAATATCACAAATATGATGTATGTGGTTATTGTGTGTATTAAAAACGAAAAGTTAGTAATATTTTTCATATTTCGAAAGAAGAAAGAATATTTTTTAAAGAAATGATAATCTATTATCATACTTCTTATCATTTTATTTCTCATGTAGTAATGGAATATATACTCATTCATATTCCATTCAAATACGTATTTATTTTCATCTGATAACCCCTAAGCGGGGCGATAAATGTTGCACTTTTTCACCATATCCAAATTACATCAAATTTTTGCTAAATTAAAATTTTATTCCTTAGTCTGAGACGAGAGAATTCTACGACAAGTCAGCCACATTAAGTCGTCACAGCGGCCGGATGTTACCAAATACCTTATAATTTGTCTAGAACTCATGTGCACTTCTATTCAGTGGTTATTTACATCGACCGCAATATTTAGGTACCTATACGAAATAAACTTGAAGTAGAGATAAGACATTCGAAAATCCATCTTCTCACTTCAAACCTTTTTAACTTTTTATTAAAGACTGTTTGGCGAGTATTTTTATAAATGAATGGTCAAACAAAGAGTGTTTTTTATGTTATTGTTCAAATTAACATAGTATCAAGCTAAAAACTGTTGTTCGCTCGGCGGGTTTTATAAAAGCTAAACACCCGTGCATTTCCCGTTATAAAAGCAAATGTATCATGCCTGCCCGATGTGTCTGCTTTCTTCGAAATTTTGCCCATCGAACCTTTCATTTAAAAACATATTTCACCTTTTATCTATAAAATGCAAAAAAAAAGAAAAAAAGAAGAAACAAAGAAAGGTATGCTGTTTTCTCATTAAGGTTGTTCTCAAATCCAGAAAGGCAACTTTATGACATAAGTTTTAATTTATTTTTGTTCGGAAATGCATGAAACAAGCAGATGTTGTTGTTCAGAAACTATGTAAACGAGCTGTTTTCTCCGTTTTTTTGCAAACGGAATAGATCTTTCAAAAAATAGTGTCAAAGTCGACATTTTGAACCGAATTTCCGCGCAAAAGTAGAATAACAATTCAAGAAAGGTAGAAAAACTTGTTTGTCACGTGATCAAAATCGCTTATATCTTAATAGGTAATTTGTTGATCAAAAAAGGGAAACACAGCTCGATTCCAAATCGCTTCCATGATCAGGCTTTTCAATTTTATATCCTTCCGTTAAAAAATGAATTTGTAAATGTGTCAAAACATTTTGCGCTTGTTGAGCAGAGCAGTTGAGAACAGCCTTAGCATCTCGTAATACCTCTTTGACTAATAAAGGAAGGACGTTACGAAAACAGTACTTGTGGGGAAAAAAATTCATCCAATATGGTCCTGAATGAATAATATATTGTCCCGGTCCGGCCCGAATCTACAGAAAAAATTAAGGACCCAGACCTGTGCCTGTAAGAATGAAATTCCTACCCGTCCCAACATTTCAGAAAATAAAATTTAGTCCCAGCCCGAGTCGAGTCTTCAGATAAAAATTAAGCTCTCAACAATCTTAATAAACGAAAATTTCACCGAACTCGAGGTTCGAGACAGGCCCAAGATTGTGGACACTTCTAATATATCTCACGAATTCAGCTAGAGTCGGCATCGGATCGAGTTACCCGCACCCGACCCGAGCGGGTCGCGTTGGAGCTATATTTTTTGTTGCATGTCGTGTTGACAATCTACTTTTTTGCTGCGGGTCGGGTTCGGGTTGACCCGATTTTTCAAAATAATCTCTAAGGTATTTTTTCAGGTTAAAAATCTATATACAATAAGACTTCCACGCAAGGGACATTCCCGAAAAGCGGACATGTCTATTTAGCGAACACTTTTCAATTCTTAACTTACAACTTCATTCCTAACTTCCTTGTATATTCGTACACTTATACCTTTGGTAAGTGGCCACCTCCCGATCTACACACCTGTAACATGTGTGTGTATACATAAACTATCACAAATATGATACATGTATATTTCTGTTTATCAAAAAAGAAATTTTAGTATTATTTTTCATATTCCGAGACACGAAAAAAATGGTTCTTAAAGAAAGAACTATCTATAATAACATTTCTTATATACATTTTATATCTCATGCATTAAATTGGATATCCATTTATATTCAAATACATATTTATTTTCATTTGAAACATAGTTTTGCTCAAACTTTCTTTTTTGAAAATCCCAATAACCCAACTTGCAAAAAACTTTAATATGATCATTAAGAAATATTCTAGGGTGAACCCGACCATCAGAAAGAAAGTTAGTGTCAACCCGACCCGAAAAAAAAGAAAATTCAGAACAACCCGACCCTATGCAGGACTCTGTTCAATGAGGTGTCTGCTATTCAGAGGTTTTACTACATTCGAGTATTAAAGATATAGATTTGTCCATTTTTCTATATAATACATAAAAATGGTATTAGAGATATAATTGTAGATTACTTTTCATAATTGCATTAAAATCTTTCCTCTCATTTCGGGTTCGGGTCGGATTGCCGGCAAAAGGATTTTGGATTCGGGTCGGGTTGCGGGTCGATGAAAATTATTTGGTCGGGTTCGAGTCGAGGAAATTCTTTGGCGGGTTCCGGCCGGATTTCGGGGTCAAGAAATTTTTTCTAGCGGGGTCGGGTCGGGTTGCGGGTTGATTTCAAATGTAATTTTCTGGTTCGAGTCGTGTACCCAACCCGCGCGACTCTAGTTCGGGGATACAATACCCCCCCCCCTCCCACCCTTGGGCAAATTCTGGCGGCCCCTGTCTGGACATTTTTCACTCAATTGGATTAAAAAAAACTCGGTAAGATTTCATTAATATGTAAATGAGATAAAATTAACTACATATCCATGGTTAATGAAGGTTCTAGGCCTGGGGTTTCGTAAGTTGAGTTGCGTGATATTGTAGATTAGATCTTATTTCCAACAGGTTATTTAAGTAAATTATGTCGCCAGACCCGTCCGGGATTTACATTGACATGTTAAGCCAGAGATACCGGGTTCGACCCTTGGTCTGTACATTTTTCAATCAACTGGATTAAAAAAAAACTCCGGTAAGATTTCATTAATATGTAAGTAAAATAAAATTAATTACATATTCATGGTTAATGAAGGTTCTAGGCCTGAGGATTCATAAATCTTGAGTTGCGTGATATTGCAGATGTTGATTAATTGTTGATGTTATTGTCAATAGGTTATTTAAGTGAATTATGTCGCCCCAAAACGCGTTAAGCCAGAGGCCTTAAGTCCGACTCTTGGCATGGACATTTTTCACTCAGTTGGAATTCAAAAATTCTATGACAAAATATCATTGAATAATAAAACCTCATTTATCACTTAATTGGTAACTGCTAAAAGGAATTATTATTTTATTTTAAAAAGAGGATACTTTCACCTACTCTAAAATACATCAATTGATTTAACTAGAGTGATGCACCAGTAACTGACCAGTAAAACACAAAACGACAGAAAACAAGACTTCCGTACGCAGTCATAACCATACATAAATGTTTGATTATTTTCGCAAGATTTTTTATAAAGAAAATTAAAATTTACAATTTCGTTCACACAATAGTATATGCAATTTGTATACATTATAAATAAAAATATCAAGATATTTAAAAATTAAATACAAAGTAGTGAAATTAGAAGCAAAAAAGTATCCGTACGGTATTAAAATAGTTTCAGAAATATCTTTTGCACTTATGTTAATTATATTTAGTGCAGTGGCGTGGCGTGAAAATTTTCGGTGGTCATCGCAATTATTTAAGTTTGTGGTGAAAAATTATTAACTCTAAAATTCAATGGCTGAATGTTCAAAAAAGAAACTTTAAATATTACCTTCACTTATACACGAACTCCAAATGTTCTGCTAAAACTGGATCGTAGAGTTTTAAAAGCTTATTAAGAGTTTTAAAATATTGCTTGGTCATCGCCGCATCCAGCGATGACCGGACGCCACGCCACTGATTTAGTGGTCGTTAGTCCGTCCTTTTCCCTTTATGACTCTTCTTTAATGTTGTGGCATAACTTTCATAATTTATTTTGTAATTTTTATTTTATTTTATTTAAATGATTAATGGGATTCAAATCAGGAGATTGGGGTAAACTATAAAGCTGCTTAAGAACATGATAGAGACCTTTACATATCTTGCCAATGTGCTTAGGATAGTTATCCTGCTGGAGCGAAAGGGTATTTTCAAGGAAGATGGTTTAAACAATTTGCTTCAAAATATCAAGATGAATGAATTTATCCATCAATTCTTTTCTGAAACTTAAATTCCCATCCCTGCAGCTGCCATACACCCTCAAATCATTATGCTATCGCAACCGTGTATCACAATTTTACAAAAATGCTTTTAAAAAAATCTGTTAAGTCTGTTTTCTCCAAACTCAACCATCTACTGTTCGTTTTCGAAAGCCGCGCCTAGCACTCTGGGACGATTCTACTAACCAAAGGGGTGCTACGCTGAGCTGGGTATTTTCCGAAGTTGTTCATTTGTTGATTGTTACTAGGATTGGCACTTAGCCAAACGCAGCTAAACAAACTCCGATCACCCCTATTTTGACAAAATCAAAGAAGACCTGACGCATGCGCAAAAGCACGGAAGGTTTTACTATCCGAAAACAAACAGTAATCAGTTTTTCCAGATTGTTTTTTTTTTAATTCGAAACATGTACCACTTTTCTCGAATACTCTAATAAAAATAATTCTTCTCTTTATCTAATCTTAATCTTCGCTTTATTTAATCACAAAATGTCTTTCGTTAAATAAAACTAGGATTTTTATTCTGAAAGAGTGGAGATTTTGAATAAGAAAATTCCCCAATCAATCAACGCTGCATCTGATCCATGGATATTTAATTTTGATTCCTTACTTGAAATTACGAATTCTTCAAAAGATAAAGGTTTACTTACACGTTTCTTCTCTAATTTAAGAACGCACTTTTGTTACATAAGCAAAGAAATGGCTTCTTACGAACCACACGTCCATTGTAACCGGCTTTATTAATTACTTTGTACACGGTCTGGGGTTACAATTCAACATTCAGTTTTTAGCGTAGCTGTCACTTAAGGTGCACTTATTAGTGGATTATCTTAAATCTTAAACATATTTCTTTTAAGTAGATGGTTTAACTTCGGAGTTCTTCCTGATCGGTTTCTACTCTTAATAGTTCGATAGATAGTTTCTACTCTTAATAGTTCGTTGTACCGTTCAGTAATATACTGAACAGTAAAATTTTATATCTTAACGATTTTCCAATATTTTTTCACTCATAATCTGTCATTTCTCAACTATATCACCAACTCGCGAGTAGCTACAAGAACTTTAATTTTAAAACAATCACTTACTACCTATCTGCAAACAACTGTTGTTATTACATTTTTAAAGCATTTTTATAGGTGAGTGTGGAGCCCATGTGAACAGTTCACATAAATGTAGCTTTTTTCTCATAATTGGGTTAATTTTTATGCACAAAAACTACACAACATAGTAAACAGTACAGAACTTTTTCTTACACGTGGTAATTTTTTAAAACCATCTTTATACTACTACTTGCTTTTTTTAACGATGTTATAAATTTAAACAATTGTTCACATGTGCCCCACTGATAGTGTAGTTGTGACCACACGTGGCCTTTATATGAACACAGAGGAAAAGTATCCTTTGACGTAATTTTTATTTCTTAAATTCACCGTAAAGAATATATATATATATAATATATATTTATCTTGTTTCTGGGTGATTTGTTTAAGCAAAAGGTTATAAAATAGAAATAAGTATATACGAAGCTGTTCTGACCCCATACCCAAGAATCATATTAGTTATCAATTTGGAAATTTCATTTTTTTTTAATGCTACTGATATCTATTCCCATTTAAAAATTATTCATAGCTTTTTGTTGTTTTAGAGATGGAAGTAAGCCATCATTCCACGTTTGGAACAAATGAAATAGAAAATTTTTTCAAAGTTGTTTAACATAATACTTTTTATATTAATAATGCATAAAAAATATTGTTATAAACCGCTTTCTAAAATAATACATAACACTTATTACACTTCAGAAACATTAAATTTATTTAAATTACAATTGAACATAGATGAGCTTTATGTACTTCCTGACAGATGCGGTTCTGGAAGTTTCAATACAACATCACTTTTTTTTTACGACAGAAATATCTTCCATTTCAGAAAAATTATAGGTATTGCAGCTGACATTCTTTTTCATGAATTTAACTGAAATTTCATCATTATCAATGTATCACGGAATGATTATTGGGCACGTGTGAATTGTTCACATCTACCTCAACTAGTCTGTTCACAAGTGCCCCACATGGCTGAGCTAAATTGATAAATCATTAACTTTTCTCAATTTTAGTGAAGGAAAAATTTTATCCAAAATATTTATTAGCATTCATAGTATATGTTAAAACATTAAAATTCAAATAATTAAATAAATTTATTAAATTCATCAATTACGCAAGTCGGAACTGAGATTTTTCTTTTGAGATCTACAAACTGCATTTTGGCCACTGAAGACAAACAAAATGGCAAAGAGCTTTAAAAATTTATCATAATATGCCTGCAGGTGCTGCTAACTTTTGTAATTTTTTTCAAATAAAAAAACATAAAATAAATATGGAAAAATTGTGATGTTCACATCTGCCTCCTGATCGCATGTGCCCCACTCACTCCTAGTCATATTTTCAAAATTTTAGTGCGTAATATAGTTTTTAAAAAATCGAGATTGATTTGCATTTTTCGTTATTGCCCTGTTTCATTAATTGAAGTATGTAGTTCAGGGGTGGCCAACAGTGGCACGCTCGACACCACTAAAATTTTACAGTAATCATTACTTTATCTAATCATCGAATCTCTGCAATTCAAGAAGTCGAATTTTTCTGTAAATTTTAGTGGTATCCGGCGTGCCACAGTTGGCCACCCCTGATGTAGTCCATTTACGTTTGCTTTAAAGTTTATAAATTTTAATACAGTTATAGAATTTAAAAAAAGGGCTTGCAATCTGCAATTATAGAGAAAAATGGGAAATTTTGTGAAAGTTTCAGAAGATACAATATTCTGCAGTCTAATTTTTAAATTAGATTATTTAAGCTTCAAATAGTTACAGTACATTATTTTATACCCTTCCTTTTTTTTTCATTATAATGATATTTTTATATTTGTATTAAATTTGATTTTTTATATTTGCATCTAAATATTGAAAACGACACTTTTCAATTTTCATTAATTTGTTCATTATGGATTTTTCAAATGCTTACTGCGTTTTGGATCACATGGTATACTGTGCTAGGTAATCCAAAGTCACAAAATAAATAAAAATTCAATAATTCGAAAACTATAGATTGTAGCACGATGTGGTTTCCACTGAAATTTACAGACAGCCATGAAATTTTTTTATATACAAATTTCCATTAAATGGTCAAATAAATAAAACATTATGATATCAAAATCATATATTAATACAATCTCCCCTTTCCTTTATTAAATCCTAAAATTTCCCCTTTCATTTATTTTAACTTCCAACTCCATTCAAATCATTAAAGGATATTAAAAAGCAGAAAAACCAACTTTTAAAAATGCACAAATAATACATGAAAATCAGCAAACAGCTGTTTCGAATCTACTAGCGAGATTCTTCTTCAGTGCAAGATAGGGAAAAAGGAACAGCGTGCTAGAAAAAGCAAGGCTGGGCTATTTTTAAACATTAAAGGATATCTTAATAAACCTTTAACATAACCGCTTTTATTTAAATACATTCCCTAGCTTTAAAATTCGCAATAGGCATAAAATCCCCTTCTATGTTAGCCGTTTGAAAAACCATCTGCCTTTGTAGTTTAGATTCATTTTTTGCACCCTTACATAACCAAATATGGTAGCCGCTAAGAGCATATACCCCATCTCAGTTTAGCTAACTAGTCAAAAAATATAAATGCATCCTTCACGTTTCCTTATTTGGTTTGCTAAACTGCGGTCAAAAATTCCAATAGTCACTTCACGAACCCATATACACTATATGGCCATTAATGACCGGCAACTTTCAGTTTTAGACATTTTGTCAAATATTTAAAAATATACTTCTCAGATTCTTCTAGAATTTTAGGATTAAAAAGAACAAGTTTCACTTCGTATTTATCAATGTCGATTTGATAAGGAGAACAATTAGGGGGCCAACAAAAAATTAAATAAAAAATAATAATACTTGGGATCACCCTGTAAAATAAAATGCACGAAATAATCTATCGCTACAGAATATAGATAGGCAGACATTGTACAATATGTGTATTCATTTGTGTAAGAATAGCATGTATATTAATAGAGATATAGCGATTTTTTTTAATTAAAAAAATTCTTGCATGTTTTTTGCTTATAACATACAGTTTTTTAATCAAATTTAACGCCAGCTTCAGAATAATTGACAAAATGTAGTAGAAACAATATAGTGCAATTAGAATATAAATATATTACATATTTAAGGAAATATGGGCAGTTGTATAAAATAATTTTTATCTGCGCATGCGTGAACGATAACAAGGAACTTTTTGCATAATTTAATGGTCAACTCTATGAAGTAACTTATTAAAAAAATCCGTCAAATATCGTAAAAATTCAGAGCGATATCGACGTTAGAGTGAGCTGTTTTTTTAGTTTCTCACTAAAACTTGCTGAATGATAAAGGATTGCCCACAATTTTTATTTTTAAGTTATCTGACAACGTTCGGAGCAAGTTTTTTCAAAAAACTATTTAATTATAGTTTACGGTTATGTTTAGGAAGATTTTGACTTTAAACTACGATGAAAAGGAAAATGTAGTATATACATTGATTAGATTTAGGTAAATTGAGGAGTTTAGGGTAAAGTTTTGTGAAATTTAGCCCAATACGCAAAACGCTATACAGTAACTTCTATCACATATATATGTATTTTCTGTATACATGTAATTTGTATGACAGTGGTGAAGACAATAAACTAAAATTTAAGATATATTGGACATTTTTCATGAGTTATGAGCCAATAAATGACTTGCAATTTTTTATAATGATATTTCAATAGCTTTTTGAGAAATCGCGTTTTGTGTATGGAATTTTCACTGGAAAGTTTTCCATAAAATACATTTAACTGAAACATTTACTTAACTATTTTAAACTTTACTTAACATTTACTTAACAGTAATGTAAATTGGAAATTTACTGTATTTATCGATCAAGGTCTTCTTTTTTATGCCCTTTATATCTAAAAGGCAGTTTTGGCAGTTTTTGTTCGAAAGAAAAAAAAAATTAACGCTCAAACGTTTGGCACTTTCGGTTTCATTCAGAGCTATCAAGTAGTTTTTAAATTCTGATAACTTAGATTTTGTTTTATAGTACAATAAATGTAAGCCCAGATTTGGAAAGGTAAAAATGTGGGCTTTAATAAAATGTAATACAAAGAAAACGAAACTTTTAGACAAAAATCTCATTTTAAACGTAATCAGATATCCTAATTTGTATACTATTTTTCATTTTTCATTGATACTTTAGTTTTCCTTGTAAAGGCAGCATAATGAGCCTATTCGAATAAAAAAAGAGTTATCAAAATCAAAGCACCCGTTTCAAAATAAATCGCCAAGTACATGCTGGTTTTCCAACGAGAACTAAAGTGCCAATAAACAATGAAAAATAGCATACAAATTAAAATATCTGACTACATTTACACATATTTCATCATATTATTTCTCTGACACATTCACTGAAATTTTATCTGCATTGATATAATTAATATATGTGGTTCATGGTAATAAATATTCCTTACATTCTAGTTACATTTAATAGAAATATCAATTTTATTTACAATACAAGCAAATTTGAGGTGGATATAAGCTAATCTTTTAAGAATTACAATTTTACGAAAGAAATAATAATAATTTTGATTTCATAGTTATATAGCTGAAACTTTTGAAAATTGATCTTGAATTAAATCAATGAGTCCTGCATATTTCGTGTAATAAAAAACTACAATGAAAAAAAGATCCTTCGTTTATATTGATTGCCGTTAGATGCCGCCATATCCATATTTAGAAACGAAACATAAAGCTCTACAATATTATTATTATTATATTATTTTATAATCGATGAGTAAAAGCCCTGCCACCACTCCTAATGGAAAGTGGTATTGTCAGCCATTCATTTTTGAGATTCATTCATTTTTATCAAAATAATATATTTTAAAATAAAGAAAATTTAATTCATTGAATATTTAATTTTAATATTTTGTGAAATCTTCAAAAATTGTGTTGCACTCTCTAATTATTATTATTGTTGTTACAATAAATTGAATATTGAATTTTTTAAAATGTCCTCATCATTTGTGTTGTTAGAAATCATTTGTCATTTTTAAAATGTACTTTTCTACAATACAAACTCTTCAAAATAAAATTTTCATGCTGTTTGTATGAAGTCTTATGGAAATGAAACACAGATCAACATTACGTCATTTTTGATGGGGGTTATATGCTAGTAGATAATATCACGATATGATTTTTACTGAAATTTGCAAAAGAACATGGGGGTTTTTTAATAACGAAAATGTTTCTGCTGGAATAATTACAATTCCCACCAACAAGGAGCGTTTGAGTTGTGTCAACTGTTTGCACTGAGATACAGCACAGTTCACAACGTAACTACGGTTACAAATGTTCGGTTTGACGGATGTCATTAGTGAGGGGAGATTACTGACTTGGCAAGATACGCTGCAGATAATCGAAAATCATTTCTGATGTAATGTTTTTCCCATGATGAGTTACATATTTACAGGAAGCAGCCAACAGTGCTAACTGTCGCTAACAAATTCAACTATTTTAGCGCTAATTGTCTTTCTGCGTAAATATGTGCAAACCATATCTTGTGTTATTTTCTAGTCTCGTGTCTATTTCTATAGTCTTGTTTCTTTTATGACTTTTGAATCTCACTGTATATCTTTTAACAGTATTTTTTAATAGGAACATTCAGGTTTTGATATTTACACTGGAAAAGAAATGGTAAATTACTAACATCACTATCGTCATTTACTAAGTATAGGTAGTCAATTTCTGGCGAAATTTCATTTTGCAGATTATACAGTAATTTAAATTTTAGAAAAGAAAACTTGTAAATGTTTCTTAATCAATAATCACGATATATTAATTGGTATTTAGAAAAAACGTGCAGAAAAATGTGTCTAAATGCGTTAGAAGAAAAGTAAACTTGAAACAATTTTCACTAAATGCTCAATTAATGATGCATTCACCCTATTTCCTTTTGAATGATACGAACAGAATTAACAGCCGCTGAGCGAAATTTTCTATTTTATTTCAAGTAGCTTCAACAGGTTAAAAACATTTGTTCAATTCGAATATACACACATGATTTTAGGCAACTTTCAATTTTTGTTAATAATTCATAAGGTTAACGTATTCAGCAAAAGCTTAATTTTTCCCAATATCCCAGGCATGCTAAGTACAATAGAATACAGAGAAAAAATGATGCAGAACACAAGCACGCGTTAACATTAAATTAGCGCTACAAGCGAAATTCCAATAAAAGACATGGGAATGCCGCAATAGCATAGTTGGCAGAGCATAAGACTCGTGATCAGACGGCCCGACTCAGCCAAATATGATATTTGCGCTAGTGGCGTCTGGTGTGGATTAAAAACGTCGAGGATGCAACGTCCTCTGGGTGTGCTTTGCAAATCTACGAGGTACATAACCAGACGAGGCTTCCGTCGACCGGCCCGGCATCCAAATTACGGGACAGCTATAGAGGTCTAACTTCTCTTCAGAGTCTGGCAATTTTTCTTCCATAGAAACTACCTACTCTTTTGGATACAAGAACAAAAGCAATATAAGACTGGTTAATATTATTGCAGTCATCGCACTGAAATTAAACTATAATACGGCGTGCCAAAGAAAATAGAGAATCAGCCACATGCAGTTATTTATGTCATATAGAAAACAACAACAACAAAAAAAATAAGATCGGGGTTGAATCTTAATTTCAGAAATTTTATCCGCATCCTTCTTTCTTTCAAACAAGAAAACTTTAGTATATTTTACAAACATCGATAACAAATGTAAACCAACAACAAATGCAATTGTTAATAAATTATCAATGAAACTAAATCTCAGTGATCCCGTATTATAAGCCATCTGTATGCATACAAACTTAATAGGGAAAAACAGAAGAGTTCACCATTGACATTTTGTTTTCCTGATCACAAAATTGGCCTTTATTTTTTTTTTAATGTGTAAATTAGACTCTTAACCATCCCTTTGCTTAATAAACTTGCGTTGCTCTAAGATAGAAAGCTTTATATTTTAAGCTGGAGATTCTGTCCAGCTTGAATCTTGAAACGAATAACGCGGTCGTGTAAAATTCAGATTATATCTTAATCAGAAATTGGGCCAGTTCTATTAGAATGGCTGCTTGAAGTCAGCCCTCTCATCTAATACAGTAAAACCTTTAAATAACGGACACCTCGGGAGCGCGGAAACTGTCCACTATTCGGAGGTGTCCGCTATTGGGAAAACCTCAGATTCAAAAATTGCTAAGAAATGCTTAATGTTTCATTAATTGACTTTTATATGTCCTAAAACCTCTATTATATGATTAATTAGAAATTAAAACTATTTTTTAAGCAATAAAACTGAAATAAAATTGTTCATACCCTTATCTACTGTTTATTACATTCTTTCGAAAAAAATCTGTTACACAAGTTTACTTTTGCTTACGATTACATGTAATTTGTTTTCAATGTGAAGTTTTAACTCTGTCAATAGTTTTAATCCTTCTGAATAATCTTTTTTTTTTTTTTTTTTTTTTTTTTTTTTTTTTTACAAAAAGAAATTGTGTAACTGCCCACTGTATTTTGCCGTTTCTTGTAAATTCTCGATATTACAGGAAGCATCTCCAGTTTCAGTGTCTGTTTCATCATCACTAATGCAGTCAGCTTTTGTCGAAAATTCTGAAGGAATATAATCGCATACATCAACTAACTCTTCTTCAGTAGGTAACTCATCATCAATATTAATGAAATTTTCGGCAGTTTCTACACTCCTGGTACATTCCATTAATTCACTTATTTCGCTTAATTCTTCATTTGTGTCGGAAATGTGTGTTTCATTTTCTATTAATATAAAGCCTGCTTTTCTGAAACATTGTCGTACGCTTTCCGGTTTTATTTTTTTTTTTTTTTTTTTTTTTTTTTACAGTTGAGGAAATCCAAATTATCGCGTCGAGAGCATTAACTAATTTTAAGCAGTTCTCAAGTGTATTCATAGAATCTAACTTTGAAAGAATGTGGCGTAATAAAAACTTTCTGTACCAGGTTTTAAAATTGTGTATTACGCCTTGATCAAGTGGCTGGCATACTGAAGTTGTGTATGGGTGAAAACACATAATTTTAACATTGTGGAATTTCAAATGTTTCGGATGAGAACTTGCATTGTCTAAAAACAAGAGAACTTTTCTTTATTGTTTTACTTCCTATTATCAAAGGAAGCTAACAATTCGATCATTAAAGAACTGGTCATCCACTCTTTTTTATTCGCTCTCCTCACAATACCAAATTTATTAAATTGAATGTTTTTTGGGAAACAACTGGATTTCAGATATTTTCCTATAATAAGAGCATTTCAAATTTTCCTAACACATTGCAACATAATAAAACAGTGAATCGTTCTTTTGATATTTTTCCGTCGATACAGTCATCCTTTTTAAAACACGAAATATTATTTGGAAAAAAATCTGAAAAGTGTCCGGTTTGATAGGCATTAAAATTATTTCTCTCCTCATAACCTTCACAAATTGGCCAAACCTCCACTTCTTTAAAATCTACAGATTTTGCTTCTCCACATGTTGTTTTGAAAGCGATGTTGTGCCGAGATCCGAACTTTTCCAGCCACCCACTGGAAGCCATAAAATCGTGTATTCCAAGTTCTTGCAACTTCTAAAGCCTTTTCCTGAATCAAAGGCCTACTGATAGGAATATTTTTTTGAACGAACTAAAGTAAACAAATTCAGAATTATAGAATCAATTTCAACGGTATTAGTCTCCCTCAATTTCACATTTTTGAAGTTCTCGTTAGAGTTAGTCATCCACAAATTTCTTATTTCTTCTTTATTTCGTAAAATCTCTCTCATCTGTATTTACCTATTTTAAAACGTTCAGCAAGTATCCGTAAACTCAAATTCTCTTCCTCAGATACACTTACAAATTTCAAATTTTTCTTATAAAGTTAATCGTTTTCTTTTTGAGGCCATTCTCGAACTATAATCACAAACAAGTATCATACAGTAATCGACATTGCGAAATAGTTTTTTTCCCCTGCTCTCTTCGCATTCTTGGCGTCTTTAATTCTCGCTTTAGATGCTCCAGGGGAAATGTCCCTCCCGGTCCAACCCCTGAATTCAACACTGGACGTGAGAGGGGGATTTTCCCCAGCCCACTGACTACATTTATCTGTGATCACAAATTCTGTGACACATTACCCTGATAAATTTACAGGCTTTTCCTTTTTTTTTTCCTCGTTAAAAAATAATTTTTCATCCTTTTATCGCCAAAATTACTGTCCGTTATTCAGAGGTTAAACATACAAAAAGTTGGGTTTTGGGAGTGGGGATTGGAAAACTGTCCATTAAATAGAGGTGTCCACTATTTGGGAGTGTCCATTATGGAGGTTTTACTGTACCACCAAAAATGATCCTTTAAATAATAACACCCGAACCTTTCTAAAAATATAGAAAACATACAGAAAATGTTGACAAATGTTAAAAATTAATGAATTATCTTGGTTTGAGACCAAGGGCGGCGATAGTGGGGGGTTCGGGGGGGGGGGCGTATGTCCTCCCGTCGGGGTGAAATTTAATCGTCGTCGGGGACATTTTGATGACTTGAGTGTAGATTCCTTCATCGGGTCAGGTAATCCAATTTTTCCTGCACACGACCCGAGTTGTGTCGAGGCAGGTGCAGGTTACTTTTTAAAAAAGATCCGAGGTTAGTTTATGGAACACCCGACCCACGGATAAGCTTGCTGCTGATTTTTTTTTTCTTTGCAAGTCGGATTGTCTTGGTAATAATTTTTTCGGTTTCGGTATGAGTTTTGATTCTTACGCGTCGGTTTCGTTTAAGCTGTTTTTTCGAAAAAGTGTCAAGAATTATTAAATGTCAGATTAGAGTCCTGCATAGATTCAGGTTGCCTGACTTTACTTACACCCGACCCAATCCTCTGCTCGGATTGAGGATAACTTTTTTCGTTGCGGTTAGGTTCGAGTCGAGCTGGCTCGGTTTCGATTTCGGAAGGGTGTCGGGTTGAGTTTTGATACTTACGAGTAGTGTTACCAGGTATCCCGATTTTCAGGGGTCCCGAAACCCGTGGGCTCTAAATGTCTGGATTTTTCCTCATACCTAAATTACGTCAAATTTTTACGAGTTTAATCTAAATTAAAATTGTATTCCTTAGCCTGAGACAAGAAAATTTAAGAATTTGTGCCCACGTCGGTTAGAGTCTGTCGTCACAACGGCAGGATGCTACCGAAAACCTTTACACATTTTGTCTACAACTCATGTACATTCCTTCTCAATGTTTATTCGATTGACCGGAAACTTAGGCGCCTGTTAGAAATACAGTTGAGACAGAACGTCAAAATTCATCTGCTCACTTCTATTTTCTTATTAAAAAGCGTAGGGTAACTATTTTTATAAATGAATGAGTAAATAAAAAGAGAATTTTATATAATTATTCAAATTAACTTAGTATCAAATTGAAAATTCCTTCTTTGTTCATTAATTTCAGTATACAGTAAAGTCTCATATTAATATTAATCTCGATTTAATAAATAGAAGAGAAATGGAAGGTATAAATGAGAAAATAATTTTATACATACATAAACAAACTTCATTGTAAAGATTTTCCGAGATTCTCGTCGCAGATCATGCCGATGGTATGCCCAGCCATCAGGGCCATCCAAATTGGTTTTGTTTTCGTCACTGAAGAAACGCTTAACAGTTCATCTTCCCAAGGCTTGTGTTTTTTAGTTCAAAGAATGCGTACATTTGTATGGTGCACTTTCAACATAGATCCCGTGCACATTCTGCGATATTTATGAATTTTGCTTGCCCGTATGCAACGGTGAACAGTAGATCTCGTAATAGGAAAAGCTAAAGTCTTCGAAATTTCACGAACAAACTTCTCTTGCGTTGAAACTGCTAGAAAAATCTATCTGTCTTGTCGTATAGAATTGCTTTTTTTGGTCGACCTGAACGTTGTTTTGCAATCACATTGTCACTAAATTCCGGATCTGTTACTCTTTATTTGTTTAGCAAGATCAGAAATTTTAACATTTGAGTCTTTAAACGCCAAATTTTAGCTATATCAGCAGCAGAGAATTGAACGTTGCGAGGCATTTTCCCACTATTCGATAATTGAAGAATGAGCAGTGATTTTATATTTTGCAGTGGGTACTTCACATGTAGAGAACGCAGAAAATGCAAATTTTTTTGATACGGTGGAAATAAAAGCAATTCTCTTCATTGTCCATATATTTTTGGGACAGCTTATTTTGAATTTAATTTTTTTACAAAAATTCTGTAAAACCTATACTGTATTTCGTTATTGTAACAAACATATATTATAATTCTATATGCTTATTATTTTTTTCGTGATTATGGCTTCATATTTTGAGTTGCTAATTCAAAAAATCGCTTGTCCATATACTTATGAGACGCACTATATTAACATATCATCACATATCATTATTTATCCCCCTTTTAAAATTAAATTCCCCTTTTTTGCAATTCTAAATGTAATCTATACTTCTTTTCCTTTTCAAAAAGTATATCTATTGCTTCTCTTTTGCTCTTAATAAATTACTTTCGCTTTATATCCCAGGCTTACTCAAAACCGCTAATAAAATAAATCAAAAACAAATCTTTTTCTCATCCTAAAATCATTAACTGTTCGAGTATACTTTCCTTCGGTTAACGTATAGATATAAAAAAGTTAATCTTTGAACATATGCTCTTGTTGCAGCAGTAACTTAAACACCCATTGTAATTTTCCATTTGATAATCAATACAATGCCTTTTCGGCCTGAGAGATATCCTGTTAATATTAAAATCGGCGCCTGGATCTGCATTCCTTCTTCTAAATATAACTTTCCCATTGCCCAGTCTTGGCATATCACACTGTCCATTAACATTTCAGTTACTTAAGCTAATGAATCGTTGGGCTAATTTTGAATTCAAAAAGTCCGTTAGGTGACGTATTCTTTGGGGTTATAATTGTGCAAAGTTCAAAGATTTGCGGCTCAAGGCACTTACAATTAAATCTGTTTGGCGGCATTCTATCTCTGGCTGCACGACTCACAGTGTGGTATTTAGCCCCAAAACCTGGCCAAAAATGATTATTTCAAAAATAGGTTTCCTACCCTGCTTTATTATTCCTCATTATGTTAAGTAGTTTCTGCATCTGATTGCGAAACGCTCAATGAGCTTGCGCGCCACAGCGAGTCACGTGATCAGTCGGAAGCTGCCGTTCGCCTACAGTGGTCGTATGATTTTCCGATGCGCTCAGATTTTAGTGTTTTGAAATCTCTTGTAGTTTTGCGTCTTAACAAGTTAGTGATTATTGTCGTGATGGACTATTCTAAACAAGGTATGTACTTTATAAACACTATAATTGCGTCGAAACAGCACCAAAAACTGGCGATATGAAGCAAATAAAATAATAAAACTTTGTAAAAAATCACCATAAAATTAAAACAAAACACAGGACGCGTTTCGAGCTAAAAACATAACAGCTCGTCATCAGCTACAGCATACACGTGTCCGTAAACGAACGTTCGTTTACGGACACGTGTATGCTGTAGCTGATGACGAGCTGTTATGTTTTTAGCTCGAAACGCGTCCTGTGTTTTGTTTTAATTTTATGGTGATTTTTTACAAAGTTTTATTATTTTATTTACTATAATTGCGTAATAAATATCCAGCTGTTTTTTGTCGTTATGGTCGATAACTTAGATGTAATTAACAGTGTCATAAATATAATTATCTGTAATATTTAGAAAGGATTTTCTTATATTTCTAAACATATCTAAGCTATGAAATCTATTGTGTAAAATGCAGTACTTAGTAGACAAGATAGTTATAAAAAAATCAGCCGCCCGAAACCACCCCCCTACTTTTAACGATTTTTTTTGTTAGGTTCTACAATTTCTGATATAAATTGCAGCTATTTATTTTTTTATTTATTTTGTTAACAGGGCCTTTTGGATTGAGGTCTATGACTCGAAATGAGTTGTATGCCATCATGAAACACTCAAATGAGTCAACGTTTGATGGAAAGCTTAAATTTATGGAGGAAGATTTATTAAGAAGTTATTCTGAAGGTGATCCAAGGATAGCTGAGATGAAACAAAAGCTCTCTGTTATTAAAAACCAATTTAAGCAAAATTGATTAGCTGCTCATAAAATAAGGTCAAAATTCGAAGAAAACAATGTCGAATGGTTAAACGGACCAATTATTGATGCCAATTGCAGGTACCTGAAACACAACAGATGTAAACCCTTTACTTTATTATTATTGTGTGCTTCGTTTTTTGCTTATATTTCGTTTTCTGTGCAGTGAAATGAAACTTGTTTTAATTATTAGAAATATATTTAGTAAGTAACTGTTATTGTTGCAGGAGTCAATCCCGGTCGTCCTCAAAAATCTTTTGTAGAATCAAGTGAAAGAACAAACGCCGCAAAATCAAAGACCTTCGATCAAAAGACATGGAGGTATTGACCTACGCTACCCAAATAAAATTGCGGGAATCAGGCAAAGTAGATGCTTCCAATATCGTAAAAGATCTTACAAAAAGTCCCCGAAGACCAAAAAAATATGTAAAGGCCATGAAAAAAAGTAGTGAAGAACAAGAACAAACTCGCCAGTTATCACCTTTACATGCTTTGTCCATGTATACAGAAGCAATACTTACTAAAGCCCAATATGAGAGAATACGAGAAACGAATAAAAGCTTTTTTCCGTGTTATTCTGTTCTTCAAAGGGTAAAAAAAGAATGCTGTCCAGAAATTCACAGGGTGACAGAGACGTGTGCCGAAGTAAAAGTGCAAAAGTTGATGGATCATACGGCAACGCGACTGATTTTACATCTAAGAGAAGTTGTAGAACCTTTGAGTGATGACGAAAAACGTTCTTTAATTTTAATAAGTAAGTGGGGTTGTGACGGGTCACAGCAGATGCAATATAAAATGAAGTTTGAAAATGAAGCCGATTCTGACTCCAATATTTTTCAAAGTTCTGTGGTTCCTCTTCAGTTACTTTACGGGCCCGAAAAGAAAATTCTCTGCCAAAACCCAACACCATCATCACCTCGCTACTGTCAACCTATAAGAGTTCGATTCTTCAAGGAGACAAATGATGTTACAAAAGAAGAAATAAAAGATTTCAAATCACAAATCACAGCACTTACCAGAACAGAAAATTGACGATGTGTCCATAAGACATAGAATGTTATTCACCATGGTGGATGGAAAAGTATGCAATGCCGCAACACACACCAAATCTACGATGAGGTGCTACATATGCGATGCTACTTCATCTGAGTTTAATGACTTATCAGAGAAGAGGGAGTGTAAGAAAAAAAATTTAAGTTTCGGGTTTCCTTGCTACATGCTCGTATACGATTTTTTGAGAGTATATTACACGTACCTGTAAGAAAATGGAACGCCCGCCTTTCTTCTGAGGAGAAACAAGCGGTAGAAAATAAACAAAGAGAAATTCAGGATAATTTCAAACAACAACTCGGGCTCTTAGTGGATATTCCCAAAGCAAATTTTGGGAATACGAACGATGGAAGTACCAGCAGAAGGTTTTTTGAAGAATATGAAATATCGGCAGCAATAACCGGAGTCGATATGATTTTGATATATCGACTAAAAGTGATATTAGATACATTGTGTTGCGGATATAAAATTAATACAGATGAATTTGAAAAATATTGCCAAAAAACTGATGAAATGTATGTGACGCTATATGGTTTTTATCCCATGTCCCCTAGAATGCACAAGGTACTTTGTCATGGAGCAGATGTCATAAAAGAAGCTATTCTGCCAATAGGTCAACTAAGTGAAGAGGCTGCAGAAGCTCGCAATAAACATATTAGGTCGTTCAGATTAAACTACACAAGAAAGTTTTCGCGCGTGGCCTGCAATATGGATGTCCTGAATAGGCTTCCTTTAACTTCTGACCCCCTAATAACGGGCATGAGATGCAACACAAACAAGAAAAGAACTCTTATCTTCTGAAGTTTTAAATTTGTTATCAGAAAGTGATATCAAAAATGTTAATATTCTTGATGAGAGTAATAGTGATGAAATTGATGAATAAATGTTTTGATTTATAAATAAGACTTTGTTTTACCATTTTTACTCCATAATTCAAATAAAAACGCAGATCTGTAGCTGTTAGAGGAAAAGAATAATTTTGGCCAGGTTTTGGGGCTAAATACCACACTGTCCGCTCTTCCAGCAATTATTGGTCATAGACTTCAATAGTTAAATTTATTCTTCAGTCAAATATTTTTGTGTGTCCCTGTAAATGAATGATATATTCTATGCACACTATATTCTACAATAAATGCCTTAGTACACCTTAGTGATGTATATGAATTTCAGTACGTTTAAAATAATGTGATATCATTAAAATACAGAGCAAACGATTATTTCCCCATAGACCATAATGTAAGGGAAGCCTTTTGGTTGTCTCTGTAAATGAATCGTAAATGCTATAGACTTCATTTACAATACCAAACATGCTATAGTGATACCCAATAACATCTAACAATTTCAAGGCAATCGGACTATATTTACATAGAAAAATATTTTTGGCCAGGATTTCGGGTCAAATACTCCACTGTGCGACTGTGAAGATGTAACACTTTTGTCTCCTGTATACCGGGGTCACCCCGCGAGTATATTATATTGCTCGCTTGTCTTTAATAAAATGCCACACATATTGGACCTCTTAACTGAATCTCTCGTAGTACCTGAGTTTTTGCATCCAAACCTGGTACCTTAAACTGGTACGGCTGATTTGGACACAGATAAAATGACTATTTAAAATTTAAATCAATTTATCGTTAAAAGGATAAATTAAATCAATACTATAGATATATTTTGATATGAATTGGTGCTAAATTGGTGTAATTTCTTGTACTATTTAAATGGTTTAATTGGCGTGATTTATATAGAAGAAAGTTTTCTGATGGCCTCAACATACTAGTTAAATATCATTTTTATACTAATAGTATAATGAAGAAACGTTTGTTTGTAGGGGCTAATCTATGGGACTAATAAACCATTTCAAAAGTAATGTTAACAAAATGATGGTGACAGTCTGTACTTCACCATTGGCTATATTTTATGTTGGTATCATAATCCCAACGGAATGCAGAAGCAAAATCTTTCTAAAATGCATATTTTGTGATTTTGAAGGGTATAAAAATTAGAAATTTGTCTTGATGGTAACTTGCAAGATACAAATACTCTCTAAAAACAGTTTCTAAAACATTCAAAATTCAAAACGAATTTAAATGCGAGAAAGCGTTTTCTATAGAATTGCGATTTCCATTTTTATAAAGGGAAATGTGTGCTGAAATAGTTCTAAAACTCCAATTTTCGTGATACTGAAGGGGCTAGAAACTTGACATGTGTTATGGTGGTTAAGATGCAAATGCTCGTCAAGAATGTTTTCTAAAAATTTTTTAATTTAAAAGGGTCAAATGAGCGGCAAACGTTCTAAATTAAGATTTCTATGGTCTTGTTTGGAATATAAACTTGACATTTGACGTGCCTGTTACATTTAAGACATAAATTCTCGTGCAAAACTGTTTTTAAAAAATCGTAATTTAAAAGGGTGCAGGAGAAAAGCAGGAAAAAGGGTGCAGGAGAAAGGGTGCAGTTCTAAAATTTCAATTTTTTTGATATTGTTCTAAAAACTAAAAATTCTCATGGTGGTTATTTATAAGATATAAATGCTCATTAAGAAAGGTTTCCAAAATATATCGAAATTTAAAAAGCTTAAATGAGCTGAAAACGTTATAAATTACAAATTACTTGGAATTGTTTAGAGAAATAGAAATTTTGATTTGCATGTTACTTTTACTACGTACACGCTAGTGTGTAGGTTTCTAATAACTAATTCGTGGCATGGTCGTGGCTTCAGTTTCATTAGTTTTCCTTTTGGCATCAAGCTAAGCAAACAATAAAATTTTAGTTCTGCGATTCTGCTGTGTTAGTACTGCTCTCTCTTTGACGAAGTATGAATGAAGCTATTATTGCGTTTTATCAATGGATAGGAAATGTCTACGCCTTTTTTCTAGCAAAGAATGATGTTAAACTGCCGGTAATTTTATTTGTGGATGAGCACAACGCGCATCTTACGCGTGAAACCAGTGAACATTGCAAATTTCTACGGATAATTTTGATACCTTTATGCCCAAATGCAACCCATATGCTTCAACCTTGCGGCGTAGCTTGGAACCCTTCTGAAGGCCCTTCTTCGCTGGCGCAAAAATCATCCGCATGAAGCTGTGACTAAAGTTCAATCGCTCCAATCCCAAAAATCGCTGTAGAAAACGACATTGACGATGGTAATAAAAAATGGTTTCAAGCCAAAAGGACTTTATCCATTCAGTGCAGACGCTGTAAACTATTCAAAGTGCAAGGGTAACATCAATGATGTGATGATGGTGGGTGATGTTTCAACTGAAACCGTTTGTAATGAGGTTCTAAACACTACACTAATAAATATATCGATTGAGGACTTCCATCAACTCGTCGGTGAGAATGTAATAAAGAAGTGGAAAATACTCAACAACCACCAAGTGAAGACTAGGAATCTTTACGCCGTTTGTATAATATTGAGAGAAAAACAAACATTCAAATCAGGCTTACAGAAACGGCAACAGATCCAGCTGAAGAAGATTACTCAGACAAAGTAAACATCATGGTACCCAAACCAAGTACGAGCTTCAGTAACAGCAACACCTTCGAAAAAATTCCTATGAATCTCAGAATTGTTCAGCCGGAGCCGAAGAATTTCGACAAAGACAGTTTTTCAGAGCCGGAAAATAAAGACAATACTACTTTCACAGCTAAATACCGCTCTCAACGGTTAAAAGAAATTCTTGAATGGCCGCACAGTCCAGAAAGGAAAGGGATGAGGAGATTAGAGAGAATGTCTTTCATTTTGACATCGCAAAGATGGAAGGAGCTGCAAAACGACAAGGTACGGAAAAGAAGAAAAATTGCAACAAAAAGGAATAAAACAGAGAGGAAGAGCTCTAAAACGAAAAAAAAAAGAAGCTTAGATGGCCTACAAAAGAGGTAAGAGGACCAACAAAGAAGCCACCAGGGCAAAATCCTGCAAAAGTAATCAGAAAAAGAAGAATCGACTTCGGTGGGCCATCACTAATGCAGTGATGGACCATTACGGATGCAAAGCGGGCCATTATTGATGTTTTTGTACCTTTCAGTAAAATAAATCTTGTAAAGGAATGAATTTATATTTCGTTGATTTTCTTGACACGAAAGTCTTCTTTCATCCTTTCTTGTTATATTTTGATCATCGGCATGAAAAAAATTCGCACAGCATGGTAATTATTAGCTAAAAGCCGAAAAATTCGTCCTTATCCTGGCCATCACTGGGGGTTTTACTACTCCAAGAGCCGACAACACAAAAACCTATGTTATAAAGCACAAGAAAAGAAACCTTTATTTTTTGGGAAAGTAGAAGTAGGGGAACCTAATGATCCATATCTGTCGGAAGTGAAGCGGTGCATAAGTTAAAAATTAATACCACCAGTGGTTGACTCGTAGGTTTATCATTGTGTTTTCCTGCTCCCAGGCCTCCATGTTTTCATCCCTTTGTTTGTAGAACAAACACAATGATAAACCTACGAGTCAACCACTGATGGTATTAATTTTTGGCTTTTGCACCGCTTCACTTCCGGCAGACATGGTCATTAGATTCCTCTACTTCTACTCTTCCATAAAATAAAGGTTTTTTTCTTGTGCTTGATATATGTTTTTGTGCTGTCGGCTCTTGGACTATACCCTACATTCATTTTTCGAAATATAAAATTGATGATATGATTGCAGACCATTTTCCTGAATTCTTTTAAATTATGGATAGATTTTTTTTTTTCATTTCATGCTTAGAATCAAGTTGCAGGTTCGACAAAAAATATTTTGTCGATTTGGGATCGGGCATAACTCCACCCGCGCAAGGTTGTAATTACCAATTCGTGTTTAGAGTCGTGGGTTTTCGTATTTAGGAATTTAAAAAACTCGTGTAAATCAGAATACCGATTTACTTGAAAATTTAAACTTGATTATATTATCAGATTGAACAATTTTAATTAATAACTTAGTTATACTTTGTAGAGATCTCCACGGACCGAAATTTCCAGGCCCGGGACGGACCCAGAAAATTTCGGCCCGGCCCAACCCGTGCAAAAAACTTTAATGGCCCGGCCTGGTATAAAAATTAAAAGTTCGGCCCGAACAAAAAAATTATTGGCTCAGTCCGGTATAAAAGCTAAAAGTTCGGCCCGGCCTGGAAAAAAGTTAAAATTTCGGCCCGAGCCTGACCCGACTGAATTTCATCAAAAGGTGGATTTTTACGTCGGATTTGTTAAAAGGAGGAGTTCTGAAAAAAAAAAATACTTATTCTAGCTTTTAGCCTTTTTTTCATGTTTATAATCTTCATTTTTAAAGAAGGGCCTTTTACACGGGCCGGCAAAATGAGGCCAATTTTTTGAACGGGCCGGGCTTCGCGGAGAAAAAAATTAAACGGGCCAACAGGACCGGACCAGGCCGAGAAAAAAATCCATCGAGCCTATAGGCCCGATACCAAACTAAGCTGATAGAATATGAACAATTTATTGCCAAGTTGATTTCATTTGTGGATGCTAGTTTAACAACATTGAAATATAACATGTCCTGCAGAGAGATCGGCATCGGACCGCTACATTGTGTCTGAACCCGAACTTAATTTTTTTTCAACAGACTCGGGTAAGGCCGTGATCTGGCTTAAATTTCATTCTATATACTTGGGCCTGGCCGAAACTGGAAATAATTGTTTCCAGGACGTGTCGGGCAAGCAAGCAATTTGTTTTGTAAAAATAGTAATAACGGTAATAAACTTCTGGGAATATCGTTGGAAAATACTTTAATATTGTTATGGGGAAATATTTTCAAAAATGTTTTCTTTTTTTTTTCTTTTTTTCAATTATATAGCTTCAAAAATTATGATGCTTTTAATTATCCTTTTTCTTTTATTCTAAACTACATTAATTTTTTAATGTCTTTTTTAACACTTTCCAACATAGTAGTTGAAAAGTGCTTATGACTCCGGTTTTTCTGTCAGTCTATCCGCGCTCTAACTCTCATAAATGTACTTGGATTGCCCTGAAATTTTTGTATGTTTTTAGGTGCGTTCGTAATTATATAGATACTTAGCACCTATAGTCGTCGTTCAGTCCATCTGACTGTCTGTCCGTCTGTCTGTCTGTCCGTCTGTCTGTCTGTCCGCATATAACAGAGCAAAAACTACCCAACCGAATAGTCTGAAATTTTAAATATATGATTTATGCAAAAGTTTGCCGAGCCATTTCAAATTTTATGAAAATCGGATGTATAGTTTAATTACAGGGACAGCCAAAAGTTTTTCTTTACATTACGGCCAATGGGAAAAATTATTGCAAGTGCATTTTAAGGATGTTACAGCCTTCCGAATGGTCTGAAATTTTAAATACATAATTGTTGCAATATCTTGTTGAGCCATTTCAAATTTTATGAAAATCGGATGTATAATTTAATTACAGGGACAGTCAAAAGTTTTCCGTTACATTACGGCCAATGGGAAAAAATTATTGCAAGTGCATTTTAATGATGTTGAAGCCTCCCGAATGGTCTGAAATTTTAAATATATAATTGATGCAAAATTTTGTTGAGCTATTTCAAATTTTATGAAAATCGGATCTATAGTTTAACTACAGGGACAGTCAAAAGTGTTCCGCTACATTACGGGGAATGGGAAAAAATTATTGCAAGTGCATTTTAATGATGTTACAGACTATGCACTTATGAAGTGCAAAAAAATATACATTCGGTACAATATGGGGTGCAAAAAAGAATTATAAAACTAGTTATAGTACGAACGCACCTCATTCGCCACGTTTGGCGAGCAATTTCCAACTTGTTAACGTTTACTGTAGCAAGATCCTTATTGAAAATCTTGTTTGTAGCATGTATAGTTCATTTGCAAGGACAGTCAAAAGTATTCCGTTACGTTATGGAATTGGAAAAAAAAATCGTTTCAAGTGCATTTTAATGATGTTACACTCTTTCAAACATAATGAAATTGATATGCATTTATGAAGTACTCTAAAATATGCATTGTGTAGAATAAACGGTGCAAAGAATACTTATTATTCATTTACAGAGCCGCACAAAAAATTCCGTCACATAATGGCATAGGGGAAAAATTGTTTGCGGCGTAATTGTAACTATTTTATATATAATGAAATTGATATACGTTGCTGAGATTTACTACAAGTTACTTCCTGTGTAATATGCAGTGCACAGCATTTACAGCGACACACAAAAGATTTCGGATCCTATAGTGTATCCGAAGTTTTTAATTTTAACTAGATTTTTGCATACTATGTGGTGGGTACACTATGTGATATGCATCATATGCAGGTCTACACAAAAGAATTCGTAAGGGTTACTCAGCATGAGCGTAAGTTGCTAAAAGTTTGTTTTTAAATGAGTTATGCATTTTTACGTTGAACTACATTTAGTATGCTAAAAGTTGTTTGCAGAATATGGATAAAATGATATACAGGGCCAAGCAAAGAATCTCATACATGACCGTCTATGGATGATAATTTCTGGAAGTGTGATTTCAGTAGTTTTAAGCGTTTTTTAGACTGAATTAAATTTTAGCTAAATAGTGGCGTGTATAGAAAAGTAATAAGTAAATACAGGGCTGTACAAAAGTATTCACGGATGTTGACGTCTATTGGTATAAATTGCTGAAAGTGAAATTTCAACCTGTTACGTCTTTTCTTGCTAAACTAAATTTTTGCATTGTATAGTATTTATACCGATCGACAGATCAAACGCAGGGTTATACAAAAGAATTAAAATACATATTTGGCTATGGACGGTAATTGCTGAAATCAGTTTTTCAAACGTTTTATGCGTTTTCTAAAATGTTTACTTAGGTATAATATTTACCTTATTTCCCTAACTAACGAAGTTTTGTTAAATTATCCTGAATTGTTTCATAATCTATGCTTAACGCATGATTTTTCTTGTTTTAATGTAATAGTCTAAAAGTTTATGTGATCATATGTTGCTTTTCTGAATTCTATGGGTTGCGAACGTAAGTAATTTCAAATATGCTATACAATTTTCCCATAAATATGTATGCAGTATTCATTAAAAAATCTTAATTGCATTTAAAAAACCTCTGAAATTTTTTGTAGAAATTAAGACCGGTGGAGACGGGTCAGATTTCATTGATTTTTTCACGAGCCGGGCCTGATTTTACTGCTTTTTGAGCGGGCGGGGCAGGGCCGTCAACTGCAAAAGTATAAACGGGTCGGACCGAACTTTCAGTTTTTAAACCTGGCTGGTCCGGGACCGTGCAGACCTCTATCTTTGAGTGCGATATACATTTTTTTATGAATATCTATTTCTATGTAAATGTTTCAGTTATAATTAATATCGTTAAACAATAGTGTTCCATGTATTGGAAATTTTAAAATCTGAAATATGCTATACAGTAAAATTTTCTAAAACGGAATCGCATAGGTAAGAAAAATAAAATGAATTATAAACAAGTTCCTTTCTTAGCAGATGTAAATGTATTATATTCTTTTCTCGCTTATTATTATATTCATTTTGCAGGATAAACATATCTTTTCGTATAAGACAGCATTCCGTCATAGACAGGTTCTTTTTCACACGTTTTATTGTATTTTAATATTGCCTATTATTCTTTAAACGAATAAATTTTAATATTTAATTCTAGAATAATGTCGATTTAAAAATATATACACTTTTTGCAAAAATTTTGGGCCGGGCCAAATTTTACTGATTTTTGCACGGACCAGGCCATGCTGAGACAATGATTTTCATACGGGCTGGATCGAGACCGGGACTGAAAATTTCGGCTCGTGAAGACCTAGAAAGAATGAAACCTGTCTCGTCTCGGTACGGAAAACATAAGTTAGGCCGAGCCCGGCCCGATCTTAACCTGGCCCGAGTTTAATGAACAAAGCTTTTACCGAGCTCGTGGAGACCTCTAATATATATTATAAATTCGGCCCCCTTGTCGGTGATACTGTGCCCCCCCCCCCCCGTCGGGCAAGTTTTGGCGCCACTCCTGCTTGAGACAATACCAGAGTCACGAAGTTAATAAAAATTTACTCCCAATTCTTCCTTACATAGATATAGATCACAAATAAATCTAAATTTACAGAACAAGTGTAAGTGAATGAAAGTTTCTGAATCATAGTATCAAAGTATGCAGCATACGTGTTCCCTTTCCCCTAAATATAAACTTGATCTGTCAGAGAGATAACAAATTTCATAATTTGTATGCAGAGCTGTGAAAGGAAGTGTGTCAATGGCCTTGGCCTTCGAAGTAGTGTCACGTGAAGGCCGGCAGAATGCCGCCAAACGTCCTTGCCCTTAGCCGTGAAAAGAGGCCAGATGGAAGAGGCTTTTGAAAGGGGCGTGAGTTTTTTTTTCTTTCTTTCTCTCTGACAGCTTGTGACCCAGCTCAATTATTTTTTTACCACTATGTGTTATTTTCATATTTTAATCAATCTTTTATAAGTACAGCGTATTCATCTCTTCCTCTGGGAAGTGCAAATTCTGGTGTACTTAATTCAGTTGAAAGGTAAAAGAAAAAGTCAAATGAGCCATTGATTATTACATTTCCTAAATATCAGCTACAGATGCAGAGTTCAAATTTCGAGGCAATTTAAATCTGGGAGTTTGTTATAGGTTTATAAACTTTACGCGGATTAGAGAACTCCTTAGTGTTTCAGGACATTTTGCTCAAACTTAATAAATACGTTGAGTCGAATTGTTGTAAGATCTTTCTTCAATTATATCACTTTATCAAAGTCATCCAGTTTATATTAGCTTATAGATCGTATAAAAGGGCTGTTTTAAACCGTATTATAATTTGAAATCTTTTTACTAACAACTTGAAACCACTAGTGTAATTTAATTGTTTATGCAAAGATCGAAATACCTTAATGGTACAGTCTGATTTTACACTAGCATAGTATGGCCCGGCCTAGTGCCTTTGAATTTTGAGGCCCTCCAAGATTTGAATCACATCTTAAATTTTGCTCATGTTTAGTTAAGTTTGAAATAAATTTAATATTTTAGTAGTTTTACTTATTTTCCGCTTAGTTTTGTTTTCTGCAGTTAATATTGGTTTATTTTATATCTAAAATAAGTTTGTACGTATTATATGCAGACATAATATAAGTCGGTAACCAGTATAAGACAAATTATGTATAGAATACCCTAATAGTTTCTGTAGTTACACTAATAGCTTTTACTATAACTAGCAAGCATAAATAACGCTTACAATATGAATGGTTAAAGTTCCCCATGCCTTGTTTGTACACTATGTGTATGTGGCCAAAAGTCTTCAGACACATTCGATTTTAGACGTTTTGTTGAATATGTTGTGAAATACTTTACAAATTCTTCTAGAAGAATAAAAAATATTTGCGGTCACCCTGTAAAATGAAATGCTCGAAATGATCTTTAGTTGTTTCACGTGTCTATGTGGGTCATACATAACATTTGCGTTAATTTGGTTTCTAAAGGTTTATTTTTAAAAGTTCAAGAAAGTTCCGCATTTGTTATTGTTGTTGTTGTTTATATCATATAAAGCTTTCAACCAAATTCAACGGTATTTTTAGAAAACACAGTAAGGAACTACAGTAAAAGCAACATATTACAAATGAAAATTAATATATCAAATATTTTATAAAACATGAACATTTGTATGTAATAAGTTTTAACTGCGCATGTGCTAGCGATATCATTTTTTGTTGTTGTTGTTGTTTTTGGCATAATTTAGTAGTCAAATTTATAAGGCAATACATGCAGCCTTGGCCAAAAGTATTAGGCAACCTGTCTTTTAATACGCTTGTGGTTTTTAAGGTAAAAAATAAAAATCTAATTGTTTTATAAATTATTATGCTAACCTAAAATGACAAAAAATATCAATATTTAGTGGGACTTTAATAACAACAGAAATTCTTTGGTACATACTACGTACAAGACTTGCACATTTTTCTGCACTTATAGCATCCCACTCTTAAATAAGAGTATTTTTCAAAGCTGTTTTTGATGTTATGCTGCGTTCTCGGATTTTAGGTTGTAATATACCTCAAATGTGCTTGATTGGATTAATATCTGGGGACTGCGCTGTACAGTCCAGCAATACAATGTTACTGTCTTTAAATAAGCGCATCGTAGTGGCTGATTATGGCAAGGAGCATTATTGTCTTCTCGGAACGACGTGAAGCCTTGTAAATTGCTGTCACCAAAAATGTGCATTAACGAAGACATCAGCACAGTTTCCAGCACACTTATGAATTTTTGGCTGTTCATGCGGCCTTCGCAAACGAAAATTTCACGAACGCCATCAGCAGCCATGCAGCCCCAGATCATATTGCTGCCGCCTCCATGTTTTACAGTAGGCAACTGCTGGAAGTGTATCATATAACTGGCATAAACACCCTTGATACCACTTCAGCAGGTTGTTATTTTATTTTAATGTCATAAAAATAATACTATTATTTATATATTTTGATTATTATTATTATTTTATAAAATGCGTATATATTTAGAGTGTGTTCTTACATGTAGTTATTTTGATTATTATTATTGTTATTTAATATAAATATACTCATATATGTATTTACGCTGTAAAGCCTTAATAAGAGAAGGACTGCACAGTTGGATCTTACCTGTAGAGGGGATCTTTTTAGATAGACACGAAGTCTCCAAGCCTAACAAAAGCTTGGCATAAAATGCCAAGTCGAATTTATGACTGGATGTTACTTTATTTATGGGACCTAATAAAGAAGTCGTATAAGATGGACCACACAGGCGAGGTACCAAGGTGTAATACCGAATCAGAGGTCTGCAAGTTGAAGGAAGAAGAGGGGTCAGCAAGGCTGACCGACCATTTGATGAAGGGGGCAGAGGACCCTCCTCCATATTGTCATCACCAGGTGATTTCGTAACTGAAGAAGGAAGTTATAGAGAGATTGATGCGAGTTCCTAAACCATGATGACTTAAAAATAACCAGATTGATGAGAGATCCGAAACTATGATGTTTTAACAAAGATGGATGCTAGTCCCTAAACTATGATATCTCAGCAGAGATCGACTCGAGTTTCCAAACCATGATGACTTAACCGAGATGCGTTCGAATCCTCAACTAGGATGCTTTTAAAGAGATGCGTTCCAGCTCTCAACCAGGATAGTTTTAAAAGATTGAGTCCAGCTCAGATTTCCTAAGTGTTTTAAAAGGAAATTTTACGATGATTACGATTTATTCGGGTCGTGTTTTCCCGCTAAGGGATGGCCCTAAGATCGACAGTCTTCGGACATTGTTACATCATCAAAGTATTTAAATTAGTGAACTTTTTCCTAGGGTGTGAAAAAACACTCAATGTGCCAAGGATTTAAGTGCAACCTTAACTACGAGTAATCCTCCTCTACAGAAGGTATGTGCTATTCAATATTTTTGTATTCCCATTGTTATAATAATCTATGTTGTGTTAGGGATGTACAATTTATGGTATCCAAGCAATTAATTAATATTTGTAATGATAATTTAAAAGGTAAATTTAATGCAATTACTAATTCAATTTCGTTCTTTGGAACGCTGGTGTCTTGTGACACAATTCTATTTTGTTTATTTTATTTTTGTAAATATGTAAATTAACTGTAAATAAACTTTTTGTTTATTGTTAAATTTTGGTTATGTTTTTAATACAACATGAGTCCACTGTTTTTCTTTAATGTAAGTTTTATTTCAGATGACAGTCTTCTTTAGCATGTTATTTATGCGTAGTTTCGATAGGTTTTATTTAGATATAACTACGCTGTCTATACGCTATTTCTTCACTAAAATTACACAACGCAGCTTGGGGCATTTTTGGAGATGTGTTTCCTCCCGCCTCAATTTAAGATAATTAAGGTTAGTTTAATTATCAGGTAATTATCAAGAATAGCCAGGACCTTTATTATAATATTACGATCACAAATGCTTGTTTATAAACTATAATGCTTTTAAATACCCACTATAATAATTCAGGTACAGTAATTGAGGAGTAGTTAACCTCCAATTACTAAGGTAATTACTTTTATTACCGATTGTTTCCCCCCCACCTTCAAGATTGGGGTTTGCCCTGTCCCCAATTCCTATGTATGTTTGGGTAGTTAAGTTGGTGCCGGTATATGGACCTGGATCTGCCCAACAGCAACACAGAATCTGGATGATACTCTTCGTCGATACGTCGCCACACGAAGATCACACCGTGTGTTCCAAATACCTAGAAATAAAATTTAAATGCTACGTCTTTAAAATATTATCATTTTTATTATAAAAGCCGACTGTGACTGAATGATGGTTATTTTTCATTATAAAAAAGGGTTAAAATGATTGCTTCAAAGTTAGATTCATCGGATCACAGAACATTTGGCCAGTCCTCTTCCGTAAAATGTTGATGTCGACGAGCCCACTCTAAGGGATTCTTCTCGTTCTTTTCTGATAGCAAGGGATTCTTCTTGACCTTGCACCCTTTTAACCTAGCTTCTGCCATTCTTCTTCTTGCCGTTCGAGCACTTATAGTATGTCCAAAGTCTTCTGACAGAGCTGTAGCGAGCTCAGAAAAAGTATTTTTGCGATCTCTAACGCACTTTCGGATTAGTTTTCCGACCTGGCGTTTTGTTGTCGCGCGTTTTCTGCCCATTCTTGCCTTGTTTAAGTGAGAAACGAGTCTCCGTGAAACTTTTAATATGAGATTGCACAACACATCGAGAACATTTCACCAACTTCCTTATCTCTACTTGGGATTTGCTTTGTTCATGCAAGACATAAATTCTCACAAAAATAGTTAAAAGCTATTATAAAGTTAATTAAAAGTTATTATGAGAAATAATTAAAAGTTAAATTATGAGTTTCAAGACGTAATAGTCCTTCAATTTATATATATATATATATATATATATATATATAAATTCTCACTCTTTTTTCAATACACAGCTCACTTTTTTAGGCATTTTAGAATTAAACTAGGTAAAATTCGCTGCTAGATCACACAACGAAGTTATTTTGCACTGTGAATGTCAAATAAAAATTTTCAAAACATTAGAAGTATTTTTTCAAAAAATTGCATTTCGTTTGTTTTAGTCACCAGTCGTTCCAAAGGGATTATCTATGTTTTTATTGACGTTCGACAACACAGCTTACGCCTTTGTATAAAGCGTTTGTTATTGTTTCTAATATTTTTTTACGATTCAAGTGTTTTGTAGGTGGTGCCTAATACTTTTGGCCAAGGATGTACACTGGTGAAAACAATTAAAGGAACAAATGGTTTTTTTGCAATTTAAAAAAAAACTAACAAAGCAAATAAAATCAAACTTGGCCAAAATATACTTGCATGGGAAAACAAAAATGGACACAGCCTGCAACCTAAATAAGGTAACTGGTCACGTGTCCAGCACAGCAGCTAACCGACACCCTGTCAGTCAGAGAAAATCATGTCTAATAGAGTGTATAATCGTCTGTAACAAATACACAACTCTCGCATTGGCGTTTCATACTGCTTACCAGGGTCCTTATCAATCTCTGTGCCAATCGCACCCACTCTTGCACCAAGGCATCCTTGAACTCATCGATGGTCGTTGGAGCTGGTCTTCGAACTGCAATTGATCGTCCAAGGGCGTCCCATACGTGTTCGATGGGATTAAGGTCAGGGGACATCACAGGTCACTCCATTCGTTGAATATCCTACGATCTAGGTGTTCGTCCACCAACTGATCCCTATGTGGACGGGCGTTATCGTCCAAAAATACGAAATTTGGTCCATATGCTCCGCGGAAAAGTCTCAAAGAGGGTGCAAGGATCTCGTCCCTGTTCCGCTGACCTGTCAGAGTACCTCTATCAAACACATTATGGTCGGTACGCCCGTCTGCCTTGATGCCTGCCAGGCCATCAAACGACCTCCCGCATAGTGATCATTTTCGACAATGTTAAAGGGCCGATATCGACTCTCGGGTTCTCTCCAGATGAAAACACGTCTCGAGTCGCTGTCCAGACTGAATCGCGACTCATCACTGTACAGAACCCGCCCCAAACTATCCTCTGCCCAAGACAGGTGTTCTCGGCACCATGCTAGACGGAACTTTTTGTGGTTCACGGTCAAAGGGATGCAGACTACAGGCCACCTGGCATACAGGCCACTTGCATTAAGTCTCTGGTAGCCTGTTTTCCGTGAAATGGATGTTCCTCTTGCATTATACATGTGACGAGACAGTTGTATCGCTGTCGCGGACCTATCCCTTTTGGTTAAAAGTCTCAAATAATGGTCTTCAGCTGGCGTTGTTGCCCTTTTTTGGCCTTGACCAGGTTAGGGGATCACTGTTTTAGTCTCTGTGAACTGTTTCCACAGAGTAGACACCACATTTCACGGAACAGTGAGGTCCTTACAACAGGTAGCCAGTGATTGGCCGGCCTCGAGTCTTCCAACAATCTGCCATCTTGTGGCATCATCTAGACGATGTCGACTAGCCCTACTAACGATGGGTAAACAAAGAAATTAAAAAAACAAGGATTGGGTTATGCTACAATGCATCGAAACGACAAATGAGGCAACTCTGCACAAACGCGATCACAGCGCCACTGCCTTATGACCACACATACCACTGCGTTGGCATAGGTGTGTGCGCAACGAGCTTAACTATCATCTGATACCTTATTTGCGTATAGGGATAACTTATTTTTTTTTAAACCGTTTGTCCCTTTAATTGTTTTCACCAGTGTATAAAAAGGCTCTAGAAACATCGTGAAAATTTACAAATTGGTAATGGAGTGAGTTAAATTTCAGTTTAGTTCTAAAACTAGCTGAATGATCAGAGATTTTCCACAAATTGTCATTTTTTCTTAACTGACTTCCAATAAAGGTGTTAGTATTTAACGTATGTCTACGCATGATTTGGGACTAATGCTTTTCAATATTGATCATTCTTTTTTGTGTTAATGGACTCGTTTTGATGGTTCTTCCAAGGAGGATCCGAATGCCGACACCCTAATGTCAACTTGAAAAAAATAAGGCTTTAAATGATCGTATAAATTCTAAATTGGCACCATAATGTAACAAAAAATATTCAGTTTCGAGGTTGGCTGGCCTGTTTGAGTTTGGCGGGATACTAGAAACAGCTGACCATAGACTTTCAGACGTGTGTCAAGATTTCGACGGATCATGTATAGTCTAAAATGCTGTGCTTACCAATTTGGATAAGGAATTAAGTTGACTAGTTAAAGTTTTACTTAAGGTTTTTATTAACTAGCAGTATAACTAGAACCATTGTGGTATTTGAACTAATGAATGTTGTATATTCATAGTTCAGCATTGAAATCGCTCTTATCATATAAGATTTGGAGGTTAGGCCCATGTCGGCATTAGGGACCATAGTATCAAGTTGGGTTCTAATGCTGACACTCTGTCATCATTAGGGAATAATATTCAAATGAGCGTGAGCCATGTGAATAAAATGGGTTCTTCGTAAAGGTTCGTTCTGTAGTTGAATCATTAATTCCCTACAACAGGAACATAATTTTTTTCTGTACTTTGTCGGTGCCATGATGAGCAACCCTCCCCCCCCCCCCCCAAAAAAAAAAAAAATAAATAAATAAAAGGACATTCAATTACGCAGTTGATTTTATTAAAGTTGATGATTTTGTGATTCTTTTGATTAGTAATATTAAGAAAAAATTGGATAATACGAGCAGAAAGCATGCATGTCAAATTTTAAAAATATTTTCTGGCGATAAAAGCAGAAGTGCTGCCCCTACATGTCTGTAACAGGTTTAAAACTGTATTTTTGCGAATGGAAGAAAACACTGGTCACAATTTCCACTGACCAACTAATATGTAAACTCACCCTCCTCTTGCTTTTAAGGATAGTACTAAGAGACACCAGTTTCCGAATTCATTGTCATTAGATTGAAATGTGGTCATTTTATTATCACTATATTTTTAGCTATAACTTATATATGACTTTCTTACACATGGAATGTGTCAAATATTTGTTCATAAAGAGTTTTCGATGAATTTTTCAATTTTTCTTTCGAGTGTCGATATTAGGTATGCTAGGTGACGGCATTTGGATCATCCCCCTCTGAAAGTGTCAGAATTCGAAGCGAAAACACACTTTTGAATTTTAAGCATTAAAATTTGAAACCATATCAATTTTGAAAGTGTTACTAGTGCATTTTGTAGAGGAGATCTTGATGAACATCCTGAGCTCATTAGAATCTCATTATGTTGGAACGAATACAGCTTGGAATATTTAAAAAAAAAATCCTTAAAGTGTCGGCATGCAGGCACATTACCCTACTGAAACATCACTAAATAATGAAAATTTTAAAAAATGAAAAATGGCTATTTGTAGAAAATCCCTTATTATCCCTTTATTTTTAGAAATGCAACTAAAATTTAGCTCACTATATAACCGAAATTGTTTCGAATTTTTACGATGTTCGAGTTGTTGGCTACAAACCTAAGCAAAAATTTGTTTCTATTTCAAACAATGTTCATATTTCATTAAATATTTAATATATTTACTTTTTATTTGTAGTGTAAAGGGTTTTTACTGTACTTTGTCAAGTTTTTTGAATGTAGCATTAAATTTGGGTGAAAATTCTGCATGCTATGAACAAAGAACATACGGAAATTTCTTGACCATTATAAAGAAACATATGTAAATCCATGAAACCCTATTCTTACGCAAATGAAGACAAATGTTATACACGATCTAAATATTCATGTGCTAGAGCTACAGATCATTTTGAATAATTTAATTTACAGGGTGATCACAAATATTATTTTTTTTACTAAGTTTGTTGTTGGTCCCCTAACTGTCCCCATGGTTAAACCTTCACCGAAAAATATGACGTTAACTATGTTCCAGAAAAAAATTAATAAAGTTCCAGAAGAAGTTTTCACATATTCCTCTAGATATTCTTCAAAACGTCTAAAGTCGAAAGTGCCGGCGGCTTTTGGTGTAAGTTGGACTAAAGGAATAACTCTGAATCGGAGCTTACCAATAAACATCAAGGGAATATATGCCTTTTCAGAAACATTATCAATAATTACTAATTCATAGTCATTAATAGTTCAACATAATAATAATTCATGCCCGACCCTGAAATTTTCAAAAGCCGGTACAGCGCTTATGTATATAACTTGCGTTCAAGATAAAAACAAAATGCTAGAATACAGTACATTTTCTGAAAAATAATTTCTATTTCTATCGTTATTGGTTTACTGTTATTTTTTTAACAGTTGCATGGAATATAGTTAATTTTTAGTATTTGAATTATAAATTATGCTGCTGACAATAAATATAATGTGTATATTGATCCTTATCACGCTCTCTTACTTTATCATTTCGCGTTTTCTGCAATCTCGTCAATTTATAAAATAAAACAATCATGTGCTTCTCGGTACACGATTGTTTTGTTTATCATAAATTGCTAAAATTCGATTGTTAATACTAAATGTAGGGGAGCTAGGTGATGAATGGGACAAGGGATGGATGGGACATTCTCAATATTTCAGGCAATAAACTTTTATTTTTAAATTGCTTCCTATCCCCATGTAAGGCTCTACCACGGTGTGCTTCAGAACTAAAAGTAGGACCACATTGCTGCTTTCATTTTCCTTCAAAGTTGCATTTTCTGAAATCTCTGCTTAAAAGTAAGTTTTTTTTACATTTGAAGATGTGAAATATCTTATACAATATAAAAAAATAAGCTATGTTGTAGTTATTTATTTTAAGGTTCAATATCGATAATTAAAATGAATGAATAGTGACTAGTGTGACAAATAATTTTTGAGGCAAAATGGCTGAGAAGGGAGTATATGCATCATGGGGGTGATTGGGACATTTCAAATGGGGATGAATGGGACATTCTCATTCATACCTAGAGATGTTGAAACCTTTATTTATTAACTAAATGGTATTATACAGGTTGATAAATTAATAATTTACGTTAATTAACAGTATTAAATAGTATTATATGAGTTGTTATTGTTTAAAATTTCTGAGTGTTATTTATTGTATTGTAATAATTATTAATGTATTATCAAAAAATTGGTACAAAAACTTAATCAAAATAGATAAAATTGTTAAAAATAGTATATGTTTATTGATCAAATGGGGGAAATTATATTGACTTTTGAAATGTTGCACAAATAAATCCCCACCCCTAACATATTGGGCCGATCGGAAAGTCGTGTCGTGTTGGGAAAATCAATTCGTCCCGGAAAATTCTATCATTTAATTATTAGACATTGATTCCAATATCTAATGTCTATTAATTACCGGGCAGAATTTTCCGGTCCGAATTGATTTTCCCAACACGACACGACTTTCCGATCGACCCAATAATTTCCGTTCTGCATGTTTCTAAGATACATTTAATTAATATTAATTAATAAGTTTTGATTGAAAATTATTAGCTATACCATATTTAAAAGACATTTTGCACTTTCGTTTCAAATCTAAAATGCCTCATAAAAAAGAACAGATTGATAGCCGAAGTCTGCGTTAAAAGTTAAAACTGTAATAAAAGAAGTTATTGAAAAAAAAACATATCAATTCGTGCTGTAAAATCGTATATTACAAGTATAATTACATATGAGGTTATAATTATAAATTTTAATTTGGAAAAATTGAATACAGGGAGGAAAATCTTTGTGTCCCATCCATCCCTGTTAGTGTCCCATTCATCCCTGCTGTGGAGATGATTGGGACAGAGATTAACGTTTTTTTTTTTTTTTATTTCATAATATTTTTCTGAATAAATCATAATCTTGAATAAACATTGTCCATGTATGTTGTCAGATACCTAATGTATGGAATGTGATATATAATATTGATAATAATTTAAATAAAAAAAATTAAAAAAAATATTTTTGTGAAAATGTCCCATTCATCCCCCATCTCTCCTACACATTAAAATTTGAATGTATAAATTCTTTTCTTTTGATTCCAATGATGCCAAATGGCATCATGAGCATTTCGTGTACAATTCCTATTTGGTCCCAACGATGCCAAATGGCATCGTTTAAAAAAACTATTAAAAATGTTAAATATTTTTTCTAATTTATATTTATGTTTATATTAGCTAAAAATAGCCTTAATTCCAGAAGTTCATATTTTTCCTCTTGTAAATAAAAAAGCGGGCCTGAAAGGGTTAATGCAGTTTAAAAAACAGAAAAAAAATGTGCTTCACTTATTTAAATAAATCAAAATTGATTATTTTTAGGTGCGTTCGTAATTATATAAATACGTAGCACCTATAGTCGTCGTTCAGTCCGTCCGTCCGTCTGTCCGTCCGTCTGTCCGTCCGTCCGTCTGTCCGCATGTAACAGAGCAAAAACTACCCAACCGAATGGTCTGAAATTTCAAATATATGATTGTTGCAAAATTTTGTCGAGCCATTTCAAATTTTATGAAAATCGGATGTATAGTTTAATTACAGGGACAGTCAAAAGTTTTTCTTTACATTACGGCCAATGGGAAAAATTATTGCAAGTGCATTTTAATGATATTAGAGCCTTCCGAATGATCTGAAATTTTAAAGATATAACTGTTGCAAAATTTTGTCGAGCCATTTCAAATTTTAGGAAAATCGGATGTATAATTTAATTACAGGGACAGTCAAAAGTTTTTCTTTACATTACGGCCAATGGGAAAAATTATTGCAAGTGCATTTTAATGATATTACAGCCTTCCGAATAGTCTGAAATTTTAAATATATAATTGTTGCAAAATTTTGTTGAGCTATTTCAAATTTTAGGAAAATCGGATGTATAGTTTAATTACAGGGACAGTCAAAAGTGTTTTGTTACATTACGGGGAATGTGAAAAAATTATTGGAAGTGCATTTTAATGATGTATCAGACTATGCGCTTTATGAAGTGCAAAAAATTATACATTCAGTACAATATGAGGTGCAAAAAATAATTATAAAACTAGTTATGGTACGAACGCACCTCATTTGCCACGTTTGACGAGCAATTTCCAACTTGTTTTAATTCTGTTGTTATCAATTTAATGTGCAATATGTCAGATAAAATAATATTGTTTTCATATAGACAACAAAAGGTAAAATGGCAAAGATATGCAAGTGAATTTTGCGAAATATGTCGACGCATTATTCAAAAATACCTCAGTAACAATATTACACTGGCCTCCAAAAGTTCAGGAACAGGGACTGGATACTGGATACTTTCGATTGTAGACGGTAAGTCGAATACCTACCAAAATTATTGGCAAATTGTTCTTGAACTTCTGGGATTCTTTACATCCCATGTGTAACTTCCATACCACTACTAACCATGTGTAACATTCTTTACATTACATGTTTGATTTCATATTTCTCGGTGAAGATTTAGTCGGGAGAACAATTGGGGTACAAGTAATAAATTTAATAATAAGATAATATTTGCGATCACCTATGTAACAGAAAATGCTTAAAATGGTTTGTCACTGCGTTAAATGACTATTTGGTTCCTGTTCAACTTTTGTGTGCATTTATGTAAGCATAGCATTCATATTCTTGAAGATGTTATTGTGTCTGTGAAAAATTCAAAAGTTTTTTGTTTATAACATACAGTTTTTTTAACAAAATTTAACACAACTTTCCGAAAAACTGAAAAAGAACAGTAGCAACAGTATACTGCAATTAAAACATGAATATATTGAATATTTGATGAGATATGGACATTTGTATGAAATAATTTTTAACTGCGCATGCGTGGAAGATTCTAAAATTTCATCTTCTTTACATACCAGAAGTTCAAGAACAATTCGCCAATAATTTTGGTAGATATTCGACAAACCGTGTACAATCGAAAGTATCCAGTCCCTGTTCCTTAACATTTGGAGGCCAGTGTATTTGAAATATCGCTTCATACTATCTTACATTTTTCTATTTTGAAAAAAATGTTATCCGATTCTATTTAATAACTTTTATTTCAGGTGCTGCTTACAGCATGATTGGTGTTATTCATTTATTTCTTGTCCTCAAAGTCTGATATATTTTGTTCCTTATACATGGCAGTGTATGAACCCTGGTGCAGCACATTGCGGTAAGAAAGTGGTTTTATATTTTGTTTATAAAAAAAAAATTAAATTATATCTAATTGAGAAATTAAATTAAAAGCACTAAAAATTAAAAATATATATAACCCTAAGAATATTTTGAAATATATGAAATGTGATACATAGTGAAGAATTATAAAGGAATGAAAAATATATGAATTTAATACACATAATACGGCAAAAAATTAAAGAGTAAAGATTACATTTATGAGCGCAAAATATGGTAAAAGTTTTACACTGTGCTCTGCTCTGAAAAATGCGATATTGTATGATTAATCTTTACAATAGCATCCTAAATTGCAATGCACTAATAAGCTTCCGTTCTAGATTTAAAACTTGTAGAGTTTTGATCTATCCGTGGTGCAGCCAGTAAGTGTTATGGGTAAGATATTTCGAATAGTAATTTTTTCCTTATTTAATTGCAGAATTCAGTTATTAAGGCTATGATTACTATTCGAATACTGTATTCATAATCCTTGTAGCTGCGCCACTATTCTAGATCATTTTAGAAGAGAAATTTTATTATGCCACGCATACGTTCAGTAACTTTGCAGTCAGCAAATCAGACATGAGAATAGCAATTAAAGCCTTCGTGCAGGAATATTAAAAAGCAGTAAACCAACGTTTAAAATGCACAAATAATGCGTGAAAAGCACCAAACAGCTGTTTCGAATCTACTAGCGAGATTCTTCTTCAGTGCAAGATAGGGGAAAAGGAACAGCGTGCTAGAAAAAACAAGGCTGAGCAAAATGATAGACAGAGACGCGCTGGCTTATATACCCTGTGCGAGTAGCGAAGGCGCCAAAAAACAACCAATGAAAGAGAAGCAGTGGAAATGACTGGGCAGACAAGTTGCGACATCTACCGGAGAAGGAGAGAAAAAGAAACCAAAAAAGGGGAAATTAAATTAATTCTTTCCAAATACTTGGAAAATCAGGAGTACTAGATAAGTCATTGACTAAAGAGTGAGACTTTTTAATGATGTGGTAAGCTTCCCAAAAATCAAGATCAAGGTTAGAAGAACATTTTTGGATAATGGTGGCTGAGGAAAAATCGAACCTATGTTGAGAAGACCAAGAATGTTGAGCAATAGAAGAACGTTTGAGCTCCTGATTTTTAACGTAACCTTCATGCTCTTTTAAACGAAATCTGAGAGCTCGTTTAGTCTGGCCAATATAAGAAAGGCCACACTGGCAAGAGATTTGGTAAATACCCCAGTTATCTAGGCGATTAACGGGGTGTTTGAGATTTGAAAAAGTGATTTTATTAACAGGAGAAAAAAAAAACATTAAAATTAAACCTTCTTAAGATTTTAGCAACTTGCTGACTGATTTTAGGAAAAAATGGTAACACAACTGAAGTATTAGAGTTGGAATTAGAATGCTTTTCAGAATGGACGGATTTCGTCAATTTCTTATAAATAGAATCAATAATATTAGAGGAATAACCACGATCAACAGCAATAGCTTTGATGTAATTAAGTTCAGTACTAAGTAACTGCGGAGTGGAACAAATATTGGTAGCCCGAAAAACAAAAGTATTGAAAGCAGCTAATTTCTGGTTAGGGGGATGAGAAGAATGCCTGTGAGGTGAGAGACTGACAGCAAAATGTTTACGAAAGACGGTAGTCTGAAAGCCATTTTCACAACGAATAACAAGGACATCCAGAAAAGAAAGACAGTTATTGGTCTCAATTTCAGAGGTAAATTGAATGCAGGGATCAATGGAATTCATAATAGAGAGAATATGATTATATCCGAATTCATTTCAACCAGGACATAAACATCATCAACATAACGAACATAGAACGGAAATTTTAAAATTTCAAAAAGTTTGACCTCAAAATAGTGCATATAAATATCGCATAAAATTGAACTAAGAGGATTACCCATAGCCAAACCGCCAATCATACGGAAGAAATTACCATTGAAAACAAAAGTATTTTGCGACAAGCAAGCACGAGTGAGAAGGATAAGCTCTTCGATTTCAAAATAAGAAAAATGGAAGTTTTGTTCCCCGTAATGTCTCAAATCAATAGGTTTTGTAATTTACGATTAAAAAAGTACAGGTTTTTGGAACACTTATATTTCCTACTTGACTGTATGCGCAAGAAGGTTATTCCTAATTTCATTTCTTTGCGTTGTAATATATTTTCTTCTAATAGAATTGACAAGGTCTTATTTCGTTCTAAATTAGCTCTTTTAAGAGCTTTGATTCAAGAGACTCGCCACAAAATTACTCATATAGAGCGCGAGTTATATTCTTTACATATCATCCTCGCTAATTCTACTCCTGATTTTGAGTCTATAGACAGAAGGTCATGGAGTAGGGTTCTCACAGCTTCTTCTGTTCATTGTTCGGTTTTAAAGAAGAAATTTAATGCACTTTGTAAAAGTTCTGTCGTTAATAACTCCAGCAATTTGCCTGTTGTTAACCAAAATGTTGTTATCAATCTTTCTAGTGTTTCTTTAAGTGACAATCAGCTCGATGCTCTCAAATTGAATAACAATTTCTCTGTCTCTGCTATTCCTTCTTTACCTAATCTAATTGCTCCTATTGAAAGGGCCTTTAAGCATAGCGCTCTATCTTCTTCTCAAAAAGAGTCCATCAGGCATGTCATTGCCAATACTGTTGATTTCAATTCTAATGTTTATAAGCCCAATCTTAAAAATCCAGTTAAACAATGTCTGAAAAATTTGCGTTCTGATCCAAACTTAATCATTACCAAAGCTGACAAAGGTGGTCAGATTGTTCTTCTAGACAAATCTTCGTATTTGGAAAAATCCCATAAATTAATTAAAGATGGTCCTTATGTGGACATCCGCAAAGACCCTTCCACTAGTGAAATTAACTCTATTATAGTAATAATTTTTATTATTAAACTAATATTGATTAAGATATAATAAATAATATAATAATAATATATACGTACATCTATATATAAAGTTTTGCACCTCGAAGCCCGATTTTCAATTTTTTGATTAGATTTTTTTAAATTTAATTTTTTATGCGATTTTTAACGTTTTTTTAAGTTTCAAGGCGATTTTTTCACATTAGTAAAAATAATACGGTTTCTTTCTTTTAACCCAATATAGTAAATTTTGTTCTCTTTTCAAAAAACTTTATTCGGAATTCGGACAGCAATTTTTGAATTTTTGGCGAATTTGTTATGCGATTTTTGAACAGCATTTAATGCATCTCCATACCTATAAGGGGTTACCGTAAGGGGGAACACAGTTCTGTCGCCAACTTGGCGATATATCGCCAAATTTGGTGTCCAAAATGAGTAGCCAAAAGTTACGCCAATTTGGCGATATCTCTAATATTTCGCCAAATTCCCATGGACTTCCATTGTAAACCAATAGGGATTACTTGCTTACAGAAAATAAAAAAACTGAGATATTTTAATGCCGCAAAACTAATATTAACTTAAGGAATTATATTAATTATATTTAAGGGAATCCAAGTAAATTAAATTATGAATAAAAGTAACATGATACAATGCTTAGCATGCTTTCCCAAACATAAATTTTAAGAGAGCGCACAGGTCAAAAGAATTAGATTTGACACTTTTATCCAATTATAGTAAATTTTGACTTTCGTGATTTTCAAACTTTTTGTGATTTTTAATTCGATTTTTACGCAATTTTTTGACATTCCATTTTTGACCTATAATACTAAACTAATTTCCACCCTCATTTCTTTAAAGTTTATTTGGATTTCTTATAGCAATTTTCGAATTTTTCGGGAATTTTATGTGATTTTTAATGTATTTAGTGTAAATTTGTGCAGCGGTTTAAAATTTTTTCGCGATATCGTATTGTGATTTTCAGAGCTTTTTCGCAATTCGTGCTGATTTTTTTTTTTTTTTTTTACTAAAAAAAAAAAAAAAAAATCAATCTTTTATTCGTCTTTATTTAATAAATAAAAATTAATATTAAGTATACTTGGATATAAAAATACAGCGTTCAAAAAATTAATTAAAAAGTATTGAAGAGACATATTACTAAATCATTATTTATAATTATACAAAATGCATGTAATAACATTCAACAGATTACCCATTATGTTGTAAAAAATGCATTTTTGCTTTATTTTGTTTGTAACGTAGTTTCTCAAAACTAGTGCAAAGTCGACACTGAGCAACCAACAACTACTAATAAGATTGCGAGCTTCAGTTCGGAACGACGAACTCACTTGGAAAAAAAAATTATGCCTTTCAGATCTTAGTTCGATATGGTATGGATCTCCCGGAAATTTACCTAACTCTCTAAATATTTCACCGATGTTATTTATAACTTCACCTTTAGACATTAGCTTAATTTTTATCTACCGTTTTTTATTAAATTTAGCTTCTGGCATGCTTTTAAACCTAGGACTGGCTTAAAGGATACATGAAAAACAATAAAATTTAATGAAATATCAATATAAATACTTACAGAACATTTCAAAATTAACTCAACTTCAGGTTTTAGCTTGAAATTATTATACGAAACTAATATTATATTAGTTTTACTTAACTTTTTATTAGTATTCATGATTTCTATAGGCTGACAAGGGCAATACTTTTGTTTCTGCTCATGTGTCAAGTTTAAACTCTATTTCATTTTTTTTTCTATAGCTGAACTTATTTTACCCACACATTATCAAGTGAATCTACAGTGTGCACACTCTAAATATATAGGGGAGGTGGGAGCACATGTGAACAGTTCACATAAATATAGCTTTTTCTCATAACTGGGTTAATTCCTATAAACAAAAACTACTCAATATAGTAAACAGAACTTTTTTTTACCCATGGTAATTTTTTTAAATAACCTTATAGTTCTTCTTATTTATTTTTTGTAATAGTTTTATAAATTCAAAAAGGTGTTCACATATGCCCCACCGGCGGGGTAGTTGGGAACACACGTGGGGCATATGTGAACACAAGGAAAAAATATCCTTTGACATGCTTTTTATTGTTATTCACTTGTCATCATAATCATTAGTTATATCATCTGTTAACTTCACCATAAAGAAATATGTATATATACAGTGTGTCTCAAAAGGTCGTTTACAAACTTAACATGCCGGTCTGTCATATCATGATAAACAAGATTTATATAGGAACTTGTGTTCGAAAATGCGAATTGCGATCGCTAGAGGGCGATGAGCGTAGGCTTAAGGCCCTACTTCAGTCACGCGAAAAGACCGTTCACTAATGCTATTCCTATGGAAGAAATTTATAAAGATATCTCGGTCGCAAATCAATATTTTTAGATGACTTTTTTTTTTTTTTTTTTTTTTTTTTCAGTGGCTAGCTGAGGTCGATCTGTATGCAGGACGTTTTCTACTTTTTCAATTTCGTTTACAAGTATTTTTAATCAGGACACTTTCATTTTCAGAACCGGTTCCTAAAATGAAAGCATCCTCTTGAAAAAAATCCCCAATGAAATCGAAAAAGTAAAAAACGGCCTTTTTACAGATTGACCTCAGCTAGCCACTGCAAAAAAAATCATCTAAAAATATTGAAATGCGACCGAGATATCTTTATAAATTTCTGCCATAGGAATAGCATTAGCGAACGGGTCTTTTCGCGTGACTGAAGTAGGCCGGTAAGGGAGAGTGGGACAAAGCGGTGATATAGTAAAGCGAAGACACTCCCATGTTAAATGATGCCGCAAAGTAGCGCAACAGCGCTACTAGTTGCCGTGCTGTAAACTAAATTGTTCGGTAGTGGGCAGGGCACTCCACGAAGCTTTTGGTTTTGCTTTCACGGGCCGATATTTTCATTTATTCCGCGGCAGTACAACGGTAACGACAATTAGAAATTTAACTGCTGTGATTAAACTCAGATTAATGAAATATTTAAATTTTTGATAATAACTAATCTCATTATGTATTTCTTTCAGTTTTTAATATTTTCTATTTACTTCTTATAATTTATAATGGCGTGGAGAATACGAATGTTTTAAGAGAGATCCATTTCTGAAATTGTTTATATATATATTATTTAATGCATTCGACAATTTGTTTCAATGGGATATTTAATATATGGGATTAATATTTACAACAAATATTTTCTTGTAAAAACATTCATATTTTTCACGCCCTTATAAATTATAAAATGTAAACAGAAAATAAATAAGATTAAATATTAAAAGAAATATATAATCCAAGTACTTTTATCAATAATTAAAATATGTCATCACTCTACGAGTTTGTTTAATGGCAGAATTGAAAACTTATTGTCGTTTCGTTACTGTTATACTGTCGCAAAATAAACGAGAAGTTCAACGGTTAGTTTTCATTAAAAGTTAAATTCCTTACTGCAAGTGTATGAAGCGTTTGTTTTATAAGGGTACATAACAGGTTTTATTATAAGCAGGAAGCATTTAGAAAAAAAAAATCAGATGTATATTATATTTTAAGTAAATACTAACTTAGAAGGTGTTATTCTTAAAAAATTACTTTTTTGAATTTTTGCACACAACTATTATCATGACAAAGAAAAAAAAAAAAAGAATTTTGCTCTGAAGAAAATTGATTTTGTTTTTTTTTTCAGTAATACATTAAATAACTTAAAAAAATTAAATTGAATAAATAAAATTTTTGTTCATAACTTAATGTTTATTTATTAATAAATTAAAAAGTTTGAACTATTATTTTATACCGAAAATACATATACAGTTTAAATAAGAAATGTATTCTGTACCCTGTTCGTGAACCCACGAAATATTGTTAGTGATGTTTTATTCTTTCTTATATTTTTTTTTATGTCCTTTAACATGCTGACAAGTCTGTAAGTTATGCTCAGTTAATTTAGCTGTATTAAATCCATTAAAATCTCAAGTTAAATAATTTTGCATAATTTAATTTCGTAAAGATTATTCTCTGTTTAAGAACTACATATAAAGAAATAGAGTTTTTATAATTTCTGGGGAAAATCAGAATATACATTTTTGTAACTTTATTTTGAAATATTTTCATTTATACAGAAAAACAATTTATTTTTCAGAATCATTTGTATCTTACATTATATCAAATTTGAACTTGATGATCCATAATTTAATTTTTATTTAAATCAAGTAACATTATTTCATTTTTCTCTTACATTTTTCTTTCTCAAATACACATTTTCAAAATCTCTCATGTCTATTATTATATACATTGAAAATGTCAAATATTTTAATTGATTTAATCAAAATTAATTTACCTTAAATTTTACAGAAATGAAAAGCATTAAACACGTTTAATAACATTTTCCAACTCAAACAACTTTTATAACAAAAATTTAATGAATTGAGATTGCCCATTTAAAACTATCAGTTGTTGAACGGTATTATTTGAAATTTGAAATTTTATACAGCAGCAGAGTAATAGAATAAGTGAAAATAAAAAAAAGCGCTTAAAATAATTAAAAAATAAATGATTTAACAACTTGGAATAAATTAAATTTCAAATATTATACACAGCATAAATTCAATTCAATCGAAATTATTGACGAATTTTCAAATACTTAAATATGGGTATATTTTAAAATTGTGGAGCATCAAATAAATAATGCAAACAAATGATAAACGAATGTCTTTGAGCGCGTTCACGGACCGCACCCTGGATTAACCAGGTTTACACGTGGTGAACCCGAAGCGTTCAGAGCCGGCATCACGTGACTTTTTTCCTGGTTTCCCTTAGCGTTCAGAGCCGGAAATTACCCAGACTTCGGGTAACCCACATTACCTGAAAAATTTTGTTGGGTAAAGTGATCACGTGGTTGGGAAATCTGACTTGTTTATCATTTTATAGCTTAACTGTAACTGTTAATCGGACTATCTCTGTTTTGATTAGTTTTATCGCACACTATTTTTTTTTTTTCATATTAAAGAAAATAATAATAAAGCATATACTAGTCTAAGTTTAGCTTTTAAATAAGTTAGAAGATAAATGTAAATTTTGCATGTGGCAAATCAGTTCAAGCTCAGAAGCAAGAAATTTATTTACTCAAACAAAATCCGTTTAACAAATAAAAGCCAAAGGTAGAAAACAGAAATAATTTTACTCGTGATGAAATTTTACTTGTCCATATTTGTTTAGTTGTCAAAATATTTCTAAAATAAATATTTAATTTTATTTGATTCACAGCTCATTATGATTTTAACACAAACTTATCAATAAAGTATAAATTTTAGAAATATTTTGATAACAAAAAAAAAAAAACAAAAAAAAACAGAGGAGATATTTTAAAAATATGAATGCATTATGGAACTATAGGTTTAACATGAGCAAAGGAATTGGATCTTACTCACCAACATCCTTAAATATATATGTTTTTATTATTTAGCCACAGTGATATTTTGGTGCTTCAGAATGATGAATACATTTTATATTTTTATGATCAAATAATGCAATGTAAAATTTTTCTTCGAATGCCTTCAAAATTTCTTTTTAATTTAAAAATATTTGTTTTAGAATATCAGAAAATTTTATTCACTTGTTTTAATCCACAGAGGAATCTACGAAATGAAAAATCCTCTTCTTAAATTACAGTTCAAAGCATAGGGGGTTTTTTTGTGTATGTGTAAAGCTAACTTTAAAAAAGATCTTGTTTATCAATATGGTGTTAAGTATTATGCAAAATCATTTAAAAATTTAACTTTTTAGTGCTTTAAAACTTTGAAATTTAAAGGTATTTGGTTTATCTGTGGGCCGAATATTTGGTATTCTGCCAAAATCACTATTAAGTGCATCGGTAATTCACATATTATGTACTTTATTTATTAAGCAATGAAAATATTAAAGTTTTGAATCATAAATTCATTTTAAATTACTTGTTACAGATAAATTACCAATGCATTTCGGTATTTGCCCAGAATAGGGCCTTGGCATTGTTTTAAAAATCTCGGTGCAATTTGGTTTTAGAAAGTTATATTTATGCGTCAAATAACATAAACAGCTATGAAAACAAACCTGATGAACTTTTGTTTATATACATAGTTATGCATAGATATATATTATTGTTTTTATATACAAAATACTTCTGTTTGTATTAACGAAATAAATAGGTTCTGTACACCAGATTAATTGTATAAATATTCAAAAAATTCTTGTGTATAAGAAAATGGTAAATAAGTTGCCAGAAAATCATAGGCGTTACTAAAACTATTTTGTCGGGTGGACACAAACTCCCAATCAAGTTCTTTAGGTGCATTCAATGTCATTTTATTCGATTTACCCTACAAAAAACTGACGATATGTCAATTGGCCTTTCTTTTACAAGCGTTCTGTGGTCATCAACAAGATGTTGGAGATGGACATGTCAACGACGTTCACTCATGACCTCTAGACATCCGATAAAAAGTCATAAAACATTAAATGGACTACCTGGCCATATAAAAGCTTACTACGTCAAGAGATGCAGAATGTTAGGACCTTTCATATCCAAACAGATTACTTTTCTTGACCACGAAAATTTTCATGCTTTATAACTCGTCAGATGTCTGGAGGTCAGACTACACCAGTGAACTTCGTTGACATGTCCATCTCCACCTCTTTCTTTTGTTGATGACCACAGAATATTTGTAAAAGAAAGACCAGTTGGATGAATTTATAATGTTTCTTCGGGTAAAGCAAATAAACCGAACTTTATGTGCTTTAAACTAACGAAAAGTAATAAATCTTTCAACTGGACTTTCTTTTCAAAGCGTTCTGTGGTCATCAACAAAACAAAGAGGCGGAAATGAACTTGTCGACAAATTCATCTCGTAACTTCTGATCTCCTGACATCCTACGAAAGTAATAAAACATGAAAGGGAGTGCCATACCACATCAAACATTACGTCGAAAAGAAAAGTAGTATGTTTGGACCCAAACCCACTTAAGAAATGGTATAACACACTCATAACAAAAGCTCAATACATCACTATAAAATATTTTTAATGTGAAGCCTACTCTGTGATAAAACACTTCAAGCCTAGTTCATTTTCCACTTTATTTAAAATACATTGGATTACCCAACACTGGAATATTTCTATTTATGCTATAAAATCTCAAATGTTTACATGTATAACATACTTTTATAACACAACTTTTAAATTGCGATGTTGACATATCGACATCGTTGAAGTAAAGTTGACGTATTGTTAAATAGTGTATAAAATTTTCAAAAAAAGACAAATCAATAATTATGTAAAAATATTTTTTAATCAATTCTTAAATTTTAACTATTATAAAATTATCATGAGTTCTACAGTTGTAGTGTGTTAATTCCAAATCTGATTATCTCTATCAGAATTCAATATGAAAGACATTTAAATATAAATAAAGAGAACTTCAATAGAAAATATTTTTACCTAAAATAATTTTTGCACTAACACAATAAGCTAAAATTTTATTTTCTTTTTCTATGAAAAAAAGATAAAAACGAAGTATTCGTCAAAATTAGTTCTATCGTATTTAAAAGGTATTTATAGATTTGCACCTATTAGTGATTTTGGCCGAATACTGAATATATACGTGTAAAGCTAACACGAAAAATTTAGCTGAACGAATATTCCAATATTACTTTGTTTAAACAAAGGTATATACAGTAGACTCCCTCAAATCTGCACATCATCACAGATGTAAACAATGAAACTTTCAGTTCAGATGTAGGGGAAGAATTACAAAATGTTTTAGTTTTGTATCATTCCGTATGTATTTTAATATATATAATCTCGATAATATGACTGAACTCGTGTTTTTTCATGAAGGAAGTATAAATTTATTTCTGAAATAAATCACAATCTTTTTACCTAATATATTCATTAATTAATCAAGCTATTCCGATCAGGGCCTGATTAATGCACGGGCCCCCTGGGCCCACCAATTTCAGGGGCCCATAAATTTGTGTGTATTTTCTCACAATTTAAGTTTTTCCACTGTTTGCATTTAATATTTTGATCCCTGACGTAAAAAAAAAGTTTTACTGTAATAAAAAACCTCCATATTTAATTTTTCTGTAAAAGTCCTTTTCAATTTGAGAGTACCTATAATTTTCAAAACTTGCCGTATTTGAAAAATCAAATTTGGGGAAAATGCCAAAAAATGCATACTGATTTCAATATAAACGAGGATTTTACAATGTCAGAATTACAGTTTAAAATTATTACTAGACTGTTAGGGAAAACACAATTTTTATGATTTTGGATAAGGCGAGTTTTGAAAAAGACGTCCTCATTTATTCTGCAACATAAACTGTGGACCATAGATGTTTGTGAATTATACAAATGCTTATTTGAGAAAGTGGACGGTAATTCATTTTCTTGATTATTCTTGTAAGTTAATTTTTTTTTTTTTTTTTGTAAACTTGAAACTTTCACCCAAACAACTTTTCCAACTCATCAAATAAACCTACTTTTTTTCTGAAAGTGTCGCCGGGAATGGGGGGGTAGGGGGGCCCAACTTTTTAACTGGCCCTGAGCCCAACTTCAGCTTGATCGGGCTCTGATTCCGGTTATTAAGACTGGCTAAACTAGCAATAAAACTTCCTTACATTATGATTTTTATGTGAATTAATAGGGTATCTTTATGAGGAAAGTTTCATTGAATAATTGCAGGAAGAAGCATGTCATCTTTATTATGCATATTTAATTATACATTATTAATTATTTACTTGACCTTTATGTTTAATAATTTAATCATTTAAAAAATTATCTTACTTTATATCATCTTAGTTTATTACTTTACTTAATTAATTTAATATTTTACTATCTTACAAGCATTCATTATAATTTTGATTGCATTATTTCAATTAAATTATTGTTTAGAAAATGTAAACAAAGCAGAAATCCACAAAATTCTAAAATCTGTACAACCTCTGGTCCCAAGCTGTGCGGATTTGAGGGAGTCTTCTGTATATATATATATATATATAAACTTAAGCAATTTCATTTTATATTTAGCACAAATACTTCCATGAACAAGACCTTTTTACAAGTAACAAAGAATACAGTAAACTCTGTCTAAGGCGGAATCCAACGGGACCGAGGAAATTTTCCGTAGTGGATAATATTCCGCCTTAGACAAATTTTACTCTATGTCAATGGATTCGCAGGGACTTGAAAATCTTTCCGGGTTAGACAGATTTCTGTTTTACACAGAGTTCGCCTTACAGAGAGTTTACTGTATATACTTTGAGTTATTATTCAAGAAGAGGATAGTTTTAAAATCTTTTAAATTAATAAAACATTAAACTCCATAGCTTCTTATATGAATTAAAATAAATTAATAAAAGTTTCTTGTTTTCGAAACGAATATTTAAAAATCAAAAAGAGATTTTTAAGGACCTTGAAGGAAAATTTTACAGTCATATAGTGTTAATTTGTCAGAAAGGAACTAAAGTAAGAAAAAAAAAACTATTCAAATGGTAGCAAATTTAGCCAAAAAACCTTTCTTGCTGCTTTTGATTTATATACAGTAGAACCCCGTTAATCCGAACTAATTGGGACCGGTGCCTGTTCGGATTATCCAAAATTCCGATAAAAATAGAAAAGAAAACGATGCGTGCTAAAAAAATGTAAGTTATAAGTACAGTAAACGTCCTCTACTCTAATCCAGCATTCTAAGGTCTGGCATGCTGGATAATCTGGCTTGACTTTCAGAAAAAAATATTCCTTGTTCAATCACTCCTGATGTTTATAATAATCCAGTGGAACATCATAATGAGGAATTAGGTAACAACCCATTAAAAACGGTTCAAAATCGCGAATATCTAAATAGCTCAGTCACCACAATGATGAGGGTGGAAGAAAAAACATTTCTGTAGATAATTTGCGAAATCAAACTGTTAAAAGGAAAAATAATTTTTTATCATATGAATTAAATATTTTTTGCATTGTAGAAAATAATTGTATAGTGACTGGAAAACACTGATATTCGAGATTTTTGGCTTCAGATTTTTGGATAAGATGGCTTCTACGAGTAGGCCTACAGTGCACATTTTATATTCGTGTACATATGTTGTACTTTTACATTATTGAGTATTTTTTAAATTCTATTCAAGCTGTTTAAAGAATAAAAAACATGCTTTAATGCCCTTTTTTTTTTTTTTTTTTTTACTTCTGCACATTTTTCCAGACATTCATCATGTAATCCGAAAATTTTCATAAATTAACCTTTTCATTTAATCTATTCAAGTATAATTTTCCAAAATAAAATTGGTTCGCGTTTACCAGAATTTCGGATTAGCGGGGTTCTTCTGTATTAAGTTTCAAATGCACTAGAAAGAACGATCATTTTTAGAACTTGTAAACATAACTGTGTGTTCCTAAAATTTTGAAAAAAACTTTCATGAGATATAATGCGGTCAAGACAAACATTTTTTTTTTACAGTAAACCAGCATTGCAATTCACTTTTCTATCAAAAATACAATATAGTCAATAAAAAAATATAGAGTGGCAAGCTGAACCCGAATATTTGTTCATAACTTTAACAATAATGAAGATATTTTAATGAGATTTCCATCATATTAACTTTGATTTGTATGAAATATAAAGAAATCATTGGAAGAGACTTAATTTTGGTCAGTGGCACAGTATATGCACCATCAGCTGAATTTTGACTAATGAAAAGTCTAGCTTACTGTTTGGATAAGAATTTCAGTAATTTCCAGTAGTTCTAGACATGTCATCATATTTCACAGAAAGCAAAAGTCTCTTGAAAATATTGTTACAATATCTCCGGTTTGGCTGAATATTAGGTAGTATGACGGTGTTTAATATAAATAAATACCCCCAATAATAATATTATCTCTTCAATTTAAAATTCTGGAGTGGGCAATCCCCCACCTCCTCCCTCTAGTTACACCTATGCCCAGTAACAGAAAATTCTCCAAGTGTCTGCGACAGATACTTCAGGGACAAGAAATAATCTGCAGGTAAAATAGTTTTACAACTGAAGCGTTAATTAATCAAATAATCACTTATCTGTAGCGTTTTTATGCATTTTATAAATTTTTCTTTACGTAAGAAAGAGCTAAACATAATATAAAGCAAAATAAAGGTTCTATGAAAAATAATCTGAGAAAGAGAAAAGTAAATCTGTGACGCCCGTCTCCCGTCTCGAGCTTTCTGCTACCGGGCACCTATGCAGAAAATATGCATGAGAAATTTCCTTTTCTCGCCAAGGCCCCTATAGCTGAACAATAGTACCCGTATTTCTAATATATAACATTTTCGGACAAAGATGTAAAATAAATATATTTACAAGGGAACAAAAGTACGTTATTGTTATCCAAAAAAGTACGAGTAAAATAACTTTCGAAATCCCAAATGAACTTAATATCAACATATTAACATACTGTGAATGCAACACATCCACAGTCACAAACTGAGAGTTGCAGCTTCTATGAAAAGTTGGCACGGAGGACTTAAGAACTGGCAGGTTACATTAACAGACAGAAAATCAAAAGAAATTTCTGCCTGATAATGCACCCAGCTATCATAAACACTGAAAAATTAATAAAGACTTTAATAAATTTTAATAAAGATTAATTAAGATTAAGAATAAAATTTTAATAATTTTAATAAAGACTTTCCATTCCTCAGTTCTTCGACATCCCAGTAGGCTTCTTAACTCACAGAACAGGGACATGAAGTTTCATTGCACTGCATTATAAGTTAATATCTTGATACCAAGTTCATTTAGAATTACTAAAAGATATTTTAAATGTACATTTTTAGATAATAGCTTTAAAAAGTTCTTTAACTTTCAGTAAATATTTTTATTTTATACTGCTTTCTACAAGGTACTATTATATATTAGAAATTCTTTAGCACATTTACTCAGTTTTACATATAGAACTGGCATGCTTAACAGCTTCAAATCAAAATTCGCAACTTTCAGATAAAACCACACAGTTATAATCATCCATTATATCTAAAAAAATTTCTAAGCTTTATATTCCTAAAAACTTTTACTTTCTTTCAAAAGTTTAGGCTATAGTTCCATAAGTAGATATTATGTTGTCAAGCTTGGGTTAAATATGACATAACTATTGAATTTTATCATAATCAATAGAAAAAACTTGCAATTACTATTTTTGTTTAAGAGCATAGAAATAAAGTAAACAATATTCCTTGGAAAAAAAATAATAAACTAAGTAAACATTAAAACAATATTTAAACAAAACAAGCACATTGTAACGTAGTTAAACAGTTACCTGCAGTTATGTTTACAAATTCTTTGAATTGTGAAATTTATAGAAACACACAATCTGTCAAATTTTATAATTTAGTTCATAAAATTTATGTTTCTTGCATTAACATGCGAGAGAAATGTCAACAGCATCCATTCGTTTGATTTAGACTTTTTTTTTCACGAGAAGGCGAGAATTTTGTTAGTGCATAAATCTTGCAAAATATAAAAATAAACCACATAATAATTTTAACATACCATATTTTCCATCGAATGAATGCATCTCTGATTCAGCCTAAAATGGCTAGAAAAATCTGTCACACACATTTGTTGCTATAGTAACAGCCTCACTTAAACCGCCGCGGCGAGCGGCCTCTCTTCGTCCGCAGCCTTTTATTCTTCCACTCTATCCCGACTCTTCTGCGGAAGCAAGGTTCATAGGTCCCCAGCCACGTCCCGAATGAAAGACACTAGCGAAAGCGAGCTTGAAAAAAAAATTCAAAAATTGAAAACGGACAAATTTAAAAGGGAAATTACACAAATTAAAGAAACCGAAAACTGGGAAGAGAGGGCTCGGGGCGATGAAGCTACCCGACGACCCCTTGCTTCTTCTAGCTTATTATTAAACAAGTTTTGGATAGAGCCAATTCTTACAGCAAAAACAAATTAAAAATACATAGTGGTTGAAAAAAAAACCCCATCTTAGTAAGGGTGTATTCAAATCCAAACTGCTTATTTTCTGACTCATTTTACAATTCATTTTTGCTCTCAAACGCATTTAATTGGTATATTCGCTTATTCAGAAACTATATAATGTACCGTAATGATCGATTTTTTGATAGAGGCAGAATATAATTCAAAAAATGATGTCAAAGTGGGCATTTTGAACGGTATTTCCCGAAGCGATTGTGTTAGAATCGAAAAATATTGTCCTTCTGAGAAAATAATTGTTTATATATCAAGTTTTAATTAATTGAACAAAAAATAAAAACACAGGTCGCTTATAAATCTCTTCAAAAATCACGTCAGCAAGTTTCATATATTTTTTTTTCTTTTATTAAAAATGAATCTGGAATTATGCCAGAAAATTTCGAGTTGTTGAGCATGGAAAAGTATTTTTTTGAATACCGCCCTAACATGATTCTGATAAAACCAGCTATTATATAAAAATGAAATAAAAATTCGTCAAAAGCAGCCAGATAAAATTGTTAAAGTGGATTTATCTCAAATCATTATTTTTGTTTGTGAAATTAGTATATTTAACTTCGAAATCTACCTCTGCCTGTAGGCCGGGCCGGCAGGGATTTTTATGGATGTGTGTGTGTGTGTGTGGGGGGGGGGGGGGGGGGAGCACGAAACTTGAAACAAAAACAGCGTAAAAAATGAATTAAAAAAATTCGAATCAAAAAATCTAAAAACTTGCTTCGACGTGCATAATTTCAGGCATACAGGTAACCCTCCTGTCAAATTTTGTCCTGAACAGAAAAACATCTGCTCAGACAAAGAAAAACTCTAGACAGACAAACATTTGTTTTATTATTATCTACTAAGAAACCCGTCTTCGCTGCCCACAGAAAGGTACCTTCTATCCAAAGGTTTTTTTTTTTTCTTTTTAAATTTCAACTTGGGTGACAATTTTAAACTGGAGAAAACCGGAAAATATGAAAACGACATCCCAAAAGTATTTTTTTTTTTTTACTTTGTAAATCTGTACATATATATATTTAATAAAAGGCAACAACCAGAGCTGGAAAAAAAATTATTTTAAGTGAGTATTTTCTGCTTTAAAAAAATTTTCTGGGCCACGCGGATGGCATTGTCAAACTGAAGAGAAAACTGAAAATACGAAAACGACTTCCATAATTTTTTTTTTATTTATTTTATATATGAGCAATATTTAGCGTTTTATAACATTTATAAAAGGAATTCAGTTTCAAACTTTTTTTCCAAATTTCGTCCTCTGCTGTTTTTAAATTTTTCGAGAATTTTTAAATGATTTTTAGCTTTTTTTCACTTTTTCTGGCATTTTTTTTAACATTCGTAAAAAAATAAACCCGGTTTCAATCTTTTAGCTCAATATAGTACAGTTTGCTCTCTGTGAACTTCGAATTTTTTTATGCAATTTTATCGTTCTTTCGCGTCCTTCGGCGATTTTTTTGACAATTTTTTCCTAAACAGAAGAATTCTCAGTTAAAATTTGCAGATGCTTTGATTAAATTAACGTTGTAAGAATATGAAATCTGTTTCTGTAGCAACGTGAACGAAATGTGGAAAATTTGAATTTAATCTGGGTCGAAATAAAAAATTACAATAATTCAAAGTTCGTTCAATTCGAGATCGGAGCGGACATAGCTCGTATGGGTGTACGTTGCCGAAAGCAGGGTAGCCCAACTAGAAATTCGTTCAATTTGAAGTTTGTTTTGGAAAAACTGACCAGCGAAACTCCGCTGATGTTGTTATAAAACGGAACTCGGGTGGAAAATTAAATATAGATATTTCCCTAAAATGTTAGAGGGGGACCCCGAAAAATATGTTTGGGGGAGGGGGGCTCAAAGACCTTCCTGCGGCCCTGCATATTTTTTTAACAAAACTTTCAAACTACTGAAATCACATTTTTAAATATTATGATATCATCCATAAGCGGTTATTTATGCAATTCTTTGTGTCGCCCTGTATGTGATTTTATTAATGTTCTACAAACATCTCGTAGTAAACTAAATTTAGTTCATCTTCCAAAAGCAACAGTGGTACAGGGTGCCCATAAAGTAATGTGGGGTGTTATTAATTTATTTTTTTATCTTTTATTTAATCAAAGATTTTGTATACTCTTTGTCCATTGAAATGCTAAATTAAGTTAATTTGGATGTTAAAACCTTATTTATACTGTTTTCTAAAGTTAGTTGATGATAAGTTTTGCAATATCTCAGCTTTAGATTATATGAATTGTAAGCCTAAATTCATATAAATGATTTGATACTATTAAAATAAATATATTTAAGAAAAGGTTGAAGAAAATAATCACTAAGGTATCTAGTTTTCATCGAACAAATGCTGCGACATAAAACTGAAATGTTGACACTGCGTCTGCGCCCCCCCCCCCAAAAAAAGCTCTTCTTGTCCCCCACCACTCAAAAGGTTCTTTATAACAATTTTAGGATTTTGAAATATATTTAGAATTTACATTAAGGATTTCTAGAAACATTTTCTCTAAACTTTTTGCATATTTTTTCTTAAAATAAATAGATTCACTTTACTTTAACGGTATAAAATCCCAAAGGATCGGAAAACTTCTACAGTTTAGACAGGTTTCAGTATTAGGAGGAATAATTATATGATACTTCTTCTGCCGGAACCACGAAATTTTTCTCAAGACAAGATTCTGTGCATTCTATAGGTTTCATTTTAACAGGTTTTATTGTATTTTATTACACAGAGTTAAGCGTTTCAGCATTTTGATAATAAAGAAGGGAAATTTGGTAAGAACCAAAACATTCATGCTTTTAAGTTGAACTTTGGAAAACCGGAACATTAAAGAAGTGTGTCAGGATACCCGGACATTAAGCGCAACGCTGGGTCTGTCTCGGAACAACTCGTCATCTTAAAAATTGCAATGTTTCAGTCAGTAGTATTTTTGACTATTAATCTTAATAATAAATTTTTACTCGTTTTAATTAAAATTTTTCATTAAATTAACAAGTTTAGTCTCGATCACGGTTTAATAAATATTTTCCAACACACACATTTGCACGCACGCAAAGAACTTATGAGGTTGGGGGCCTGCCCCCCCCCCCCCCCCTTTAGTTCTAGTTACGCCTATGACAAACCCGCCAGTCGGAACAGCTGCGCGCGGGACACGTTTCGCCAAAACGCATTCTAGGACTTCGCAAAGACTTTCCTGCGGCCTGATTTTGTTCGCCCCATGGAATGTTATGACGAGTTCGATACTCAAGAAAACGTCTGAACCTTGGGTGACGCCGCACAAGCGGCTTCATCAGCAAGCTCATCTCGACGAACCACCAAGGGACCAGTCGAGGCCAGACAGCGCAAAGAGGCCTACCGCTGACAACGACAACGTTAAGCCGACTACCCATCACCACAACGGAATCGATTACACTTGACTACGAAAGGACAGGCCATTCATCTACTGGGATCCTGCAACTGTCGCGAGCAAACCACGAGGGATGCAACAATTCCCCTCGAGCACTCAAGATGTTCAGTCCTGAGCACCCTGCTTATTGGATCCGACGGACTGCTGTGCTTAGTCTACCACCATCGACATCCACACAACAGCCCTCACACCTACGCCGAAGACAAAGCCTTCCGAGGACATTACGCCTTAAAGGGGTCACAAACCTTTTTAGGTGCGGGGCTATTCCACACCCTGTCCAAAGGCCCAGAGAACAGGGCGGTTCGCTTCTCAGGTCCAAAGCCGGGACCTAGAACCCCAACACGATCCACGGCTGAGCAAAGTGCGTACATGTCAAGAGTTGTTCCGAACAAACAACAGATGCAAGAGCCCGCGCACAGCGCGTGCTCAAAACATCAACGGGCTTTACACCCCGAGGAGGCCTCCATGCCTCCTCAGATGACGAAAATCGTCATCCAGCCTAGGGCCTACAGAAACTGAACGGGTGGAATTCGCTTTTATCAAACCATCCAGCCACAGACCGCGCCAAGGCCCCAAGCCCAACACACCAGTCGTATTCAACTCTGGCACGCGTCACCATGCCAGAGCACTTCAAACAGGAGAAAGTAAGGAAGCTGCTCATCTGGCCGGCGGATGCAGTACATCCCGTCTGCGCAAAGACACGTTAGACTAGCCTTGCCTCCGAGACTAGGGCGACAACGCCACCACTCCCGAGCAAATAAAACCCACACAACATCAACACAAACAGCTGAGGAGACATTCGATAAGGGACTTGGTAATCCGGCCGATACTCAACTTCTACAGGTTGGTTAGATTTCGTGGTTATGCTACCATCACTAGCCGCAGTCGACACCGATCCGCCACATCTCGTCCAACTCAGCGAGTACACCTCCAGATAGGGCACTCCGCACTAGAGCATGGTTGACCCCATCCGACACTCACCTTCCACAATTCGGTGGGCCCACGAATCAAGCTCCCACACAGTCTGTGGTCGACACCGGTCAGACTTGCCTCCCAGTGGTTAAAGAAGGGGCCCTACCTGACACACACAATACTATTTTTCTGGGGTTTTCCGCATTTTTAACTTTTTTCTGCTATTTTTCATATTTTCACACTCACAACATATAGGACACCAAGGCTCGGAAGAGCCATGTCGCCACCCCTCCCAGAGGACACCTCCACACGGGGGCCCTGCTTTCGGTGACCTTCCACCAATTGTGGCCGGGTCGAAACCACAGCTCCCACAGCCTGACACTCCGTCACCTCCCCTACTAAAAGGGTCGGGTGGAGACCACCAAGTGGAGACTTCGCCGTGCATACTTCAGCCTAGGACGTATCCTAGTTCACCTGGGACCACTCATGAGGCATATGCACTACTAGAACTGAGAGAGACTCTGTATTCCGCATCTCAATCCCAAGCAGCTACACTGTAGCCACTCCCAGGGTTTGGGATGGTATTATCGATGACATGTTAATTGGCCCTTACCTACTACCTCAGCGCCTCGACGGGAATATCTATCGCATTTTCTTAGAAAGACTCTTGCCGGATCTGATGGGTGACGTTCCAGCCGCTACACGCTGAAACATCTGGTTTCAGCATGATGGAGCGCCTGCTCATTTTAGCTACACTGTGCGAGAATACCTCGATAGGACATATCCTAATCGCTGGATTGGCAGAGGCGGACCAATCGCCACCGTGATCCCCGAACCTCACTCCCCTGGATTTCTATCTGTGGAGACACATGAAGTCCATGGTGTACAAGACGCCCGTAACATCGACATGGCTCTCGTCGCCCGGATCGTGGAAGCGGCGGCACGTGTCCGTGACACACCTGCCCATTTTGAACGGGTCAGTGAATCCATGCGTCGACGTTGTGGAGTACGCATTGCTACGAATTAAAGGAATTTTGAACACCTTCTGTAAATTAAACCATGTTCTTTAATAAAGGTCATATTAATACCTCTTTCGATATCCTTTCTTTCTTCCCTTCACACCTGCGCTCATCGGCCTCTAGTGGTCGCAGTTTGCATTTTCGAACACAAGTTCTTATGTAAATATTGTTCCTCATGATATGATAGGCTAGCATGTTAAGTTTGTAAACGACCTTTTGAGACACCCTGTATATTTCTCTAGTTTCTGGGTGATATATTTAAGCAAAATATTATAAAATGAAAATAAATAGATTTTTTTTTTTTTTTTTTTTTGGGGGGGGGGGGGGGCAGAGGCTTAGATGATTGATTAAATATTGTTGCAATAAAATAAAAAAATAAAGAAGTAAATTTGAAAAAAAATTAAAGGTTTTAAATTTTACTTAGGGGGCGATTTTATGGGAGAGGGCATTTATATAATATTTATCGGGAATCTGCCGAAATACGAAAGATTCTCACCGTGTATGTGCCTTATTTACTTCTAAATTAGTGATAAAGAAGGATTCTTTAATGATTTTTTTTAAATCTCGAATATACCCCCCCCCCTCCGCCCAAATTATCTTCTTTTATTTTGAAAGAGGGGGGGGGGGCTTACAATCGGGATTTTACGGCAGTTATCAGTTTAAAAATTTTGCTTTCTTAAAATATTACTGATATCTATCTCCATTTAAAGCATCATATACATAGCTGTTTTAGAGATGGAAGTAAAGCCATCATTGTAAGTTTGGAACAAATGAAATAAAAGAATTTGCAAAGTTGTTTAACGTAATACTTTTTGTATTAACAATGCATAAAAAATATTATTGTAAACAGTTTAGTAAAATAATACATAACACTTATTGCATTTTAGAAAACATTAAATTTATTTAAATTACAATTGAACGTAAACGAGCTTGTTGCTCTTTCTGTACTCGCTGACAGATGTGTTTGTGGAAGTTTCAATACAAAATCAACTTTGTATGACGGAAATGTCTTCTATTTCAGGAAAATTATAGCTATTGGAGCTGACATTATTTCTCATGATGTTAACTGAAAGGAAAAGGATCACAGAGTGATTATTTGGGCACTTATGAACTGTTCATATCTGCCCTAACTAGTCTGTTCACAAGTGCCCCACATGGCTGCTAGAGTTAACCCTTAAATGCATGAATTATTCTTTTAGAATTGTGTTTTTTATTTTTATATTAAGGATTAGACACCAGAAATCTTAAGATAGATTTTTAAGTTTATTTAGTAGCATATTTTTGTAATTTTTAGGGGATTAATATTTCTGTATATATATAGTGGTTGTAAGAACTTAATTTATGTATTAAAAATTAAATAAAAAGGTGATGGAAATTTACATCACTATGCAATTAAGGGTTAAATTGATAAATCCTTAACCGCGCATACCCAGTGTATGAATGGTTTTTACTTTGTCACCAATAAATACAAATAATAATCGTCACCTTATTTAGTCGGAGTCAATTGTTACAAATTCAGCCATAAAATAAGTTGAAGATTACTTTAAAAAAAAATAGTGTTGACAATTGCAAAAAACCATACGCACTCTGGGTCTATCACGCCCGGCGCGAGTCCTCCCGGGTTAAAATTTCCCAATTTTAGAAGAAAAAAAATTTATCAAAAAAATTTATTAGTATTCATAGTATTTGTTAAAACATTACAATTCAAATACATGAATAAATAAATAAAGTTATTCGCTTATCAAGTTGAAACTAAGATTTTACTTTTGAGATCTATAAAAAGTATTTTGGTTTCTCAGGATAAACAAAATATCAAAGATCTTCAAAAAAATTTTACCTTTTGTCTACAGGTGCTACTATCTTTGAATTTTTTTTTCAAATAAAAAATGTATATAATAACTATCGTGAAATTGTGATGTTCACATCTGCCCCAAGTTCACATGTGCCCCCTTCTCCCCTATTAACTCCAACTTTTGAAATAAATTTTCTATTTTATTCACTATCAGTCATATATATACTGCCTCGAACTCTCTTTTTGGTCTTGCACTTTGCACAGTTTTCCAAATGCAGGACAGTTATAGTTTAAACATCTTCTACCACATTTCTGGCACTTGAAAATGTCACTGTTTTGATTTGGTTTCCCTTTAGATAGGTTTGGTCTATCCTTTTTCAACTCATGGACTTTTAGTACTACTGAACTCAGTCTCTAACTGTTTTTTGCTTGTCTCTGCCGCTCTCAGAAAGTCTGCTGCCTGTTTTAGTGTTAAATAAGCTCCCCGTAATAATCTCTCTAAGAATAACTTTTCACGGATCCCCACCCTTACAAAAATTTCTTATAGAATTCTATAAAAAAAACTTATAGAAAAAGTATTATAGAATCCTATAGAATTATGGCCCGTTTTTCTATAATCTAGTTTCACCAAAAGCTATAGAAATATCTGTAGAAATTCAATAGAAATGTCTATAGAATTTCTATGAAATATTCTATAAAAAAACAGCGCCAGCAGCTGTTCGCACGTGCTCACCCTCCCAAGTACTGACCATGCTCGATGCTGTTTGGCTTCTGTGATCGGACGTGATAGAAACAGTATTCTATAGAAGGGCTATTCTATAGAACTTGTAAAGAATTCTATAGAGTTCTATACAGCTCTATGAACTATTTTCGTAAGGGCAGAACAAGTTGATCTCTAATTAACCCTTCCTCCCTGGTCTCCAAACTCGCACACTGAGGCTAGAGTATTTAACTCTGTTGAAAATATTTATCAATTTGCTGCCTCTCTTGTTGGCTGCTGAAAAAGAATTCAAATAATTCACACAAAGCGTTTCTTCTTGGAATATAGAATATTCGATGAAAATTTCCATGACATCTTGAAAATTTTCCTTCATTTTGCTTACCCTTTCCTTACTTGCCACAATTGTTCATGTTTGTCTCCAACCTTGACTATCAACGCGATTACAAAAGATTAGAGGAAAAAGGCAACTTTTGCTGATTTTTGATTGAATATTTCGCGCAAGACATTTTCCCAAAAAAAAGTTTCTTTAGTCTTTTTTCAATTTCCTATTTTATAAATTGTTTTTGCGCTTTTCGTCTTTTAGAGATTTGATTTCAATCTTTATACAAAATATAGTGCATTTACACCTCTTTTCATAAAACCTTCTTTTGAAACAACGATTTACGATTTAAATACTGATCGCCACATTTATGGGCTCGAGTATGCACTAGGTTTCATTATAGTGATTGTAATAAAACAAGTGTATAGGCGTGAAAGCCACAGGGCTCTGCTAAAATTATTTTCGTTTTAACGGTTTATGTACGCAAAATTCACAGGGACAAGTTATAGTGATTGCCGTTTTAATGATTTGTGAGGCGCGAAACATACAGGGCACCGTTATAGTTAACATTGTATTAACAATATATGGCTGAGAAGCACACAAAGCCCCGTTATTTTTATCACTGTAATTAGCAGTTTATGAGCACAAAACTCACAGGGTCTATTTACAGTGATTATAATATATCTTAGGTTATCCCATTTTTGTTTATTTTATACGGAACTCTTTCTTCTCCCTACATAAGCATGGGCAGGGCCGAGCGTGTCTTTCTCAGTGTCTCATGAATAAAATTTATTATTTATATCGCGAAATCGTTATTTACATGCTTTTCCGATATTTTTATTAGTAACTCTGGTATAATTTAAAATAGTTTTTATTTTTTTATTTTTTCTGTTTACTTTGTGAATACCGGGCGAAGTCCGGGCTATACGCTGCAGAAGACATCTGCCCCTCCCCCCCCCCCCCCCCCCCAAGTGACGGGCTAAACGGGGAAGACCGGAAAATACATTATAAATACGTATAGCATACGTTACAAATAAAAATGCAATAAAATACAAATACATTATATTACATGTGTGACAGAGAAATTCCAGAAGGCTGTTCTCAAATCCAAAGGGTCAACACTCTGACATGAGTTTTAATTCATTTTTGTTCGGAAACGCATGAAACTAGAGGGTATTGTTATTCAGAAACTATGTCATCGAACTGTTTTTTTCCGTTTTCTTGTAAACACAACAAATCTTTGAGAAAATACCGTCAAAGTTGGCATTTTGAACTGAACTTCCGAATGAAAGAAGAAAATCCAGTCAGTAAGGGGAGAAAAATGCCGAGTCACGTGATCAAAATCGCTTATAACTCAATAGCTAATTGGTTGATCAAAAAATGGTAAACACAGTTCGATTCCAAATCGCTTCCATGGTTAGGCTTTCCAATTTTATATCTTTCCGTTAAAAAATGAATTTGTAAATGTGTGAAAACGTTTTCCGCTTGTTCAGCAGAGCAGCTGAATTTTTGTTTTCTCAAATTTTTTGGTAAAATCACTTTAAAATGTTGCAAAATGAACTGGAAAAATACTAAAAAAAATTAAGCTTAATTTTTTTTGTATTTATTTGATAAAATGTAAAAGAACTAAATATATTTCTAGTAGAATAAGATGCATAATTATATATTTCACCTACATTTATATTTAAAATGTTTTTAAATTGTATATTATGTATTATAATTAGTATTTTTATGAACTAAAAAAAATATTTTTTTTTTTCTTTGCTGAGACTAATAACGTTATAACTATTATTAATAATAAAATAAGAATAATCGTATTGCAGGCTTAAAAACAATTTATTTCATAAATATCTTCGAAAGGCGATTGCATAAATAACTGTCTCCTAAATTTCTAACAAAAATATATGCCCATTTGTGCCTAGAACCGTATATTTTGGACATTACAAAAATGCATAAAAAATAGGCTTGGACATTTAATTTCGCAATTTAAAAAAATACATATTTCAAAAACGTCTACAAGCTAAGATTATAACTTACGATTTCGCATCCTTGATAGAAAAAATACAAATAAACTTACTTTTTACATTTTGCCATCTTGAAAAATTAAAAATCTATAAACACCGAAAAAAGCCTTAATTTAAGCAAATAAATATCCACCTTATGCTGTCATCTCTCGGTTACAGATAAAGACATTTATAAATAAAGATTTCATGTAATTTTCATGTTATAAAGGAGATGAAAATTATACAAATTCATTAAAATTTGAAACGTCCCAAAAATGGGACGCTAGGCATAAATGGGTTAACCCTCCGTCTACCAGACGGGTCCATTGGACCCGACAGGTACATACAAAATATTCATTCAAACCAGAAATTTCTTTAAAATAAACTAAGTATATAAACCAGACAAAAATAAGGTAAATAAATAAGTTAAATAGTTTTAAATAAAAATTCTGGTGTAGAACGTTTTATTAAAACTTGAATAAAATTCCCGGTAGATCTAGGGTTAAGGTTATTTTCCGCATTTTCTGCAAACTTCATTTTGAAAAATTCGACGCCTTCTTGATGAGGAGGAAAAAAGTATCATCCATTTTGTTTTACGCACTATTCTAAATTTGACCCCCATTCATCGAGGGAACATCTAAAGAAATTAACCGTGCTAACTGAAAATCACAATAGCTGAAACTGCACTATGCTATGCTATATAATGATTTCTTTGAGAGAACTCGCTGCCCTTCGTATTCGGTAAAAATCGAGAAAATATCATATTTTCAATTCTGTACTTTTAAGGAGGCAGATCACGTTAACGGTTTTAAAAAATGATTTTTCACAAATTTCAGAATCGATACCTTCAAAAGTTACAAATCCACTGCAAAAAGAATTTTACAAAAATACCAATTAGAACAGAAGTTATGACTAAAAATATCTTGCACAAAAAAACATTTGCTGTAATGTTATAAGCCAACTTTGAAGCCATTTTTCTAAAAATTGATTTTTTGGTATTGCGTGTAATGCCCTTTAAAATCTAATTATCATAGAACCTTGAAATTAGGTATATTCTTAGTTTACATGTGTTAGTTTATGCTGAACCTCAATTCAGTCTGATATTTTGTCACAGAAAATTATGGATTGAAAAAATAAGTATATATTTTTTGGTGAAATTTAGTGAGTATGATTAGAGAATAGCCATTGATTATGCTAAAGAATTTGAATATACTTTCAAATTTAGGTTCAGTGTAAAATATAGTACACTGCTCAAAACAATTAAAGGATATTGCAGTTTTAGGTGGATTTTGTATCTGGTAAACTGTTTAGCTGATTGATACATGGTCGACAGACATAGTAGGTTATATGAGAATAAATTATACATGTTTGGCAGAAAAAAATGCATTTTATTGCGCATTTGTGTACTAAAGGAAAAAAACACAATTTGTGCATATGAGAAAAAAAGAATAAGAAAAGGTGTTTTCTTCAAAGAAAATCATTTTCAGTAGGGGGTATGGTTTCCACGGGCGGCCAGCAACGTTGAACACCTTTGAGGCATGGACTCAATGAGGCTATTAATGACGAGTTGGGGTATTCTGCCCCACTCTTCCAGAAGAGCTCTTTCCAGTTCTTGGAGAGTTTGTGGGGGCTGTTGGCGGCCAGAAACTCGTCTTCCTAGAGCGTCCCAAACGTGCTCGATTGGATTCATGTCTGGAGAACACGCTGGCCATTCCATTCGAACGATTCCTTCCTCGAAAAGGAAATCCTCCACCAGGTTTGCACGATGTGGCCTGCAGTTATCGTCCATTAAAATGAAGTTATCTTTGATTGCTGCAACGTAAGGGACTACAATAGGTCTGAGGATCTCATCCCTATATCGGCGACCAGTCAGAGCTCCATCTCGAATGATGTAGAGGTCAGTGCGCCCGTCAGTGGAGATGCCACCATACACCAACACTCCTCCACCGCCAAATCTGACACTTTCGTGCACGAACGCAGGATTATTTCTACTGCCACGGTCCCTCCAGATGAAAATACGCCTATTATCCGGATGCACAGAAAAACGGGACTCGTCAGAAAACAGAATATTGCTCCATTCATTTCTCCTCCAGTTGACATGCTCGGTTGCCCACTCCCTGCGGTCGCGACGATGCCTTGATGTTAATCTAACACATACCATCGGTCGGCGAGCATACAGACCTACAGCATGGAGCCGGTTTCGGACAGTCTGAGTTGAAATCGTGGTGCCTGTAGCCGAGCGAAGGTGTTGTTGGAGAAGAGTAGCGTTCATGGTTCGGTGTCTCCGAGCTGTTAACGCTAAATACCGATCTTCATTGGGCGTTGTTGCCCATCTACGACCTTGCCCTGGTCTTCGGCCTGCACATCCACTCTCCAAAAAACGGTTCCAGATCCTGGAAATGACACTTTGTGACACTCCAATGGCTTGCGCTACTTCGGCTTGAGTTTGGCCCCCTTCTAACCTACCAACAATTCTCAAAGCTTCTGAATCTGTCAAATGACTTCGCTGAGACATCGTACTCATCGAAACAAAGCAATCACTGAATGCCGATCATCCTTGTCTTCATTTTCTTTTATCCAGTTGAAAGTCAAATTTCATTCGCTGCCGCTGAAGCGACGTTTTTGACGTCGAACTCAAAATTTGCATACTCCACAGTTTGAAAACCAGAAAAATTTGCATTTGTGATTCTCTTCTTCTGTTTTCGGCAAAAAAAAATTTCGTTTATATCTTTATTTTATATAAAACTTCAAATATCCTTTAATTGTTTTGAGCAGTGTATTATAAGTAACAAACTATGAAACATTAAACATATATCTGCACTGAAATCTGTAAAATCGTGCGCGCAAAATACGTATTTCAATATTCATATTTTTCAAAAGCCACTTTTGTCGTTATGATTTAAGTAATTAATATTACTAAATATATGTGTATTTGAATATTTTATCAAACCATAAGAATGTGTGAAAGTAAAGAAAAAAAATTGTTGCGTTTCATTCACTGGTTAAGAAACTACAGTTTTTCGAACTGCATTAAATACGGTCATTTTCTGGCTGCTCAACGTGATCTGCCCCCTTAAAATGTATTTAGACATCCCTAGTATTGCTTGTCGAAGTAACGTAAAACCTATATATAAATATTTGAAAAGGGCTTTTGACTGCATCAAAATCCTTTTAAATGTATCAGATAAGTTGCAATTTTTAAATTCATTTTTTTGAGTTAGAGTTTTTTCAACATATCAGTGTGATCAAAATACTCGAAATTCAACATATACTTTTCAATTTACTGAATATTTTTTGGACGATAAGGTGCATTTTATAAAATTGGGAATCAGATCTTCGATAATATAAGGAGTTTATTTTTAAAAAATAAAAGTGTTAAGCCATTTTTATTGTATTTTTAGGTAGATTTCGTATGAAATACTACCTATTGGCATCGTTCCTATGTTGCTAAAGGAGTGCAGTTTTTCACCCCTGGTAGGAGTGAATAGTCACTCTTTCATAGGAGTAAATGTTCTTTTTTTTTTTTTGGTAGTGGATGGTTTTTTTATTTTGCTTTTATGGTCATTTTAAAAGAATCGCATCCTTTACGGTATGCAATGGTAAAGATTGTAATAAAATACTTTATTAGCAATATTTATTTAATTCATAGTTTATAACACTAATTGAAATTTTAAGGAAAAATTCAGTTAACGTTGCATACGAATTTAAATTAGATTACTGACAGAAATAAACTAAAATATTTTATTCGAATCTTATCCTTTGTGTTTGCTTTTATTGCATGCCCTATAAACATATTACTTTTAAAGTTTTATTAATAACTTTTTAATAGGTGGATGTTATATGTTTAACAATGTTTGATCTCATTTTAATTTTTGTTTTAAATATAAAACCGCACTTTTTCCTTAAATTATTGCTATTTTTGCAAAGTGCTATTGTTCTAAAATATTGTTAATCTTTCCATTTAAACGCAATGCTTATAAATTCACTTCTTTTTTAAATAAGTTCTAAGCATGATTTAAATGTTAAGAATGTGTAATTTTTTTTATCCGCTGTGATTTGCTTTTGTTTTATTTAGTATGAACATGAAGTCTAAATTTTGAGTTCTCTGGAATATATATATTTTTTTCTTTTAAACATATTCCTTAACTTAATCATGATTGATAATTTTCGTCCGTTATTGCCATAAGCCACGATAAGCCATATTTAATTTAAATTTTTTATTCGCGTAGACATTGTACTTTGTGACTATGAGCAAAATAGATTTTATATGTTTTATAGGAAAAGATTGACCTCGGAAATAGAAAAAAAGGAAACTTAAAAATAAAGTAAATGACTTCATTTGAAATATTCTTATTGTTTTTAAAACATTTTAGTGTAAAAAAAGTGGTTATTAATCTCTTTAAAAAAAATATTCAGTCCTGTATTATGTAAGCAAATATGACCATTTTAAAAAATATACTAAAGCAGTCTTATTCATAAACTTCAAAACAGGCATAAAAGAACATTTTATTCCAATACCATATTTAATTTAAATATCATGTTATATTGTTTAACGCCAAAAATTAAATGTATCAAAAACGTAGAAAATGTTTTTATAATAGAAAGAAATTTAATAACTGATGCAGAATACCTATAATTAATTTTTTTTATATTACTCAGTCTCGAAATTTTAAAATCATAACCCGCAGAAAAATATTTACATACAATTAAAAAATTTTAATATACAGTAAAACCTCCCTAAGGCGACCACGTACCGTTCCAATAAAATTGGGTCATTCCGAGAGGTGGTCTCTTAATGGAGGTCATGTTTAAATCTAGATTTTAATTGTTTAAAAATGGTAACAATGTTACTAAAATTTATTTTTCACATTTGGAAAAAATATAAAAATTTAAGTATCAAAATAAAAGTTAATTACATAAGTTAATTACTGCAGAGTTTTAAAAATGAATACATTGAGCTTTGCTTTAATTTTACAGTTTTATATTTTATAATTTTTATCTCCAAGTCCTTTCGAAGTTCGGTAAATAAATGCATTTTTTTGTGGACGGGAACAAATAATGACGGTTTCATTACTTTATCTATTTCTATGAGAGTTTTCCGACAGAATAGGGCAGAGGAGTTTATTGACCGTCATTCTTAATTTGTAATCAGAGTTAAATCCATTGCCTAAAAAGGCGCAAAGGGACTTAAAAACTCTTAAAAACACTTAAAAGTTACCGGGATAAAAAAAAAAAAATCTAAACTTAATTTAGAAGTTTGGTGAATATTACGCTCTCCGGGATTATTTTTTTAATAAAACCTTCTTCAAGCGACCAAGAAAAAACGGAATTTATTTCATTTTTTCCCAAGAAATTGATCTCCCATGGAGGGAGTTCAACTGGGATGGTCTCTGAATGGAGGTAAAATTAGTATTGAGCCTATGGGAATAAATTTCGTTCCATGAAAAAATGGTCGTTCAGGGAGGTCGTCACTTAATGGAGTTGGTCGCACAGTGGGGTTTCACTGTACCAACCTTTTCGTAATAGCATAAACATCAAATATCATATTTAACTCCGAAACAATAATAAATACTTTTAACTGTATATAAACCGAAATCAGTAATAAAAAAAAAAAATCTCATGTAACGGCAAATTAATGTTTTCGAATGTGTCTCCTATGAAATTTAAACTTCCAGGTATTCTTCTCTTATGAGTCATTCACCCTTTCAAACGAAAGAGATAAAACTTTTTTGTTTTGATCTTTGGCAAAAATAATTTGCAACGCAACATTGAAAGAGAAGAATAAAATATTTACTCATTTTTTTTTATTCACATTTCCCGAACTAACGATTTGCTAAGGACGTGCGTATTAGAGGTCTGCACGGGCTGAAATTTCCAAGCGCGGCCTGTAGAAAAAAAATTGGCCCGGAACGGAAAAGAACTTAAAAGTTTGGTCCGAGCCCGGCCCGGCACGAAAAAAAAGTTAAAAGCACGGCCCGAGTGAATTTCAACAAAACATTGATTTTTTTTCCCTTTGAAGTATTAAAAATCATAAAAATGCTATACAGTAAGATAGAATTGCATAGAAAAGAAAAAAAATGCATTTATAGACAAGTTTCCTTCTTAGCGAGTGTAAATGTATTATATATTCTTTTCTTATGTATTAGTATATTAATTATGCATGGATCAACACGTTAGTGAGTTTAAAACTGGTTCCGTCATAGGCAGGTACTCTTTCACGCGTTTTATTATGTTTTAATTTAGCTATATTTTAATAAGCGCAGAAATCTAGTGTTCTTTAAAAAGAATAAATTTTAATGTTTAAGTGTAGAATAATGGCCATTTGAAAACGTATACATTTTTTGCAAAAATGTTTGGGCCAGGCCTAATTTTACTGACCTTTGAATGGACCAGGCCACGCTGACACAATGATTTTCATACGGGCTGGGTC